>JAWZYV010012574.1:0-600000 GCA_038373885.1 Cheiracanthium punctorium | reverse complement strand
ATAGATTTTTTTTTAATATCTGAGCTTTTGAATCATAGGAAAATATACTCTCTGTTCCCCGTATCTTACTGTTTCCCCCCTTTCCCTACGCAATTTTGTTAAAATCTACGCAAAATATTGATAACCAAAGAAGTGTTCGAAAATTTTTCTAGTTTAAATTAATTTTTAAAAATGTCAAACAAAATATAAAATAGTTTACTCATATTTATTTATGAGGCATTTAAATACAAATTACTTCATACAAACTTTAAAACTTTCTTACAATATACTTTATAGGATTCTCTTAATAAATGTATCATCTAGATGAGATTAAAATGCTCAGTCAGAGTTCGATACAATTTTGTTATTTAAATTATAATAAAAATAATAAATATAAACGGAGGGGGGGGGGAATTTTTGCTGTCCGCAGCAGTAAAATATAAATAAAAACAATAAGTCGCAGTATGCCTTATTTCTCAGTTTCATAATTAGTTGAGATAAATAGGATAAATTTTTATTTCTTTTGATACAGGAATTCACTTTTTGTGAAGCAATATTAAGTCTGATCTAGGAATGCAATAAATTTAATTAATTTTTTCCTGAATATTTTCAGAAAGTAAAAAGAACTATTGACAAAAAAGTTAAATGCTTAATGATCTGGAATTATATGAAACCGATAATACACTTCAAGTGTGGAAAAAATTGCATTATTTAATATTTTTTAATGGTACAATTTGATTCTTCGTTAAATTATGAGCTTTCTTTTTTTCTGATTAGTATTTAACTACGCTTTATTTATTTCGGTTTATTGTCGACCAGAATTTGAAGAACACATAACTCGAAAAGACTTTTTTTATCAAAAGCTACACAAATTAAATTTACAATTACTTATATTAGTTCTGTTAAATTTATTCTAAGCAAGCATTTGAAAAAATAATAAATTTATAAGTTAAAAAATTATAATTCCATGAATTAACTAAATCCCAAAGAAAATTTTTACGTTTCAACATTTTTTTTCAGAATTTGTAACGTTAATGCAAAAATTTTTTTACACTCACTATTTTTTTAAATAATGTTCTACTCAATATGCTATTGTTTCTGCTTACTTGTAAAGTTCGGTAGTAAAAGAAATACTGCAAAATTTTTCCAATTTTCAGATTTTGAAGGAAAAATGAATTTTGACCGCTCCTTTTACTTTGAAAAGTTTCTACTGCGTGTCTCAGCGTATGTATATATTTATGTAAGTATTTGTGCATACAATAAATTTTGGCTGACTGTGAATCCATTTTGACTAGTTTTGTGGGGACGTCTGTGTGTAAGTAAGTATCTATGTATGTAAGTACGAATGCAGAATGCTATTACAAAAACGATTAGCCGTACAATAAGTACAAAAAATGTATATTTAAGATTGTTGTAAGATCTCATTGAACAATTCTCTTTTTGATAAAACTCGAGTGGATAGTTTATTTACAAGGTCATCCAAACGATTTCCAATATATTAAGATCTACGGACATCTTCAATACATTCAAAGCCTATGGTCAGTCGTGGTTTCTGCTATACCCAGATTCGCACCAACTGTCACAAAGCTTGTCAACTTTTGGCAAATTTGGCTCCAAAAATAATTTTAAAGACTGAACCAGATTGGGAGTATTTCATATACACTCATGTTCAAAATTAAAAGAATTTGAATATTTTGACGAATTTTATAAAGGGAACTGAACGAAATGCAAAGCCACTGCTTCTAAACGAATATGCTTGGTGTTATAAAAATCTTACTTATGAGTGAAAAAACAAGTGTTGCTCCTTTAAAGGGGAAAACTAATCCCACATTAGAATTAACTCAGTACTTATGTTAAGTACTGACACATATGTACGTCTCAGTTAACTACTGAGACCCCTGTCACAATTGAAGAATTGTGACAGGGATTCAGGAGTGAGTACCTGTGTCAGTTGATCTAACGACATAAGCAAAGTCGTTTATCATCAAACATCTGTAAAAGGGACATGGTATTAATTTGGGAAAAAACGTCTTCACTGGGCCTTATCTCGGGTCATAGAGCTGATTCCAGGAAAAGATGGAGAGGTGCGAGTTGTGAAATTAAAGATTCAAACTGATGTTTTATCCAGACCTATTCAACTGGTTTTCTCGTTGGAATTACAGTGCAATAAATTGACTAATTCCTCTTCATAATCTTCTAAACGTTGTCCTTCTCCAACTCCTGGTATGTCTGAAGATGTTCCTGGTTCCAGCCAAGAGGAAGAGGAAGAAATGAAAGCAAGTGATGTGACTCGGTATTCTCCATACGGTCGTCCGATAAGGATACCAAAAAAGGTGAACCTACCCAGCAAACACATAAGTATTGCAAAACTTACGATTCGATATCCGTCTTCTCAGCTGTGTCATTAATGCCGAATCGCAAGTAAAGATCTGAAACCTTTTAGGTATAGGATCGAAGATATATCATTTCAAGGCATCGAACTTTTGCCAAAAGTACGATAAAAATTATGCACTTCTAGCAATTTCTTGCATTCAGAAAGATGCCACATTGCTGACCTGATTAGCGAAGTCAGAACTGCATCGAATGGGTTTCATTTCTCCTCTCAAAAATGATATGCACGAAAACCATAACAATATTATAGGGAATATCATAGGCCATATGGCATTATTTTTTAAAACAATAATTACAATTTTGTGTTATTATAATATTTTCAAATTTCCGATTCTGTGCCCGACCTGTCGGTTTTGATTCGTGGCAAATCGAAATCGTAACCCGCTACCTATAACTGATCGACATCTTTTACCGTGTCCGCTGAGTGTTCACTTTGACGGACACTTTCGACACAGATCGGTTACGTTTGCCTGGTGTCCAAATGAGATCTGCATTGTATGGCATAAGATATAGTTCTGTTATCGAACTGTGAGTCCTATGTTTGCTGGGTATAGTCTCTGAGTGACTTTTGAGTAGCTCTTTGTCAACTCAAAAGGGGAGGGAGGATGTTGCGAATGCTGAGACATCTTCCTTTTCTATAACAGTTTTCGTGGTTGCAGAATGGCAACCAGGATTGATATTTTCTTTTTCTTTCGCTGGTTGCCAGAACGATAGTTTTAAATAAATAGAACGGTTTTATTCTAAACAAAGTTATGTTGCTGAATGATCGTGATATATAGTGATTAAATTTTTTGTGCGCGTGTGTGGGTAATTAAAAACAAAAAATCTACTACTAAAGAAACATTTGATTAACAGTAAATAAATTTGGCACAGAGTTATGTTATCATAGCAGAAAGAATATAGCACCATGACAATACCAAAAAGAGACGACTTCTTAAGTAATATACAGGTTATATCAAAACCGTTCGAATCACAATCAATCATCAGGAAAGGCCCACATTATATGGAGTGTGGCCACCGTGTACTGCTATACAAGCCTCACAACGAGCTGTCATACTGTTAATGAGGGCAGCAAAGAAACGCTTGTAGCAATAAATCCCATTTTTCCACAAGCGAAGCTTTTAACTCCTGAAGAATCCTGGAGGGGGCGTAAACGTCGTGCAATGGCTCTTCCTAGACATCCCAAACATGTTCTATAGGATTGGGATCTGAAACCTTCGCATACTATTTCATACTATGAATATTCTCTTCTTTAAGATCATCAGCAATGTGAGTTCTGTATAGCCACGCAATATATTCTTTAAAAAGGAAGTACAGTCTTATAGCAACTAGATAAAATCCTCACAGTCAGTCATATCTCACACTATTATCGTTAAATCGTAAGTTCCTCGAATACCTCGTCCTTACAGTATTGTGCAGTGATACAAACCAAATAAAATCGTAGAATTGTGTACGACTGCCCACCAGGATGCCGTTTCAGACAAAGATTCCTCTACCACCAAATTGGTCCATTTACCTTTTGTGGGGGAAAGATAGAGAAGTCTCCGTGGTCTCTGCAGATGATGACTTGCCTAGAATCACTCTGGCCTGACTCTGATCAATAAAAACAAAAACGTCTCCATTCTTGGTGTGTTCGGATCCGTCACAAATGGACTTTCGGGTGCGATGCGCTTAGAGGGAGACATTCCACCGGATGTCGAGCGTAGCGTCCACTCTACCAGACGTCTGCCTACTTTTTGCCAGGAAAATCCTTTTCCAGACGCAATATCTAGGTCTCTAGAAAGCTCTGCAGCCGTTGTCTGTCTGCGTCATTGTGCACCTAATGAAAATTACTGTTAATTTACTGGTGTCGCCGCTCTTGGATGGCTTTGCTGGGTTTCCTAGTAATGATAACACTAATTTGAAATTGTTTCCACAACCTGGATACTATTTTCAGTGGCATTACTCTACCTTCCCTTTAAACACCCCACCTTTAAGTCTGCCAGCGGCTCTCGATCTCGCTGAATCATCTGTATGATTACGAAGATTCATTCTTACTGCAAACTGTCCAACCTGTAGGTTTAACGCAATATTCACAAAATTGTAGGCAAATATCCCAGATGCTTAAATGGACAAATTCAATGGACAAGTTATGCTAAAAGAAACTAACCCTGAACACCATTTATCCAAAATGGAGGCTAACTTTGTGCTTGTCATTCCTCAAAATATATAGAATACAAGTTTTAGAAATTTTATATTGTTACTGAATTACTATGAAGAACAGGTTTGTAACTTTAATTTTGGATAGCGGTGCTTATTGATAAATTAAAAAGAAACTATCAAAAATTTACAAAACTATTTTAAAAGTATAAGCATAAAAACTTTTTGTTTTAAATAATAATTAAAGAAAGTACTGCACCATATGTATTGAATAATAGCATGAAAATGTTTTACTTCAGGGATTTTATTGATCGTTTATAAGTGTATCATTAGGTATGATAAATACTAATACTGAAATCAAGAACTTTTTTTTCACCTCTTAGTTATTGAAAGAAACATACTGTAATTGTGAAGCAACATAATTTCTTATCTTAGTTATACTGCATCGTGATAAGCAAAATAAATAAAAAATACTGTATGCTTTCTTTAGTATTATTTCGCAGTTTCTTTTTAGTTTATCCAAATTTCTTTGCTACTATACATGACTAGAAATTTTTTTCAGATAATATGTTTATCATAATATCATTATGCTGCTAAGATGCCCTAGAATTAGAAGCATAAATGCAGTATATTTTCTTGAAAATTCTGATATTTTTGTCAGTAGTAAATGCAATCCACTTTCCAGAACAAAAAATAACTTTTTTTAAGTGAAGATTTTTTCCGTCGTTCACTTCTTAAAGTTAAGAGGTGCATAGAAATTCTTTTCAATGCATAATCCTGGATATTAAATTAACTCACAATATACTAAAATACAATCCCCAAAATAAAAATTCTGATACGCTTTGTTAATCCAATCAGAAACACTTAACTATTGTATTTTGTTTATGTAATTAAATTACATATGAAAGATATGAAAGGAAAAAAATCTTTAAGAAAAAACACTCGATGATTTGTTGTTGTTGTTGTTGCCGTTGTTGTTTGGAAGTGATGTATTTCTGAAGTAAGTTCATGCTCTATTTTTTATCTTTTTGCAAATCCCTAAGTTTATCCCCAAAAAAGAATTTTATATGATGTAAGTATTTTAATATCACTTGTATTTTATTTCCGTGTAAATATTGATTAAACTTACTTCATCCATGTAATTAATCTAATAAAAAATGTCTATTAAAATATATGTTTTAACAGCTGTTTAAAAAAATTGATGATTTTAATCAATAAAGTAATTGTCATATCCTTAAAAACGTGGTAAATTAATTTGTAACACATTATTTCTAACATTTCTATGAAAAGGCGAAAATTGAATTATAAAACGTGAGCTTTTAAAAAACATGTTATAACATACAGAAATTTGTACAATTTTCGAAGCAGCTGCATATTTTAGTTTTTTGCTTCATTTTAAATAAAATTTATTAAATACGCATAAGTCTAAAGTAAACTCCTCGTATGTTCACACAAATATTCTCGCTTTTTTCGGGAATATGATATAAATCAACAGCCAGAAGGAATCCTGAACTCATCCGAATTTTATTAATTGAAACGCACAAGTAATATTAACAGTGTTGACAAATCAACTACTGTTTAGTTTATATAGTATTTGAAAATCAGTTTATAAAATTATATAGCTATAAATTATTCACACGTAAGATTATTTTGTATTTTAAATCGATTAACACTTTGCAACGTTAATTGCAAGTAAATATTAGCACAATTTACTTAGAATACCGTAAAGTCTTATATACGTTTTTAATTAGCTGATATTTCATATTTTACATGAAAGAACGATCAAGCGGCGTCACATCATTTTACTAAAGTTTTTATATCTTGAGTAAACGATAATGTGTTCAATTTTTCTCTACATTCAAAAATTGTTCAAGTTTTAAGGATAGCCAAAGCTTATATTTTAGTTGGAATAAGTACCTATCAGGCTTTTTAATTTCATTCGTTTCAGAAATTTTAGAAGTCTTCCCGAAAAAAAATTCCACATAGGCATGCATAAACTTTTTTTTTCTTTATGAATTTTGCACTGGCTTTCTTAAAATTCGAAGCGTGTAGATGGGACAAAAGACTTAATTCAACTGAATTTTCAGACAAGAAGGATATTCTGAAGCAAAATTAGTAGGCAAGGTGGCTCAAAATTATCCTAGCGGGTAAAAAGATCCATATATGTTTTCTTAGATACAGACAGCGCTATCTACCAGGTAATACATAAACTCTTTGTGCCAAGTCAATAAGAATCAATGGCGGTATTTAAGGAATCGGTGTATTACGTGTCTGAGTAGAATTCTTCAAAAAACTGGGTTTTATGTTATCTCTTATAAGGCAAGTACTAACTTTCCTATTTATTTAGAAATGCAGTCTTTAATGTGGAGAAATATGACTTGATTTATTGAATAGAGCATGTTATTAGATGTGAATTACACTTGCTAATTTTGTTATGTTTCTCGACATGTTCCAGTAATATGACCTAAAGTGGGAAGCCATATTGCCGGGTAAAATAATCCCTCGACTGACGAAACTCCTGTACTGGATTCTAGGCGTAATGGCAGCCCTTCAATCATTCTCAAAATGCGTGATTCCTCATTACATTATTTAATTTATTTATGCGTTTGTTGTTCGTCACAATTTTTTAATTATAATTTTAAAATATTCCATTGTATTGTTTGTGACACTTTTTATTTCAAAATTTTCATAAAATTAAATCATAGACATACATAATTGTAAAAATTCATTATATTTCATTATATATAGTCATAATTACTGTTACATATTTTATTTGCCACTAAAAAACAATTTACAATAATTTGCAAATGAAGGATCATTTTGTCCATGAGTTGAGGGTAAAATGATCTTTCAGAGACTTTCTAAAAATTTTATTATTTTTTATTACTCATTGAGCTTTTAAAATATTATTTAAATATGTTTATGATGCAAAATATAATGTAAAATATGGTAGCAAGGGGCAAAAGTTTTATTTAAACATTTATATCATTTTATACAAGTTTTAACCTTATGGGGATTTTGGGCCACCTTCCCCTACTTTATATTTTTTTTAAATGTTCTTTTTAGTAACATTGTATCTAGATATAATTGCTTTAAGTACGAAAAAAAATTCGGGACAAAACTGATTAAGTTATAACTCAAGTGGTTAAAGTAGCATTTAGAAATAGCTTTCCGTTTATTATATTAATACCATTACCTTACAATTACTTGCAATTGAATAGTTATCTGCCTAATTATAGACATAAATATACAAAAAAACATAAAGGATGTAATTTATTTATAACTTCACCCCACTACATATACATATATTTCGAACAGATACTCAACACCATAAAAATTCTACTCACCATAGGAACATAAATTTGTTTAAATCAGACTAATACAATCTTTCTGTATATACAAACAAAAAGAAATTCTCTTCTTCAAAACTCTGGAAAAGGAAAAGAAAAAGAATATTCTGTTTTCGTTTTGTTCTGTTCAACTATTTTAAGAGTGTAACTAAAAGAATGCAAAGAGGAAAACCATCACATAAATATTCATTAGAAATATTTGTAAAAAGATACCAATATTTACTCTAATATTTTCTTGTCATGTTCTCTTTTACGGGAGTTTGTCGTATGCAGCTAATTAAGTTTCAAAGAATAAAGTACTTAGTTTTAGTGATGTGGATACAAATGATTTGAATTATCTGCAGACAAAGAACTTTAAAATTAATTCAAACATGTATATGTCTCAGTTATACTTTCTTTAGAAGTAGAGAATGAGTTTTTTTAGTTTATATTCCATAGATATCCATCTTATCTTTATAGCATTAACAAGTTTGCTATAATGAAGGAAAAATGGTCTAGGAAAAGTATAATAATTCCAAAAGTCACCGATAGTGGAATTCACCATTGCGTACGATTATAGAAAATATAATTTTACACAAGTAACGCTTTTTAAAAAACACCTGTAAATTAACAAATTAATGCATTCGACCCCACTAACCGATTTTCCACGAAAAATCATTCTAATAATTACTCCATTATCTGATATCACATTAACAAGTTACTATAGTTTGGTGCATTGAAAATTTATTGAATTAAGCAAGATATTCGTTTAACCGATATTCCATTAAGAGGAATAGACTGCACTGCAAAATCTTATATAAGTACCATTTTAGGAAAGTGAAAACTTAACGTCTAGTCTTCAAAAACTGAAAAACACCAATCTGAACGGACATTTTGTTACAACTTTTTCTGACAGTCCTTTTTTCAGTTAATTCACAAATGTGTTTTAATCAGTGAAATGTGTTAAAACATGTAACTAAGTTAAAAGGTTAGCTGTGTGCTGAACTGAATTAATAATATAATCAAAAGTCGTTTGCAGTTTTTCTTTAATCTTTACAATTAATGGGAATATCTGTTGTTAAAGTAAAATAAAATCTGCATTAATTTCAAATTATTTTACTTTAATGTAAATTAATCGTATTTTCATTATTAGTCACTTTTAAAAACATTTCCATTTATTTTTTTACGTAGTTATTACTCTTTCTCCCCAAAATTTGTCATTTCCGCGTGCTCTTGCAAGAAATTCTTTCTTGGCACATTAAAGTAATAATGGACTTTTAAAATACACAATTCGTTTTCAAAATATAAGTTTTCATTTAAAAAAGCCTGAAAACAGTCTTTAAAACAAAATGTCTACTAACTCAAGGGGAGAAAATTTTATTCCGTTTATTATTAAAAAACGGTAATTTGTCATTCCTCAACGCGCTAGAAAACCTCCACTTAAGTACACGAAAATTCATTTACTTTTCTATATGTACACTAGCATGAAATGAATTATTTCATGTTTTAAAAGACTTCGTTACTCCTGTGTTGCTTTTTAAAAAATCCTAAAATCGCAACTAAATTTCCCATTGAACGTTCCTGCATGCTTTGAACCATTTCCAGAGTTATTTAAGCAACTTAATTAAAAGCACACACTTTATTGATGCTTTTAAATCTCGAATTTTCTTTTCAGCTGCTGTGGCCGAGATTATTTCGTTGGGCTCTTCATGCGGAATGCATAATTAGCTGTTCTGCTGAAAAATTACTTCGGAAAATATTCTCGTGCGATACAGCCGGTTTTTGTTGCAATTTATTATCATCAAACTCGCATTTTGCTTACCGGGAAACCGATTCTATAGATTAAGTCTGGTTTCTATTAAAATTACAAAACGGTTTTGCGTAATGAGTGTTTTTAAGATAAATTTCTTCCCGCTTTCATAAGTTTCATATTGCGTTTTTGTTCCGTAATGAACAGTATGCGGCATTTTTAATCCAGCTCAAACTTCCGGAGATAGCCGAAGGAATTAATTCTTGTTAGTGGGGCAGTTTGTTTACTTCGGTGTTCATTAGCCATGTTTGTCAAGTATGATAGATTGTAAAAATAAAGCAATGTGGGTGATAAAAAAAAATTGGTAATATCTTATTTCAGTGTACAGTAACACGTATGTGCAAGGAAATAAAATTTCAATTTTTTCAGTCTTAATGCGCGTGCGCGTAGACTTTTATGTGTTCTTTACATTAATCATTCACCATTAGACCAATTGGGTCAAAATATTTCAAATATACAGTGGAATCTTGACTTACGCTAGAGATGCATTTCAAGACCCCTTCGCGTAAGTGAAAGTTTCACGTTGTGAAATGGAATGCATATACGACTTTTAGGAACGCGTACATTGTTAGTTTAGACACTTATAAATACCCTCAAACCGTATTAAACCATTCCATAAGTACATATTTCCATTTTCTACATAAAGTCATAAATAAAGCCAGGCTCATACTTTAACGGTTTGGGTGTTCCGTCTTCTCCGGTGCTACACGCGATGAAATACCGTTCACTCATTGGCTCTTTTCTTCAGTAGGCAATCACGTGAATAATATTTACCCATCACACCTCGCACTTCTGTTTCCACTTCTTACTGTTGGTGAAAAATCGTGTGTTACTGGCGAGAAGTCTGCATTATCTCTGATTAAGTTACTCGTGAAAAATTCGCGTAATATCCCATTCGCGTAAAACAGATCGCGTTGTAGCGCGAGTCCATTTTACCATATTTTCGGGCGTATGACAATCAACCCCTATTTTGAGACTATATTTCGATCTTCAGATGCATTTGCTGCACTGCACCAGCTTTTTTTAAGCAGGGATTATTTCTTAGAAATGTATTATGAAGACGGTTCCGTGCTCGTAGCGTACGTGCTCATAGCGTACACCCCATCAAGCGTGCTTGTAGCATACATGTGGTGCTCGTAGCGTACATGTGGTGCTCGTAGCGTACATGTGGTGCTCGTAGCGTACATGTGGTGCTCGTAGCGTACATCTTCCCCGCCACCTGTCATCACCACAGTAATAATTGAAAAGAAGAAATAAAAAGGCAAATCCAGCTAAATATAGATCTACTTCAGTAGCGGCCATTTTAGTCCACAAAATTGTAGTTTTCATTACTACTACAGTGGAACCTCGATCTATCGTCCCCGCATTCATCGTTTTCCCGTATTGATCGTTTTATTTTTATGGTCCCTGCACAAATTGTATTTACATAATGTTAAAGAAACCCGCATTTATCGTTCGTCAAAAAGTGACTTTCCCGCGTTCATCGTTGTAAAATTTTTCAGATGACCAAAATGAATTGGAAGATTAAGTGTATCCATATCGCATACAAACTTTAATTGCTTCTTGGTATGATTTCTTGGTTTGATGATAATCAGATGAGTAGTGGTGGCATGTAGCAGAGGGTATGGATACTGTGAAATTTAATGATTATATTTCCATTAATCAAGACGTTGCGGCATGCGGTATCCTAAACATGAAAGAAATGCGTGATCATGCAAAAAAATGAAAATAATGGCGTCGCAGAGGATATTGTTCATGCCGATGAGGCTGAGCCACACTAGTACGAAGCATTTCTAAAGAAATAACGGTATTTGAAACTTTACAGACTTTTTTATACAAACCTGTAATCGCAGAAAAGGACCAGAAAAGTATTGTAAATCTTGAAGGTTTGCTGTTTAACATTAAAAATGTTGAAAAACTTAACATAAAATTACTGATTTTTAAAAATAAATATCACTTATAATTTTCATCTTCGATTTATTTGTTTTACAATTTTGTAAGAATTAGTACTTGTTGGTGTACAGCCGTTGCGTGTATGTATAAGCATTGTTTTCTTCGTATTTTGACTTTAACCCGCATTTGTCGTTTTCCCGCATTCATCGTTTTTTTGTACCCTCCCCATGAAAAACGATGGATCGAGGTTCTACTGTTTTTATTTTGAACAAATAAGGTGAAGTTTAAATCAAGTCAAGAAAAAGTCATTGTAATTTTTTTTTTCTTTTAAGGAACTGTTTTACGGCCGATTCCCAATTATAATGAAGTGTTTAAAATAAAAAATTGTATCAAGCGGTGTATATTTCAGAATGTCTTTTAGCATGTTCGAATACAGGATAGAGCTTCAAATATTAAAAACAGTGCTGGCTATAAAACATTAAAGTAAAAAAAAAGGTATCTCAGACGCAAAAAGAGGCATTTTTCTGTTTAGTAATATTTTTATTGTAGTAATATTTTTTTATAGACATAAATGTCGAATACGTGACTGCGGCTTTTCTAGAGGAAAAATATTTTTAGAAATTTTGTCTGCTTCAAAACGGGGGTAAAACTATTATGCGAGGGCGACTATTACGCAAGTAAACGCGTTATGTTTAATTATATTAAAAAAATAAATAATAACGAAATAATTTTGTTTTCTTTCTTTCATTTATTTTGAAATATCGTTAAAAGATCCGCTAAAAAAATGCGGATCCGGATATTTTTTTTTCATCCGTGGATACGGATACGGGTACGGATATGCGGAACACCTCTAAAAATAATCATATATCGATGTCTTTCAGTGTCCAGAATCCCCCTCCTTCCCCCCCCCCCCAAAAAAAAAACCTACTGAATTGCTACGTTACTGAGCTCGATCGGATTGAGGGAGACCTAGCGTTGAGCTATGGATTATTTTTACTGGTTTTCTTTTTATAAGTGCAAGAGTTTATTCTGATTCATGGTAATTTTTCTTGTTAGCTCTTTGTTTTTAAATAATAAATTTTAAAATAAGTAAGATTTATAAGTATATATATTTATATAATATTTTTATTTCTGAAAATAATCAATTTAAACATTGGTACTCTTATTTTAAAGATGCCTTTTTAAAAATTAAATTATGGTATTAATAAGTCAAAAACAACTTTTTAAAAATCTTTTTTAAATTAAATGTTAGTGTAATTGTAATGTTTTTAGACAACTTTTTAAATGCTGAAAATAAAACAGCAAGACTTTTTGAAGGAAACTGGCTTAAAATGATTTAAAATTCATTTCTTAAAATGTAAAATATTGGGTATATATAACTGTGATTAAAATTAATAGTTAATTAGCTTTCTTTGAATAGTTTTAATAATTATATGTTTACTATTTTTGATATTGAAAAGCTTATTGCCCCTCACAGACTTTGATTGAACATCTGTAAGCCTTCTGATGAGAAAGCTTAAACTTTCTACATCACCTCAATATGCAAGGGAGTATATTTTATTTATTGGGAATTTGGGTAAGAGGGCTGTATAAAAAGTAAAAGTTTGTATTTACTACATTTAATTTCCTGAAAATTTTATCCGACACCATAAAGTAACTTTGTAATTAATTATATATGTCTAAGATCAATATTTAAAGAAGAAAACCTTGGTCAGTGCTTGTAAGACACCCTCTCTAATATTGTATAGGGCTGGAAGAAATAATGATTTTTATTTAATATTAAAACTATAAAACTTTTTACTTTCAGTGTAAGTTATCATGTGAGTTATTTTGATTTTGCGTTTAAGGCAGATCTACATGAGGGCTGCCTGCTTAATTAAGGCATACCTTGAGCGGAGAACTTTTTGAGGGGTTCTAGCGCTTATTCAGGTTACAACTACTGAAAACAGTCGCGCCGTAATTTCTATTGTGATCACACAATCCTATTTGATAGCCATGGGTAGATCGCTATCTGATACTGCTGGTAGAAATACTGCTTTGAATATGGAAAAAAAAAATGATGCCAGGATGATGAAAATATCTGAAAAGCTACCCATGAGTTACAACCCCTTGTAAGTCCATTTCTATTTCTTTTTCTCTAAACGATGGGGAGCAGTATTATGTCTCAGCCCATCTCAGATAGTTTTGCTTGAAAAAACCAGACACTATATCGATCTAAAGTGAAAAATTGTTTCCAAGTTTAAAAACATGTGCAATTAGATAACCTGCGTTTTTACCCTTTACAAAATTCCTGTTTATGGTGGGCAGAAATACTCGTTAACTGGACTAAAATTCATCGCGCTCACTTTGCAGAATAATCTAACTCGTATCCTGATGTAATTAAGGAATAAATTCCAAATAGCCAGGTACTGTGAGGTTACATAATTCGTGGCTGAATGACGCAGGTAGTAGGGAAGGAGAACTAGGATTTATGGTTTATGTCAAGGGGAGGGGATAGTCTCACTGACCTTCGTAGTATTGTTGAAAGAAAAATGTCTGCTGTAATAATTTGAGACGAGATACTTGATCCATGCTTTAGATCACATGCTAATGCTAATAGTGATTAATTAATGACTATCTGATACACAGTAAAATTTATATTCCCTGGCCTTACTAATTGTGAAATTCCATCATTATATTTTGTCCTGAAAATTCATAAAAGCAGTCAAGACGGTCTTCATTCAAATATTAGTTTAAAAGAGTTTCCATCTTAATATGTAATTATTTTAAACAATTAAATAAAAGGCAACAACATGGCACTGACACGTAGCTTTATTTTCAAGCTAGTTACAGCTTGAAAAGGGTTCTCAGTTTGGTTTCATTTCTTAATGAAAACTTCTACTGCTTTACTGTTAATGAGACACAACATATTTAATTAGCCTTTTAATTAAAAGCTTTTTTAGAAAAAATTAAATACCATCTCTCCCAATCCCGAGGTACAATGACGTTTGCACATGCAGAGACCTTATAATTAGCAAAATTATTTTTTCGCTGGAGCTGCTTATTCCTTCCTAAATTATTTGAATTGTATAAAAGACTTTTAACCGGCAAAAACTCTAGAAGATTTCATCCCTGTATAGTTTGAATGCAAATCTGAATTTATCTCGCATTATTAAAATGAATGAAATTTACATAGTCAAATTTTGGAGATTAACTGGTTACATTGTCTTAATCCAAAAAGAATTTGCAGGCAGATTTGAATAACTTTGATTACTGAACATGATAATTTCCCAGAATTAATCAATTTCATTACATTTTTATCTTATGGTCCTTACATTTAATTAGGCAATACAGGCAATTTAAATACATATATAAAAGATTAAAATAATAGAATACATTGTTTTAAAATACCAATTAATAAAATAGTATGCATTTTCATACTTAAAGTATTTACCTATTTTACATTATGAATATTGTTTAAAACTGTCAATAGTTTGTTTTAATAAAAGATGTACATTTTAGAGTTTCAAATTGCATTTTAAAAGCATAGTATACCTATCGAAATGTCATTATCTTTAAAATTTATAAAGCACTGTTCAAATGTATATTTGTTTTGTTTTTGTTCAGTAGAAATGTTCAGGGAAAATGCAATTTTAAATAAAATAAACTTGTGAACAACATGATTTCCCACAGAAAAAGATATCACACGCGCTGCTGTCCAAAACTAAGGCTACAAGCACATTTTTCGCAATAATTCACAAATGAATTTTCAAGTTACCTAGCTGCTGCTGGAAAAAAAGACTTTTTAGGCAGAGCATACAGATGTCTTGCAGAGAAGGAAGGCGTACAGGGAAGTGTCTCCCTTTGAATGCAAGGCGCAGAAGGACCAGTTTGTCGTGAAGCCGAACACGCCATTCCTAGAGACGTCAAAAATGAGGACCTTCTCTTTTTACTGGTGTGTCAAGATTCAGCAAGCAGAGTGATTCTCTGCCAGTCTTCATGTGAAGAGAACGAGCTCTGTATCATTTCTCCGTAATAAGGAAAATTGACCACTTTGGTAAGAAAAGTATCCTATTCCATGGAAGCATCCTGTTGTGCAGTTGTACACCACTGCATTTTAATTAACTTTTACTTGGGTTGTATAACTGTACAGTGCTATGAAGTCTTTGAAAGCCATGTGATGTTTTTTTCGGGATGCTGCAGGCCTGGACATCCTTTTTATTTACGATAACGTAAAACCACACAGAGCTGACGTTGTTGATGCTCGAATCACAGAATATAAGCTGCATGAACTGGTCTGCGAAGTTCCCAGATTTCACAAATGCATGCTACAGACCTGGTAGCAATAATTCACAAAATTCACTCAGTTCAAACTTAAAAAAGAATTTTATATGACATTTTTGCGATTTAATTCATTTCAAGTTCATCAAAGTTGATTCACTTCGAAATTTTTGTCGCAGGAACAATATATCCAAGATGGACGACACTGATGATTTGTAGAAATCGTAAACTGCGCAGAACACATCAGCAAGAGTTTAAGAAACCAACTCAGGAAATTTTAGTTAATTTAACAAAAAAACAAAAACAAAATTCCATTTTGGGTATTTTTTGAAGATAATTATTTCTTTGATATTTCTAAGGCTCTGTTGGGCCATGTAAGTTCGATGCATATGGATTACTCAGCCACCCGATGGACAATGTCCAAACGCTTCCTTCGATTACTAGCGGGAAAGAAAGATGAATCGCCGCACGGGACAAAAACTAATAACGATCATTATTTTCGGTACACGAGACAAGGAAAAACAGAAGAAAACTGAGGATTTGTAATTGAACTTCGTAAAAGATGACTCACTCAGGAACTCTTCCTGACTCCTCGAGACAAAGGCAAAGTTGTTTAAGACACAAAAATTTATGCCCTGTCCATTTTTTGGATAGCAGGATATAAGAAAATTTACATTCTTGAAGTTGAACTATTACAGGTCTCGTAATGTCGCAAGTTTAAAATAATTCTTGAAAAAAAAGGCATCCTCGAAAGGACTTTCTGTAACAATAAAGTAATTGTAAAAGAAAGCAAAAGTAAGATATGTGCGCTTATACACATTCTGTAAACTCATCTATATCTATTTTTCCTAGCTCGGCAAGAAAAAAATACTTCTAAAAACTATAAATAAAAATAGTATATCCATCTTATATAATAAAATCCGAGAGTAAACATTGTATGTAGCTATGTATGTAAGTATGTAGGTAGGTAGTTAAGTTTGTGACCACCGATCTTCTTGCGCGCGTCTCTCGATCGCATTGCGCCGAGACGGTTGGTCGCAGACCCACCGAATTTTGCATACGACTTCACTGGGACAGATCCTAACACGCCTCGGAGCGATTTTTCCGAAATTAGAATTAGAAAATGTTTTATTTTTTGTTTTGTCCGATTTTTAGCGATTTTTCTCGCTTAATACGTAATAACGCCGGTAATTGCACTCGCAGTAAAACGAAATTTACATCATCGGATAGAGGAGAAAATTTTCTTTTAAAAATTGTTTGTTCGGATTGTGTAACATAATTTGCAGATTTTTGGGAATTTTTCAAATAAAATTAAATTTGACGCTGACTTTCGTAAAATAATTTTTAAACTGCTGCATCTTGAATTCTATTTGTCATAGCTTTTTTATATTTCGGCAAAAGACGGAGCATACAATTCGCCCGCTTTTAAAAGAAGAACGGAGGGAAAATATAAATTAGGAGTTTTTTACGAATTTTTAAGTAAAGAAGGATTTTCATTTCAATCGCCGCTGCTTAAAAATTTCGGTATTATATCTTGCGGTTTGGTTGTCTTGGAGACAGTAACAATGATTAAAATTGCCAGTTGAAAAGAATAAATAAAATTACTTTAAAATAACTGAGTTTTCACATGTGAAATGTGCACCAATTTGATGTCACGAGTTTAAAACCCCTTTCGAAACTCAATCAGAATAACGGACTCACACGCAAAACATACGCCACGCATCAAATAATTCCACATTTTATTTTACGTCGCCAGAAAAAGAATTGAATGCTGTTTTTTCACCAGTGAATTATCCAGCATTATTGTCAAATGAGATTTTAAACGGGATACGTTTTCGAATCGCAAGAAATATTTTGCGGTGCTAAACAGGGCCTGATTATGGCAAACAGGGACCCCGGGCATTAATGAATTTGGCCTCCATCTATGAAATTTGTTTTAATTTTCATAAAATATGTTTATGAAAAAGAATATTTCAGAACAACATTTGAAATTGGGGGCCATTTCGAGCCGGAGGCACTGGGCAAAGTCCCGATTCGCCCGTGAGATACTAGGGCCCTAGTGCTAAATACGCCAATCTGACAATAATTAAGCATGCATGGAGCAAGCATATATGGAGAGCTGTTTTAGTGGCAACCATAAAGTGAAATGATTATCGTTTATGCTAATGCGTAAATTGCAAAGAATCACCAAAGAGTAAAAGACTACATTCATGACAAATATCTAAACCGTTTCTTTAAATTAAGCTTTAACGGTTGCAAAAAGAAAATATATTGTATTGGTATCAGTAAAAGATAGTATAAGTAATAGTAAGTAGATATGCTAAGGCAATATTGATCAAAGCACAATATACCGCATTAATAAATATTTCGTGAAACTAAGCCTTCTATTCATTCTTCAACAACCGTCTTACATCACAGCTAACAAAATAGTAAGTAAGTCTACGTCGCGGTAATATATGCCGCGGTAGTTTCAACAAAAAAGACTGTAACAGAACTTTCTTTTTTCTTGGAGATTCTGTTTTCTCACAAGAGTTATGATCACAATTTTTAGAAAAATGTTCTCTTCTTGCCTTGCGAAGAGCGGGTACACAACTATCTAATATATAAAATTCTCCTGTCCCAGTGTTAGTCACCTAACTCCTCCGAAACCACTCGACCAATTTTAATGAAATTTTCTATGTATATTCGTTAGGTCATAGAAAAGGTTTTTAACTATGTCTCATACCCCTAAGTCATAAGGGCGGTCCACCCCAAAATGTTTAGCCCCCGAGTGCTATTCATTTCAATCAGGATATCTGTGTAGACATTAGCGTGTCGAATCACTTTTCAGATGTGTTTGCCAGATAATGTGGAGAGGGGGGGGGGAGTTAATAAAATGTTCAAAGTCGCACAAGATTTGCAATTTTTGATAATTGATCGCTAAATGTGGTGCCAAAACGCGACAATTTATTATAAATATATTTCGCGTATAGTTAGAAAACGCCTGGCGTATATTGTAAAAGAGTTTTATTAGGCGATTTTAATATAGATTTCTATTCCGAAGAAGTGCTCTGTGGAACAAGAGAGGAAAACACGGTACACTCATGGATTATGATGTCCATTCCAAACAGTATTTAAAATGTCTTTGCGGTATCGTTGGAATATGCCTACAGGAAGAACATGCCTGGAGGAAATTCTAAACAGTTTCAAGTGGCGATTTTAAGATAGATTTCGATTCCAAATATGTGTTTTATGGTACAAGAAAGAGTTGATTCCTATTTTAGCGCCCCCACTCTCGCCAACCTAAAAAATTCCCGTACTTTGGCGAGCTTTGCAGTCATGGGTCTCTGGGAGTTATGCACAAGTTTCAACGGTACATACGTATTTTCCAGGCGGTCCGCCAAGACAAGCAATTTTTTCACCAAGGTAAAAGCCGGGCACATGAAATTGTTGATGGTTTGGAATACGATTGGCAATGTATTTAAAATCTATGAAAAAGTAGTTTGGCGGAAGTGACCGCCGAGTTAATACGTACCGTTTCAACGCGCCCAAAAGAACTAGATGACAACTAAAGTAAACAAACTAGCGATAAACGCACCAATTAAGGAAGTTGAAGACCCTTAATTATTAAAACTTAATTAATTGGCAATCCAAAATAAATAAAATTGTAACGGCATGCTGTACTTACATGTTGTTCCAAATCGCCATTTTAATTCTAAATTACGATTGCCACATAAAAGCAAAAAAATCGTCAGGGTAACTGCATATGTTTAATGATCGCAAACCTTGGCGAGAGTCGAGGCGTTAAAGTGGGAATCAACCCAAGAAAGACAAACCGGTACACTCATGGATTATGATACACATTCGAAACAAGATATAAAACGATAAAGTATAGTTGTAGTATACTTGGCGTAGATTGTAAAATAGTCTTAGTAGGCAATTTTAAGATAGATTTCGATTCCAAAGATGGGTTTTACGAAACAAGAAAGAAAAATACAGCACAGTCATGAATAACGATACACTTTTGCAACTTAATGGAATAAGTAAGAAAAATAGGGACGACGTATAAATTATGATACGATTTTAATATGTAGCACTATAGTGCGTATTTAAAACCTGAAAGTGTTTCAGATTTTCACCCTTTTTACTTTCCGAACATGTACCATGTAAGGAAAGTATTGTAATCATGAAAAAAATTCAACTTCGAGATTTTGGTGTATTTACACGTTTTGAGGTCTTCTGAATTCATTTATGCTATTTGTACGAGATGTGTGTGTGCGTGCGTGTGTGAACACGATAGCTCCTAAACGGCGCTACCTCCGCAAGAGAGAGACTATGAAATTAAAGTGTAGCGGTTGCTGTCTCATAAAATATTATTTAATGTTAAAATAACTTTCAACTTGCGGTATTTTAAAAGTATTTATTTCCTTACTAAAGCAGATTAAACTTCCTAAACATTGTTATTCTAAAAATCATATTATTATTTTATTCATCGTTGTTGCCACTCGCAATCTGCGTAAATTAGTTGCAACAAAGATTTTTTTTTCTAGAGTCTACAAAAGTATACCAGGCGGATTGATGGCGCGCTCGGCGAATTGGTGGAGATTATCGGAGAATAAAAGGAAGAGAAAAATAGGGTTACTTCTTACAGTATTAGTTCTTCCTTCCTTATACTCTCTAGCTCCATGGTTACACGTATAAATTATTTTTATTATGAGTGTGTGCAAAGTTTTGTAAGAATCATTTCAAAAGAAAAACATTGTAAAAGGTACGTAAAATAATAATAGAAAATATACACGATGTACACTTAATATAATATATACGTATAAATACAATCAAAAAATAAATATTAATACATTATTACTGTTTTTCATCATAAAATAATTCAATTTGTTCTATTCATGTGTGTTTTAAACCGTGAACAATGCCAAAAAGACGCAAAGAGGCTTCTTTGGGCAGGAAAACACGTAGAACTGCAGGCAAGCGAAATATAAGAGCCCAAAGGACAGAACAGCAGCAGCAAGATAATACTAATGTGCGTGTGCGCATGGCTCAATTGCGTCAAGCAGAATCAGAAGATGCACGATCTGAACGAAATGAACAAAGAAGATTAGAACAAAGACAAGCACGCTATTTTATAGTTAGCAGACTCAGAGCAAATGAACAACACCGCAAACAGGTACATGGATCATTTACATCTGCTTCATTCCTGCGTCTAGCGTTCCAGTATGAACCCGATGTTCAATATTATGCTCATTCAAAAGTAGTAATTGGTGCTATGGATAAGGAATGTCCGCATTGTAATGCTCTTAAATTTAAAAATGAGCCAGCCGGAATGTGTTGCGCGTCCGGAAAGGTGCAGCTGTCTATAATTCAAACACCACCTGAGCCATTGAACGGTTTACTTATCGGCACTGATCTAGATTCCAACCTGTTCCTAAAGTCAATTCGAACATTCAATTCATGTTTCCAAATGACTTCGTTCGGAGCAACAGAAATAGTTAAAAATAGCGCTGTAAATGGTCAACAATTCAATTCAACATTTAAAATCAAAGGCCAAATTTATCACAAAGTGGGTTCATTGCTGCCAATGCCAAACGAACCACATAAATTTTTACAAATTTACTTTATGGGTGGTGAGGATGCACGCGTGGATGCACGTTGCGGCTACAATAACCTTAATTCAGTTTTTGCAAGACGTATCGTCAGCGAGCTGGATGCTCTATTAAATGAACACAATGAATTGTTGAAATTATTCAAATCACACATGCACAAATTACAAAGTGATAATCATGCTATTGTCATCAATCCTGATAAAACACCTGCTGGAGAGCATATTCGTAGATTTAACGCACCTATTGTTGACGACGTTGCTGGAATCATGGTTGGCGATTGTACAGCTACACGAGAAATTGTGATTCGTAGAAGAAGTAATAATCTCCAGTTCATTGCTGATACACACCGTTCATGTGACTCTTTCCAATATCCACTAATATTCTGGAAGGGACAAGACGGGTATTGCATAAATATTAAACAACGAGATCCCACAACAGGTACTATATTCCTTATGAACTTGATCATTACTAATTTACCAAAAACTTAATTTATTAATCGTAATTCATTAAACTTAACTATTGTTAATTATTAATTAGTATTTGTTTTTATTCATATATATCATTACAGGAGCCGAAACAAGCAAGAACGTTAGTTCGAAGGATTTTTATGCTTATCGGTTGATGATTAGACCCGATAAGGATAACGTCATTCTACGATGTCGTGAGCTTTGTCAACAATTCATGGTCGACATGTACGTGAAGACAGAGAGCGAACGATTACGGTACTTGCGATATAATCAGCAAAAGCTGCGTGCGGAAGAATACATTCACTTGCGAGATGCTATTGCCAACAACGCCGATGCCGCCGAAATTGGTAGCTCTGTCATTCTACCATCATCGTATATAGGCAGTCCACGTCATATGCAAGAATACATACAGGATGCACTGACTTTCGTGCGCGAATATGGACGACCATGTTTATTTATTACGTTCACGTGTAATCCAAAATGGCCGGAGATCACATCTTTGTTATTGCCTGGACAAAATGCAATACATCGTCATGACATTACAGCACGTGTGTTCAGGCAAAAATTAAAGTCTTTAATAAGTTTCATTACAAAATTACATGTATTCGGTCCCACAAGTTGCTGGATGTATTCGGTTGAGTGGCAAAAGAGGGGATTACCTCATGCACACATTTTGGTTTGGTTAATCGACAAAATCCCTCCTGAAGAAATCGATAGTATAATTTCTGCGGAAATTCCAGATCCGTCCACTGATCAATTGCTGTTTGATATTGTTACAGCAAACATGATTCATGGCCCATGCGGTGACCTGAATCATTCATCGCCTTGCATGGCAGATGGAAAATGCACCAAAAGTTTCCCTAAAAAGTTCACTTACGATACGATCACAAATGTTGACGGATATCCAATATGGATATCCAATATATATCCGGATATCCAATATATATCCAATATCTTCGAAAGAGTCCCGATAATGGCGGACAATCATTTACTAAAAATATCAACAACATAGATATTGACATTGACAATCGTTGGGTGGTGCCATATTCGCCTCTATTGAGCAAAACATACGACGCTCATATTAACGTTGAGTTCTGCAGTTCCGTGAAGAGTATCAAATACATTTGTAAGTATGTACATAAAGGCAGTGATATGGCTGTATTTCGAGTTGAAAATACCAATAACAATGCTCCTCCAGTGAACAAAAATGATGAAATAACTCTCTATCAAACGGGCCGATACATCAGCTCCAATGAAGCTGTTTGGCGTATCTTCGGTTTCCCAATTCATGAACGGGATCCAGCAGTTATTCATTTAGCCGTCCATCTTGAGAACGGCCAGCGCGTATATTTTACGAACGAGACAGCGATTGATCATGCCGTAAATCCACCAAAAACTACACTCACCGAATTTTTTGAATTGTGTAATCGTGCGTATGCTTTTGGTTCCTTTGCACGGACATTACTCTATTCAGAAGTACCAAGTTTTTTCACATGGGCTCAAACAAAAAAATGGATGCCTCGCAAGCAAGGTACACCGATTTATGCATGTCCCGGTTTACATAAATCAAACACCTTGGGACGAGTATTTGCAGTAAATCCAAAGCAGACTGAGTGCTTTTATCTTCGACTGTTGTTGGTTAATGTTACCGGCCCATTGTCATTTCAAGATATACGTAAAGTGAATGGACAACAATATCCAACGTATAAAGAAGCATGCCTTGCACTAGGCTTGCTGGAAGATGACAACCAGTGGGAATGTATGCTTGCTGAAGCAGCATTGAACTGTACGGCAAAACAAATTCGTCTACTGTTCGCTGTAGTGTTGACTGCATGTTTCCCGGCCCGAGCAGAGACATTGTGGGATAGTCATAAAGATTCAATGAGTGATGATATTTTGCATGAACATCGTACACGGTGCAATGATTTAACAATAGCATTCAGCGACGCTATGTACAATGAAGCATTGATTGCTATTGAGGATCTGTGCATTATCATTGCCAACTTACCACTCAGTCATTTCGGCATGCGTTCGCCAAATCGTAGTGTATCTGATTTAATAAATAATGAAATGAATCGAGAACTACAATACAATACTGCAGAAATGGCAGCGATTCTTACTCGCAACATTAATGAATGAGGAACAAAGAAGCATTTACGATCGCATTATGCTCGCAGTTTCGGCAGGGCAAGGTGGATTCTTTTTTTTTTGGATGCACCAGGTGGAACTGGCAACACATTCCTTATTTCGCTAATCCTAGCCGAAGTACGATCGAATAATGGCATCGCATTGGCCATTGCATCGTCTGGTATTGCGGCAACTTTATTGGATGGAGGCAGAACAGCTCATTCAGTATTTAAGCTACCACTAAATATTCAAAATAATCCAGATGCAGTGTGCAACATAAAAAAACAATCGCCCATGGCCACAGTGCTGAAACAGTGTAAAATTATCATCTGGGATGAATGCACTATGGCACACAAACATTCGCTTGAGGCGTTGAACAGGACAATGAAAGATCTTAAAAACAAGGACAAACTATTTGGCGGCACTCTGGTACTCCTTTCAGGAGATTTTAGACAAACACTTCCCGTCATCCCACGTTCAACGTATGCTGATGAAATCAACGCCTGCTTAAAATCATCGCCACTGTGGCGTAATGTTGAAAAATTACAACTGAAAGTAAATATGCGCGTTCAAATACTTCGAGATCTATCCGCTGAGGCATTCTCAAAACAGCTGTTAAATATCGGCGATGGAAAAGTTACTGTAGATGAAACTGGATGCATAAAATTACCGGCCAATTTCTGCACAATTACTGATTCGCAAGATGCTCTCATTGACCAGATATTTCCCGATGTACATACACAATATATTAATCATGAGTGGCTGGCAGAAAGAGCAATTTTAGCAGCAAAAAATGGAGATGTCAACGAACTGAATCTTAAAATACAACATTTATTGCCAGGGGAGTTAGTGTCATACAAATCTATTGATACAGTTTGCGATGCCACCGAAGGTGTGAATTATCCAGCAGACTTTTTAAACTCATTAGATTTACCAGGCATGCCGCCGCATAACTTACAACTGAAGGTTGGATCTCCGGTTATTTTGCTTCGTAATTTGAACCCACCACGGCTGTGTAACGGCACGCGATTAGTTATTAAAAAACTAATGAAAAATGTTGTCGAAGCCGTCATTTTAAATGGCAAATTTCGAGGTGAAAATATATTACTACCACGGATCCCTATTATACCCACGGATGTGCCAATTCAATTTAAACGTCTTCAATTTCCAATAAGATTGGCATTTGCAATGACTATCAATAAGTCTCAAGGCCAAACTATGTCTGTTTGTGGCTTAGATTTGAGCACACCATGTTTTTCACACGGACAATTATACGTGTCATGCTCTCGAGTGGGCAAACCATCCAGTTTGTTTGTGTTAGCTAAAGGTGGGGTAACAAAAAATATTGTACACTCTATTCCGTTAAGAGATTTTTTTTTGTAAAATTATTGTAATTAGCGATATATATAAATTTAAAGAATACATTACAATGAATTAAAAATATAAATGTTTGGTATTGTGTTATTTTTATATTCCAGCATCGTTCACAGAGCTCCGTGCCTCTTCCACTCATATACCACATCCACAAACTTACAATAAGTTAATCATTTCTTTCTACTAAAATAATCCTAGGAATAATTTTATATGGCAAAACAACGTTTGCCGGGTCAGCTAGTTTAATTATAAAATAAAACGGTTCTCCACATCATGTAGTATCTAAGGTATTAATGGCATAACTTAAATCTAAAAAGAGTATGATACAGAAATGAGACATTTTGAATATTAGGAATTTTCACTGCGAACCGTCACTCTTTTCTTTTCTAATTGCGAATGACACCGACATAGTTTTTTGCGTCATAATACTAACAATGGTCTCAGGTCAGTACTTATACTAACTTTACAAATAGCTAATGAGTAACTTTACGCCAAGAGTCAAATCATTTTGCTTATTTTTAGATACCAAATCACTGGAATCAATTCGAACTATACATGTAAGAAAATGTTTCGTTCCCTACCGTGCGGAGAACGGGTACGCAGCTAGTAAATTAATAAAAGTTGCAGTGAACGGTTTTATTTTTTTCCTAAGCAACTGCATTGTGTTTATTTTAGCACGGGAACTTGTAATTCTAATATGCTTAACTAAGATCTTAGATACTAATTAAACGTTCATTAGCAAAATAGTTGCATCATCAAAATAATTTTATATGTTACTAGCTGAAGTACCCGTTCTTCGCACGGGAATAAATGGACTTTTTGATATTACAATTTGTGGTGATTACTATTTATTGTAATAAAGAGATATAGCAAAATGGATATCGCGTTATATTGTGTTACATAACCATGCATACCGAATTTCAAGGCAATCGTTTGTACGGTGCAGAAGGCCATGCGGCGTAGCGCAATCTAGTGGCGAGTTTTAGCAAAACAGATACGGCGAAAATATTCTTCGCATTCAGATATCGATGAATACGAAATTTCAGGACGATCGGCTGGACAGCCCTGAAGTTCATGTGTTGACGCGACGTCTAACGCGAAACTCTTCCCCGTGTTCAAATATCTATGTATACCTATTTTCATAGCGATCAGTTGCACAATCAAGAAGTGATACACTGCAGCGCAATCTAGTGGTTAATTAAAATAATGATTTGCTACAGTGCCTTCAAGTGGCGAGTTATAGCAAAATGGATAACGCCAAAATATTCTCATTGTTCAAATAGCTATCTATACTGATTTTCATAGCGACCGTTTGAATGGTCAAGAATTTGGCCTGCTGCAGCGTCATCTAGTGGCGAGTTAAAATAATAATGCATTGCAGTGCCTCTTAGTGGTGAGTAACATCAAAAGGAACACAGTTAGAATATATTCTTCGTGCTGAAATGTGTAAGTATAAGAAATTTTATGCCGATCAGTCGAACGGTATAGAAGTTGAGGCGTTGCAGCGCCATTTAGCGGCAAGTTACAGCAAAATGGATACTGAAAAATATTCTCCGTGTTCTAATATCCGCGTGTACCAAATTTCATCGAAATCGGTTGGACGATATTCGCATAGCAAATGGCTAAACGGAATAGAATTCGACGTTCTGCTGCGCCACCTAGTGGCAAGTTAGAGGAAAACGGATAGCATAAAAAGCTTCTCAATGATAAAAGACTAAGGTGGACCAAATTTCATGGTGCAACGGTGCTCAACGGTGCTGGAGTTTTTCAACCTCATACACACATACCAACATTCATTTTTATCTATTACCAGTGTCATTATATATCCCAGTCTCAAATAAAATCCAGTTTCAAATCTAAACCTCGCCAAAGTGTCAACATACGCCATTTTGCAAGAGTTTTTTCAGGGAATCATTCGAAGCATTGACTTAGCAGCAATCAATATGGGAAATGGTTAGGCCGCCAAAAAGTAAAGCACGCATTTATTTGAAAAGTAGAATTCCTTAATACAGCCGAATTTTTTTAATTTTTCAACTATAACCTGTTTTATTCATCGTTACTCCGATGTACTAAATGAGAAGATTTCAATTTTCTGAAATTTGGCGGAATTCCCCCAACTTAAATCAATGTACTCAATTGGCGAGAATTCTGAAGATAGATCGCTTGAAATCCCTTAATAACTGCATTATTTCTTCACGGATCATTGAAATTTAACGCTGTATTCTAATAAAACCTTTGCACTTGTTTTCAAAAATCTATTTCCTTAAGCTCTCAAGAAATTGCGCCAAGCCGAAAACTGTGCAAACCGCTAGAACTCGCTTACTCAAAATCGGCATTTGAACTATTTTATTTTTTCGTCAAACTAAAAAATTTTACGCATTAGCCTCGGAAATGTTCAATTCTTATTGTTTTGCGTATAAAACATTTCATTCCTGCTCTGATTTCCCTTGCACACGATATTATGATTTTAAAAAAAATAACCTTACGAATATAAACTAACAAAAAAAACTCATTATTATTCTTTTATTTTTACTTTGAGAATTTAAAACATTTTATTCGGCAAAATCGCCACACATGGCAACCACGATCCTTATTTCACACTTTTTTCACTTCAGGGGTTACAATTACAGAAAGCTTTTTGCTTGAAGAGCATAAAAAATCTCTTAAATTCCGGGAACGGGTGGACTTTCAAAGTTTTAAAGTGGACTACGATTTATTCTATATTATTTTACATATCTGTGCTAAATTTCAGGCTGATAGGTCCATTTTTGTGGATTTGTATACAAATCAAATCCACAAACAAACAAACAAACAGAATTTCATTTTTATTTATAAGATATTTCTATACATAATTTAGAAATATATAAATATTGTTGTGCATTTACGTAACGTGAATTAAGGAATCACTTTAAAAAACTAACAAAACAAATTCAGGCATTGTTTCTTTTACTTTTCTTTTTCACTTTCTTTATATATCTTTGTTGTATAAAAAAAACACTATCATTCGCAAAATGTATTTTCAGTCCCTTTATATATATATATAACATTTTTTAAGACACGATTTACGTGAAGTATTGTTATTACCCATCTGGGTATCATTTACAATGAAGCATGTCCGTGTTATATTTACAAAAGGAGAATAGAATGTCATTCGATTATTGTTTGGAATTACAAGACAGCATCTTTCTTTTCTTCAATGACGTGACCTATTAAATGAAATCATTGTCAGCTCTCTTTTGAATTTAAAAATAAAAAAGTGTTATTTATGGAATAAATTTCGGAGTACATTTGAATTTCTATTCTTATTTGCAAGGTTGCAGACAGCTTTTTAGTTTAGTTTTTCGTGTGTTTTCGATATTCTAATAGTCTTATCAAGCATGTAAATATATAGGACATAAATATATTGACATTAACTTTCCAGTGGCTGCAACAAGAGAGAATCTGAGTTGTGTCGGAGTAGCAGTTCTATTACTTTGTGCGCATAATGAGAAATATCGGCCATCGGCGCTGATCATAGCAGCTGGCCATCCTTGAATACATCTCCTGGATGCCCATTCTGCCGCTAGAAACTGTTGCTAAATTCTATGAACCACAGAAGTGGCATTTAACCGCATGGCCTCTTTACCTGATTTTTTTAATTCGTCTAGTTTCCAAATGATTATCTATCGCAGTTCTTCTGGGAAATGATGCATGGAAATCGTTGTTACGATTAATCGTTGTTAATTGGCTATCCCCGACTTTTTACCTAGCAATCACAGCAAAATTTGGAAGTTTTATAATATGCAGTTTTATGCTCCTACAAAATTTTTCATTCTGGCTTCATGCCCCTAATTTGCATATTCATGATTTATTCAGCAACATTCATTTTACAACATATTCCAATTGCATACGGATTCTCTTATTTTTGAGAGAGTTATCTCTATTTCTGTTCTCTTTCCTTAAATTTTGAGAGCCAGTGTAGTTTTATAGGAAACGCATAAGTGCGCATACATACACACAAAATTTTTGTTGTTATGGTAACCATAAAATTTGTAGCGTCTAACACTTTCCTCTTAATTCTTTACACTAGCCTATTAAACTCAACAGCACTACTGGTGTAGCATTAAATATGTGAAAACTCATAAAATCCCACTCAAACAGATTAGAAATATGTTTTATTTTGACTCCTAAAAGTATTTTCAAGTAAAGTAATCTTAAGAATTAATTTCATGGGTAACGTACAAATGCACACAAATACATATAAAAGTTTTGTTGTTATGTTAGCCGTCAAATTTCGCCTAGTGTTAAAAAGTTGTCTTTCTATAAATGTAACATAATAAATAATTATTGCAGGCTTTGAATTATTTTCCAGCAGTTGAAACAAGTCTTTTAAAGTAAAATGTTTAGTTTTATCTCATGAATCTTTTTTCTTTTTTCCATTCCTCTTGTTCCCGGTCACGAAAATTTATGAAGAGACATGAGTACCTTTTACAAGTAATGTACACGTACAAGAAACATATTTGATAGATAAAGTAAACAATGGGGCTTCCAATTGCTTCCCGTTTCATCACGTCTTGTCAAATAACTTGTTTGTTTCCAGCGGCCACGTCTCCTGATCTATCATAAGACATTTATTTCGATTTATTTAAGGATTAAAATGCCTCTATTAAATTATTAATAATGCCACATGGTGAAGTTTGATAAAACTGAAGAAAATTAAATAAATTGTTGAATTCAATGCAGCACCAAAGTTAGGATATAATTTTAAGTTTTCACTAATTATCAGTACATATTTTTACAGGATATCTCAAAAAATGGTAACACTCTTAAATTTTTTTATCGATAAGAGATAACTGAGTTGCGTAAATTGGAAAAATATTCGAAATAAGGTGTAAAAATGGCTACGTTGAGAAAAAATTCCCTACGTTAATTTTCATAAAGCTGCACTTTTTAAATTTGTATAAGACCCCCGTACAAAAAATTCGCAACTAGTTAAATGTGCACCACATACCAATTAGGTTATGTACAAAATTTTAGCCTTTCATCATGAAACGTCTCAGAGATTTCTTTAAACAAAAATAGCTAGGGGGCTACACATGAATTCGAATGTAAATGTTTTTGCAAGAGTGTAAAACATTTATTTCATAACTTTCGAACGACCCCTGAAACGCAACCATCTGACCGGATTTTTTCCCTTCAAGAGCCATTGAAAAGTGGTTTTAGTCAGCGTGTATTTATGTACATATTTCTGACACGTTTTAGGATATAATTGTCAAATTTTTTACGTCACCTGTTTAGTGTACGGGCACATTTTGCTAATTGAGAATTTTCTTGACATTGGGGGTCATATATAAACTTAAAGAGTGTGAGTTTTTGAAAATTAACTTGAGGAATTTTTTCTGTGGTTTTTTTTTTTTTTCGACCTTATTTTGAACATTTTTTCAATTTGCGTTGCCTACGTATCTCTAACAGATAAAAAAATAAAGCGTGTTACCACCTTTTTTGGACACCCTGTATATACTGGAGGGTCATAATAAACTTCCAGATATTTATGAGCCACAAGCGGTATATTCGCTTAACCAATCGAAAGGAAATTTCGGATTTTGCCAGTTGAAGATTTCGGGTCGAAATTGGGATTATTTAACACGAGAGAGCTCTCGAGCTGATCGTTTGAAGTGAAAATTTCAAAATTTTGTACTAGCAATATGCGCTTTTTGCCTGGTTAAACTGGTCAACTCATTGAAGAACCATAAATTAGCTTGGAAAGGTACAAGCAAGACGAATATTGTCGGAATAAAACATTTGTAAAGGAGAGCATTTGTCAAAGACCAGTGACAACGTAGAGAGGAGTTACGTTGAAGCACTTTGCATAGTTCACAGATGAACAGTAAAAGCACCAATCACAGAAAAATGTGTGCATTAAAAACCAGTTGGTAAAATTTTAATAAGAAGTGGGGGGGAAGTGTTTCTTCAATCAGGTGTTGAAACGTGCCGACAAGATGGCACTTACTATGAAAAAACGAGATGAATAAGAAAGCTGTCTTTATTTTAAAAGAAGAAAGGTTGCTGGAGCAGTGCTAGTCTATCGGCAAAGTCATCAGCTAAGACGAGGCCAGTGCTTCGAAATAACTGTAAGTGAAAATTGCAAATGTAACAAAGATATTGGTAGAATTATTAAAATAGGTATGAATACCTAAGTCTATGCAGATAATATAGCTTAAGATGACCTAAATGAGTATCAAATAAACTGCAATATTCCCTAATTAAAACTGCAAAACTATTTTTTAATGATTGTATTACTATTTGTAATAACTTCTTCCTCTCTATTCAACCTCCTATTTCAACCCCAAAAATATCTTCCGCATATTTTCACGCATATTGATTATTCATTTTGATATTCAAGATATTTTTTTCCCTTTTTTGTGCTTTTAAAAGCTGCTTTTAAAATAAGGTCTCTCAGATGCATAATATACTCCAAAGGAATATTTTACAAGATTAACAAGATTCAAGTGTTTTTCTCGTTTCAAAATATCTAGTTTTTTCAATCCCTTCTCGTAATTAAATAGTAATTAAAAATCATTTTTCATAATGCTGAAATTTTTGTAAATCAAAACACTGATTACTTTGATTTCTTTTTTAATTAGCATGGCACATCTACGAAAAAAAAGTTTTTTAACGTTAAACATGAATCGTTAAGTTTAAAGTGAAGCTGTTTTCCAAACCCACTGCGTGCTATAACAGAAAAATGTTACTCTCTTTTATTCATTTAAAAAATGTATAAATGTTTCTCAAACAGAAGCAACGTCTTATAAAAGCTTAATAACACCTAATACGGCACATTAAACTTTTTCCATCATTTTTTTCTGTTTTTTTTTTTTTTTTTTTTTTTTTCCAAAAACATGATTCTCTGAAAAGAAATTCGTTTAGTTTTTTTTCCAGAAAGTATAAACATTTCATTGCATCTAAATAGCAAAAAGCACTTGTTTCTGGGCATTAACAACTGCTTTGTTAATCAGAATTTTTTCATTTTATTTCAGACTCGATTTAAATGGATTCTTTTGTAACCAAACCACTATAAAAGCAATTTTCTAGGGCGAAGAAAAGAAATTCAGAGCAAAAAGTTAAAAATATCATGAACACAAAAGGCGAATTAACCTTTTTTAAACTGTCCTTGGGAAAAACGTAAATTTTTAAGTAAATGCTAGATGGGATACTGTTAAAAGCATAATTGTGTTATGAAAGATATTTTTTGTGACGAAACTTTTTCCTTTTTTTTTTTTTTTTGCTGCATACACAAATATTTTAGAGGTTTTAGTAGGTTTTTTAAAAACATTCTTTCTTCAGTCTTTTTTTTTCTTTATCAATATTATTTTTGCACGTTGAAGTAATGAAATTACAACTAGTTTTTCATAAATCGTGCTTTCTACTTTTACAAGTTTCAGAGATTCATTAATTTCAATGAGCTATTCAAAATGACGTCATTAATTCCCTTAAAATTTATCTTTAATTATTTTGGAAATAAATGTAAGTATAACATACAGGGTGAACCAAAAACACTAACCTAGACTTTTATTCCTTAAATACTGACTATGGACATGCACAATCTATATAAATAAAACGAATTATAAAAAGTTAGTTAGTTTGTCTGTTTCTCGCGTAGCTCTTAGAAGACGGGTGATCGTAGACCTACCGAATTTCGTATGGAAATTCCCGAGGACGGGTCCCGACATACCTCAAAGTGATTTTTTTCGAAATTCGAATTATTTTAGGAGATATCGATAAAAAACGTGTGGCAAAAGGCTAATTTTTGCTCTCCTCCTTTTTGCAATTGTAACTCACGCAGTGGAAAAAGTGAAGATTAAGCATACCTAGGTTCCATATTTGTCAAGTTTATTAAGTGATTCAGACTCGAAGTAAAAATAAAAGAATAACGATTTCTTTTCTTTTTTTTAGATTATTTGTAAGGTAATTTTTTAATTACAATATCGTGTGCATGTGAAATCAGAGCAGGAATGAAATGCTTTATACTCAAAAGAAAAATAGGATTTGGAAATTTTCCGAGACTAAAGTGGGCAACTTTTTGATTTGGCGAGAAATAAAATGGTTGATATGCGATTTTGAGAAGATGATTCTAGCACTTGGCTCAGTTTGATGAGAGAGTATTTTCAATTTAATATAAATTTGCAAAAAACCCACAGCATCACATGACTGATCCTCTGTCATCGTTAAATGATGCTAAAATAATTTTTATCGTCATTTTATCGTCTGCTACTTGGATTATGAATACACCTGAATAAGTTTTGGAAACTTTCATTCAGGTCGAATTGCGCAACTTTCCCATCTATTTCTAATGTATTCCCTCTATTTCTGTTTTCCATATATTTCTAATGTATTGCATGTCCCATCTAATACATTAGAAATAGATGGGAAACATCTATTTCTAATGTTAATTTTTTTTAATCACACTCATTAATAATGATATACTTACTTTCCAGTTTAATGGAATGAGGTAAGAAAATAGGGAAGACCCATGGATTATAATACGCTTTTTAACGTTAGCAGGGAGCGCCACTGACCCTAGGGCAGCTCCTATTTGTAACCATCTTAATTTTAAAGTCCATTCCGGATGAGAAATTTCAAAGCCAAGGAAGCCAGTGAGAAGCAGGATCCTCTCCGAACATTATTTATTAAGATGGCGTACCTACTGGTCGCCGGAGGCGGGAACTTATGAAGTTACTTAGAAAAGGTATAGAATTTTATGGTATCTATTAAAATTTCCCTAAAATTAAATTTAAATATATAATATATAAATAAATATTTTAATGAACAAGAAATTTCAGTTTTTATTTTTTTTAATCTCGTTATGTCTTAGTTTTTAATCTCAGTCTATAGTAAAAATATGTCCCATACATTAATCAGGCGATGTAAAAATTTCAACCTTTCATCGTGAGAAGACTCGAGATATACAGATAAATATATGTTGAAATAAACCACTTTCAACGGCTCTTGGGCAGAAAAAAAAAACATCGCAAGATCGCGTGTCAGGAGTTGTACACAAATTAAGAAAGAAAAAAAAATTATCTGCATATATACATAATACTTCTGCTATATCGTACAAATTTGTAAGCCAAATCCTGTATTTTGCAAGTTCCTTCTGCTTAAAAGTTTTTAATCGAAAATCATTAGAATTCTATGTTTTATTATACTCTGCACGAGTCTATTAACATCTGCGAATGTTATATACACACACACACACACACACACACACACATATATATATATATATATATATTAGAAAGAAAATTGGAATTTACAGAGATTTTTGAGTTTAACGCCAATGGTAATGTATTTCTCAATTAATTGCAATAAAAACTCTAAAATAAAATACACAGCAAACATTTAGCTCGCATTCAAAATACAATTGAAATTAATAATCATATTTTTTCCCAATTTTTAAAGCAAAACCCTTCTAGCTTTCATCCTTGTCTTTCTTCCATTTTGAAACGGAGTTAGTGCTTTAACCCTTTAACAAGCAGTGTTCCCGCCCTGGGAACACCAAACTCTGACGTTTTGACTGTTGCCAGTCACGAAGAATAGATTTGATTTCTATAAAAATAGTTGCGGGTGACATAGCTCCACGAGAATCCTTTACTTTTTAGCACATCATTTCCCGTAAAGAAATTGTCGCGAATATTTTTAACAGCACTGACATCTGTTGAAAAATGGAAGAATGCGAGAACAGCTGCATAGATTGCCCAATGCTGATAAAGGGCAGTCGTTGCCATTGCTCGACTTAACTACCAGCGAGATGGCGGACGATCGAAACGTTCATTGCGTGCCACAGATATAGAGACCCTTTTTTTGACGCAGCTGGCTGTGCCGGCACAGCCCTTTTTTCAGCATTGGGAAAGGGTTGCGCCTCAAAAGGTTAACCTTGACTGCGGAACCTCTTTGCCGAACCATCATATTTATCGAATAATTTCATTCCCGTCCCAAGAAAAGGACTATCTGATCAGCTGATTAGACTAGCAGAAAGGAACAGCTGACTATAATAGCTGACACTTTTTTCGGCAAGTTGCACCTTGTCAACTACCATACAGACATGCAACGCCAGTTAAGCAGATAATAAATTATAACGAAAAACAAATTCTAATTTAAGTTCATCGTATTGATTTCGGTTTTTTAAAAAATGTTAAAAATCTGAGAATTTAACAAAGCTGCTTTTTTAAACTGAATAATCAAAAAATCTAAGCTTTCCATCTGGTCTAAATTTAGACCAGCTAGATATTAGAGGGTGCCTCTTATTTATCGCCCCCTCCCTCAGTGCCTATCATCTCACCAACACATGATTATAATCTTATAAATAAAAATGAAATTCTGTTTGTTTGTTTGTTTGTTTGTTTGTGGATTTGATTCGTATACAAATCCACAAAAATGGACCTATCGGCCTGAAATTTAGCAGAGATATGTAAAATAATATAGAATAAATCATAGTCCACTTTAAAACTTTCAAAGTCCACCCGTTCCCGGAATTTAAGAGATTTTTTATGCTCTTCACGCAAAAATCTTTCTGTAATTGTAACCCCTGTAGTGAAAAAAGTGTGAAATAAGGATCGTGGTTGTCATGTGTGGAGATTTTGCCGAATAAAATGTCGTTCGTATACAAATCCACAAAAATGAACCAATCGGCCTAAAATTAAGCACAGATATGTAAAATAATATAGAATAAATCGTAGTCCACTTTAAAACTTTGAAAGTCCCCCCCGTTCCCGGAATTTAAGAGATTTTTTATGCTCTTCACGCAAAAAGCTTTCCGTAATTGTAACCCCTGTAGTGAAAAAAGTGTGAAATAAGGATCGTGGTTGCCATGTGTGGCGATTTTGCCGAATAAAATCTTTTAAATTCTCAAAGTAAAAATAAAAGAATAATAATGATTTTTTTTTTGTTAGTTTATATTCGTAAGGTTATTTTTTTTTAATTATAATATCGTGTGCATGGGAAATCAGAGCAGGAATGTAATTCTTTACACGCAAAACATTAAGAACTGAAGATTTCCGAGGCTAATGTGTAAATTTTTTTAGTTTGGCGAAAAAACAAAATGGCTGAAATATGGATTTTGAGTAAGTGAGTTCTAGCGGTTTGCACAGTTTTCGGCTTGGCGCAATTTATTGAGAGCTTAAGGAAATAGATTTTTGAAAACAAGTGCAAAGGTTTTATTAGAATACAGTGCTAAATTTTAATGATCCGTGAAGAAATAATGCAGTTATTAAGGGATTTCAAGCGATCTAACTTCAGAATTCTCGCCGATTGAGTACATTGATTTAAGTTGGGGGAATTCCGCCAAATTTCAGAAAATTGAAATCTTCTCATTTAGTACACCGGAGTAACGATGAATAAAACACATTATAGTTGATAATTTAAAAAAAAAAATTGGCTGTATTAAGGGATTCCAATTTTCAAATAAATGCGTGCTACTCTTTGGCGGTCGAACCATTTCCCATATTGATTGCTGCTAAGTCAATGCTTCGAATGATTCCCTGAAAAAACTCTTGCAAAATGGCGTATGTTGACACTTTGGCGAGGTTTAGATTTGAAACTGGATTTTATTTGAGACTGGTATATATAATAACACTGGTTATAGATAAAAATGAATGTTGGTATGTGTTTATGAGGTTGAAAAACTCCAGCACCGTTGAGCACCGTTGCACCATGAAATTTGGTTCACCTAAGTCTTTTATGATGGAGAAGGTTTTTATGCTATCCGTTTTCCTTAACTTGCCACTTGGTGCCGCAGCACAACGTTGAATTCTATTCCGTTTAGCCGTTTGCTATGCGAATATCGTCCAACCGATTTCGATGAAATTTGGTACACGCGAATATTAGAACACGGAGAATATTTTTCACTATCCATTTTGCTGTAACTTGCCGCTAAATGGCGCTGCAAAGCATCAACTTCTATACCGTTCGAGCAGTAAGCATAAGATTCGTAATCAGTATATCAGTAATTCGTAATTCGTATATCAGTAAGCATAAAATTTTTCATACTTACACATTTGAGCACGAAGAATATGTTCTAACTGCATTCCTTTTGATGTCACTCACCACTAGATTACACTGCAATGCATTATTATTTTAACTCGCCACTAGATGACGCTGCAGCAGGCCAAATTCTTGACCATTCAAACGGTCGCTATGAAAATCAGTATACATAACTATTTGAACAATGAGAATATATTGGCGTTATCCATTTTGCTATAACTCGCCACTTGATGGCGCTGTAGCAAATCATTACTTTAATTAACTACTAGATGGCCCTGCAGTGTATCACTTCTTGACTGTGCAAATGATCGCTACGAAAATAGGTACACATAGATATTTGAACACGGGGAAGAGTTTGGCGCTATCCATTTTCCTATAACTTGCCACTAGATGTCGCGTCAACACATGAACTTCAGGACTGTCCAGCCGATAGTCATGAAAATTCGTATACATCGATATCTGAATGCGAAAAATATTTTCGCCGTATCCGTTTTGCTAAAACTCGCCACTAGATTGCGCTACGCCGCATGGCCTTCTGCACCGTACAAACGATTGCCTTGCAATTCGGTATGCATGATTATTGGACACAATATAACGCGATATCCACTTTGCTATATCTGTTTATTACAATGAATAGTAATCACCACAAATCGTAATATCAAAAAGTCCATTCATTCCCGTGCGAAGAACGGGTACTTCAGCTAGTAATCTATATAAATAAAATATACTTTTGTCAGTACATTACTTGGAATTCAAAATTCTTCCGGTTTCTAGCCGTTTGAAGCACCTGGGAATGCAGTACGACCATCAAAAAATAAAATATAAAAAATAAAAAACTTGTCTGTCTATCATTCTGTCGTTCTGTCTTTCTGTCACTCTGTCATTCCGTCCGTAACGCTTTTTTTGTTCGCGCATCACGTAATAGCGACTGAAGCGAATGAAATGAAATTCGGTGAGATGACAAGTGGTCACTCGACTCAAGATACAGGTGTCGAATTTTTTTAAAAATTTAATTAGATTTCGAGATTTTGCGAAAATCGTTTCATACTGCGCACATTTTTGTTTGCGCATCACGTAATAACGACTGAAACGAATGAAATGATATTTGGCCGCATTATAGGGCGTGACTCAACTTAAACTATAAGCATCTAATTAAAAATAATCGATTAGATTTTGGGATTTTTCGAAAATCGTTTCAAACTGAGTGAATCTTTGTTCTCCATTACGTAATTACGAATAAAACGAATGAAATGAAATTTGATAACATGGCAGGCCGTCACTGAACTTAAACTATAGACGCTTAATTTTTTGAAAATTTTGAATAAATTTGTAATTTTGTTAAAATTCTTTCAAATACTTACATATTTGTTCGAACATCACGTAATACCGACTAAAGCTAATGATATGAAATTTGGTGACATGATAGGTGGATGTTTAACTTAAACTATGTCGAAATTTAAAATATTTTTATTAGACTTTGAGATTTTGCGAAAATTCTTTCAAAATGCGGACATATTTGTTTGAGCATCACGTAATAACGAATAATACGAATGATATAAAATTTGGTGACATGATAGGTGGTTGCTCATCTTAAATTATAGGCCTTAAATTTTTAAAATATTTTGATTACATTTTGAGATTTTGCGAAAATGGCTTTAAAATGCGTAAATTTTTGTTCCAGCATAACGAAATAAAGACTATAGGGAATGAAACGAAATTAGGTGACATGATAGGTAGTCACTGAACCTATATTCTGGGTTTTCAATTTTCCAAAAATGTTGATTAGATTTTAAGATATTGGGGATATTATATCAAATAAGTAAATATTCGTTCGCGCATTCCATTAAAATGACTAAATCGAATGAAATGAAATTATTTAGTTACTCTTTAACCAGTAATTTTTTTAAAAAAATACACAAAATTTATAACTTAGCTTTCTTTACATTTGCCGATTGCTACTCTGTTCATTCTACTCCTACAAATCTGGCGAAAGTTCTGGCTTTTTGAAAATTTGCATTAAGTACTAACTAGTCAACGACGGGTACTTCAGCTGGTGTCTTCTAAAATTTTAAGTTCTTCTTTCTTACCAAATCTAGAAAACCAATGCGTACTCAGATAGCATCTAATTGAAACTGTAAACAAACTGAGAGGACTTTTTAAAGTAAGAGAACTTTTCAATAATTTAGTTTTTGTTGGTCAAAAAGTTTCCAACTTATGAAACCCGCCAGTGGCCACATAAGGTTTTGATGCCACATAAGGTTTTATGACACAATGCCACATAAAGTTTTATGACAAAAGTATTTGCATTGCTGACTGTGTGGAAGCTTTGCCACATACACAATATAGTCCTAATTCTGCCCCTCTTGACTTTCAATTTATTTTTCTTATTTTAAGATCCATTAACGCGAGCAATTTTGCTTACATTGTAAGTAACATAACATTATAAGTAAGGAATTACGGGGCTACCAATTATTTTATAATTAATCAAAGATTTAAAGGGGGAAATACCGTCTGTTTTCGTACGTACAACCCTAGGCTGGTTTTAGACTTGTGCGAAATACTAAAATCTACTTCTTTCGTAAATAAAATGTGTTGAATGTATAAAAATAAATGCAAATTAAAATTCATTATTCTAAATAAATTTGTTTAGTTAAAAACGGTTTTATTTTGCATAAACAAAAATATTTATTGTGAGAGTTAATATTTCATAAATAAATGTCAACAACTTTTAGTCACATTCAATCTAGAGATAAACATTTCACTCTCAAGAAATGCTCTAAACTAAATAAATTTAAGCAAAACATACTAAAATGGTACCGAAGTCATATTCCTCCTAAATGGCCAACAGCATTTTTCCCCTTAAAAATACTAAAGAGCTCTTTGTTCTTTTAAAAGACCGTTCCAATTTGCTTCGCTTATTTTCATCTTCCTCTTGATTTAAATGGTTTCTTTTACGGCCATCCGGCCATAAAAGCCGTTTTTGTGGTAAAAGAAAGCATAAAAAAGTGTTCTAAAATGTGCACAATCATCATGAGCCGTAAAAGAAAAACGTCCTTTGAAATATTCATGCTACACATGTTGAATTGCGAACAAATACTTTTACAATAGAGCCGAAGGCATAATTGCTCAGCTTTGAGAAAAGTTTTGTCCAATTTTTTAAGTGCATGAAGAAACAGTCAGAGCGTTCGTCGTTTCAGTCCAAAATACTTAACCCAAGAATGTTTGGAAACATGGTAGTTAACAATAGAAAGTTTTCTTTAATTTATTTTTTTAAATAAAAAATAAGGGTAACTTTCCTTTCAACTGTACTTTTAAGTACAGCAAAATGAGGGAGATACATAGCTTTTTAGTTTCTGTAGAATTTTAAATTTAATTAATCTATAAATAAATTATGAAGACAGCGAGAAATATAGGTAATCTAAACATATGTGGATAGAAAGTTAATGTTATAAATAATATAAAGTGTGCCAAAGCATTTAATTAATTTATCTTGGAAATGTTTTACACAATGACTCGAAACATTCGACATGACTGTTTCGACGTGATTCGAAACATTTCGAATCATGTTTCGACTCGAAACATGACTCGAAACTTGTTTTTTTTTAGTTTCTTATGGATAGAAAAGTATTAAAAAACTATCGGGATTTCATTACATGAAAAACTTTTATTGTTCCGAACAAAACATTTCGTACAGATGAATTTAAGATTCAAATTATTATTCTGCTATTTAAATCTTAAAATGAACACTATTGTTTCAGTAAAAAAGAAACCAACTGCTGGCAAGGGAGAAACACTCGACGAAATACGGAATTATACCGAGTTTTTCAAACTGATTAGTCATAGAGTGGGAACATTTTAAGGTATCTACTTCAGCATTATATTTCCAGTTAGAATCATTTTCTAATGGTATGCAGCTACCATTGATGTTATAAATTTCCTATTTATATTTAAAAAATAGTAAAAATAACTTTTTATGGTGACCCTGTCTTAAAAATATTCTAATTAGAAAAGTAAAGTTTGACCTTAAAAATGTAATTCGCAAAAAAAAATTTCATTTTTTTAAACATATTGTTTGATAAAATGTTCAAAACTATAAGTCTTTTGGGTAAATTATTGTTGTTTCATCCCTAAGAATTTAAATTAATAAATTATATATAAGAATGTAATGAAATGTGTGTTTCTTAACAAAGCTAAGAAACTACTGGAGGATATACAAGCGGTTTTTTGTTTTTAAAAATGATTCCTTTGGTAAGAAAGGAGATTCTCTTAAATGACTGATAATGAATGACTGTCTCTAAACTGTCACTGAGCGTGATAAGTTGAAATTCTTTTTAGTGATTCTGTAAAAGAAAACTATAAATGCAAGCGCTCACCATTTTCGATGGAGAACATTCCTGTATTTACCTTAATAACATGTATTGCTTTTGTTTTGCTTGAAATAGTAGAATGAATCTAAAATACACTTTAAATAGCGATTACTGTTTGAGCGTAATGTATTAAGATTCTTTTGTATGATCTAGTAAAAGTACTACATGTACTAAATGAACCAATTTTAACAAGGTACACGGTGCATACATAGAAATAACATATGTAAATTTCGTAGCAATTGATATATACACACTACTGACCATTAAAATTGCTCCACCAAGAAAAAATGCAAATAGCATAATCATACATTGGACAAATACATTATACTAGAAGTAATAAATTATTAAATTTCAAGAAATTCGGAGTCAGAGAACCTGAGAAATAAGCACTGAGAACGCCCAAGTCAGGCACGTGCTAGTAAGCATTTCTCCTTACACGATGCATTACGACACAATGATTTTAGATGCCGCTTCGAGCGCCTTCTTTGCATGAATGCGCCGAAAAGACTGTCATTTGCATATCCCAGTACCTTCTTCCTGCCGTGTAATTTTCCTATGTGTAACGTGTCTCCTTCTTGGTGTAGCAATTTTAATGCGCAGTAGTGTATTTACGCCTAATAAAGCATAGACAGAGGGACATACAGACATAACCAAATCATTAGCACTTTTCGAGTACTACATACTGTTGTTGCGGTTATGCCCATATATAGACGAAACTATCCATGGAAAGGAAAGTGCCATTGCCCCCGAGGTGGTTGGACTTCTACTTGTTGTACCCTGATTTTGAACCGATTCCAGATGAGGGAGCAACCACCACCTGAAATCGCCACCCTCAGACGTATCGTTTAACAACATGGGCATTGGAGCCACGACGGATTTTACGTGCACCAGCTCCCATTAGCGTACTCGGTCCCACAGCAGTCGAACCGAGAAGGAGTTGACCCTCCCAAGCACTAGCCAAGCCGGATGGAGCTTCGCTTGCGGTGTTCTTATGGGAACGGAGTTTAGCGCTCAGAGCACTGCGGGACACTGCATACTGTAAATTACATGAATGTTCCTGGAATTATCAAAATGCTATTCTTCGTGGCAATATAAACCCCCAACCTCCACCTTCTTTTGTTTTTCTTTCATGTGGATTATTTTTAACTATCAGACAATAAAAGCAATTTTCGAGAATCATGGAAGACAAAAGTTTGCACAGAGAATTTGTACAATCTTATGGAACAGAAGGCTCTGTGCATACCAGCTTTATTTTAGCGTGCGGTAACGCTGCGGTGCCGCAATGACGACGTGAAATAACCACAATCTGAAGGCATAGTGGACGTATACCAGCGATAATCGGGCACAACGCGCGTCGATCCTGCATGCAAATTTCGCCGCACATTCCTATTTCAGTGTCATTTGCTAAAATTCCGAACTTAGGAAAATCGCCCGAAAATGTCCTACTATTTGAGATACTCGAGATAACTTCCGTATTTAATAAGAAACAAGAGCACTTTTAGATTATCAGACCATTTTTGGGCAATATTACAAAAGTTCGAAATGTTAGTAAATCCAGGATCCGTACGAGCCCTGTATTTCGCCGCAGTGGCAATATGTGCTCAAGCGCGATCTCTCAGTACGTTTCTGCTCATTAGTCATTGAAGACTTGCGTAATTTTGCCGCACGTGAAAATGTGCGGATATGTGCACCAAGCCGAAGGCAGGAGTGGCTTTTGAAACATTTATTACGAACGAGGAATTTTGGGTAGAATTTTTGGGGGAAGGTACTTTCAAAAGCATATTCAGTATTCCAAAATGTTACTTTTGTGATTGAATTTGGAACATTCCTATTAATTCCAAAAACTGAGCTTTTATTATAAAAAAACAGATCATGAGTTAGTACTTCTTAATCTGCTCAATTCGCACGCACTGGTGGAATATATATAAAATGGAACTAAATCTAATTTGTTTCTTTGTTGAAGCATTTGATGATTTTTAAAGTATATTGAGTCTATACTTTAATAGTTACAAATAGGTGCATAGTATAACAGTTACAATATGAATGTTTTACACTGCAAAAATCTGTAGATAAGGAGATCTCGTACCCTGTTTTAAATGTTAAATCGCTTAGTAGATGAAGACCCAGCTTCAAATCTCCAAGTCAATGTCCGGAATTTCGGTGACTTTGTCGGACAAATAGGAAATGAAAGTATATTCACCTTTAGAAGACTTTTACTCAGAGTTTCTTAGTTCACTTTTTGGCTTATAATGTTCCTGCAGATTTTCGGTTTAAACAACACCATCATATGTTTTCTCAAAATTACAACATTTCTGCTGTATTGCCGATAGAAGTTATTCACCTTTTCCCTAATCTTAAACATTAATTTAAAAGCCTTATTTAACACCTGGCGTTTGCAGATTGATTACATTTTTATTACATTTGTTCTAGCTACCATTTAAGCTGTGATTTTTTTTTAATTAAACAATCAATTTTGTATAACAAACAGGGTGGTTATAATTAACCCTGTTAAGATCTACGTAGAGCCCGTTTTAGTGGACGCATTTCGTTGGTAAATACAGTATATGGAGGAAAGAAATCTACAAGTCAAACGATAGTTCAAATTTTGACCGCTAGATGGCACTTTTCACTTAGAAAGGACGTAGTGAAAATTTTGAGCGTTTTAAAAAAGCCATTAATCAAGGCTTTAATAATCAAAATTTTTTTTTCAAAATTGTTGTACTAATTTATCAATACCGCTGCCAGAATACCGACACTCGAAACGTTTATGAAAAGGGCCCGTATGCCTGTATGCTGTTTCAAGCGTCGATATTCTTGTAGTGAGGTTGATAAATTACTGAAGTTCTGATGAAACAATTTGGTTATCATCCACTAAAGATCACTTTTTCTTCTCTAGAGGTATGGTGAAGAATGATTACACGCCATGAACTAAATACTAGCCTTTCTAGAATGCTCTAAAGCTTCATAAAATATACGCTTTCTACGTGAAAATCGCCATCTATCGGACGAAATTTGAACTAATTTTTAATGCAGACCTCTACGTAAATCAAGCAAATTGCAAAGGAAAAAATGTGAAAATTTAGCATCTTTCGACATTTTTTTTACGGTACGAGCAAGAATATTTTTAAAACAAAGAAGTTCATTTGTTACCATCTCTTCGAAAAAACAGGCTACTACATTTTCTGTTAAACTGGAAATGGCATTTGCTTTTCAAACATTAAGCCACCTCTGTTATCTGTGAGAAGATTTTCACAATGTTTTAGTCTTATTTTGTTACTGTTATTCTTTCCAATGGAATCTTTTGCTGCTATTGCACAATAAAAGGAACTTTCGGAAGATGTACAAAATCGGAGTCAGTTCACTATGGGATCGTGGCAGAATTATAATGAACCATGAAACAAGTATCCCTTAAAATATTCTTGTTTTGGGAGTAGGATTTCTGCAATAACTTTTATAAATGACACCTACAGGGTCATGTTCAAGGCCGAGTTTTTATTTTTTCTGTAAATGAAATCGGGAAAGTTTCATCAGTCAGTAAAAAATGAATTACTTTATCACAAAAGACTAAAAAATAATTTAGGACAAATTCTTCAAATCGCAGGTAACAGTAATTTCAAAAATAAACTTTTTGTACTCAAAATTTACTTAGCCTTCTTTTGTTATCATTCAAAGTTTAGGTATTTTTTAAAGCCTGTTGACTACATACATCATAATATGACTGGATTTAATAATAATGCTCTTAATTTGAACAACTATAAGAATATGCAAATTTTTGTAAGATTCTTTGAACTAGTTTTCTCTAATTTAATGCTTAGATTTAAATATTGGGGTGTGAGAGATCGTTTCAAATCCCTAAAAAAGTTTTTCATTCGGTATATTTGGTTGTTCCCATACACCTTTACAATAAAAGTAATTATTATGACCGACTCCAAGGCCGCCATACAGGCTATCGGATCTAGAGAAATACCCATCTCTAAGAATATCCTAAACTGGCTGGTTCTCCTCGAGAGTCTGAAATTAGAGGGATGACAAATAACACTCCAATGGATTCCAAGACATTGTGATATTTACGGCAACGCACAGGCAGATATGCTGGCTAAGAAGAGCACTCAAATAATTCAATAGTTAAATACTTATAAGCCTTTTCATTCCAAAAAAAAAAGCTATATATATAAAATCAAATGAGACGAAACTGTAAATCATTACTCACTTCTCATATTTATTCAAAAAGTCGAGGATCAAATTTGACCGGGGTATTTCTGATAAATCCCGCGAAAAAGCTGTCGTGGAATTTAGTCTGCCGGTAGGCCATGACTGCCTGGCTGCCCACCTTTACCGTATTGACATTTTTATGAGTTCAAATTGCCCACTATGTGGTAAAGACAAAGTAATGGACAGGAACCATCTGTAGAGATGCTCGGTTCTGCGTGGAGATTCCGATATGAAGAAAAATTGGGAGTGCCAGACATCTGCTGATGAGACAATGGCTTTTTTCTCTTACTGTATTTCTATTCATGTTCCATGTTTCGATTCACGTCATTTTGTAAGTGTTTGTCATTTTCTCATGCCAATTGGACTCTGAGGGTTTTTTTTATGTAATGCAAGTACTAGTTCCTTTGCCTTGAAAATGCTTAGAATAAGGCATACCAGCCACAGACACTTTTATTATTTATGCATTTTATTGCCTAAATAAATATTATGCCCAAAATTGTGCTGTTGAGAATAACTAAAGTGCCGATTCTGTCACCCAGACTAATTCCATGGCTTTACTAATTCCATATATCAGTCTAAAGGCAACACCCACACAAACGTATATCGACGCTGTTTTGCATAATTTGACACTAAAATAATATATATCTCAATATTTTGTGAATTGCAACACATTACTCAAAGTATCTTTTAACCAATTTCAAAACTAACTGGTCTTTATTTTTTAATACGTGCTGAAACCTGCTCTAGTGGCATTTGATGCCAACGATGCTATTCACATTATGATTTATGAAGCTGCAATTTAATACTTTAATAAGAAATGTTTATAATTTTGATTAATTATTTTTACTTTGTTTATTTTATAACATCAGATAAATTTGCAATATAAAATACGAAATTTCAACTCTCTTTAACGCATGTTTCCTGTCTTCTGATTTATAATATTTTAATCAAAGAATTTTTATTTAATCCCCTTTCTCCAAAACACGTCATTATCATTTTTTCTGAAAGAGCAAATAATACTTGCTCTTCGGGCACTGGACTAACGCTTTTGATCTTGGGAAGACTCTCCCAATCTCTCAGAGCTCTTTTGTTGATCTTCATTCAGATGGATTCTTTTGTAGCTATTGCACTATAAAAGCAATTTTCGAGAGGCGAAGAAAACAAAGGGCCGTCTCGGAGAAAACTGCGCAATCATGATGTGAACCATACGATAGAAGCACCCTCTGAAGTATTCATTTTTACGGACGTGAGATTTCAGCGAGAACTCTCTGGAAATGATGCTTTTAAGGTCATGCTCGATGCACTGAGCTGCACTCTTCTTTTATTGCGTGATTGAAATCGTGATCATCTTATTGAGCAACGAGAAAGAGAATTCGCATCAACTACATCGATTAAACAGCGATCGATGCAAATGTTTTACTTGTGGATACGTTACTGAAAATCAAACATGTAAGAGCAACACCGCTAAAACATTTCATTCGCAAATATTTCAAATTGAAGTTAGAAATAGTACTCTCTTTTTTAATTATCATTAACAAAATAGATGAGGGTCAAAATATGTTTTTAAATAATGATTACCCATAAATCTTGTTACATCGGAATTATTTTGTTTTCTTAATGATAATTGCGATAAATAATACGCTATCGGATTTCGGAAGGGAAAATATGTTTTAGGAAGTCAACTATCTATATAAATTTTTAAACATTCAATGCTTCATCAAGCAGAAACAAAAAATTAATTTTTTTATTCGAAAATATTGTAAACCAGGGCTACTTTTCACCTAGATGGTTAACATTGCACCAGTGTTTTTTAGTCCATGTAGCAGATAAACTAATGCATGTATCAGGTTGTAACGAAAGTTTTCCGCCATATCTGCCTGAAAAACTAACTTCTAACTCCTTAGATAACTGTTTTTGAACTTTCGGTACCAAACCTGCACAGTGTCACATGATACAACAATAGTACTTAAAGCTGTACTCATAATTCGTTGATATTATATAGCTGACTTTTTGCAACACAACTGGAAGTAAATGATGGTTCTAATCCTCTAGAGTGATAGTTCCATTTGAGACACCTTATACTTAATGATAACTATATATTTTACAGATTTCACAACACAGTGTTATAAAGTAAACCTCTTTCTTACAAATGCCAAAAATCGTTTGACAAAATATGAGCAAATACGGCGACGAGAACTGTGTGCTGACGATGTTTGCGGTGGCGGGAAACTTTCGTTACAGCCTAATATTATTTTCTTTTTGGTGATAAAATAAGAGAATACATTCATTGGTTTATCTGCTAGATGTATTGCAATCTTTTTCTTACATAGGTGAAAAGTAGCCGCAGTTTACGGTATTACAAAATAGTTCACAAACCTGGACTTGAAAAACTTTCTGACCACGTTTTCTAATACATTTGAATGGTTTTATATCCTCCTGCAAAATAACTATCAATGCAATATCCAACATTTATTGCGCGAATCATGTTGTTATATACCTCATTAATTGTTACTAGCTTTGCTCTTTTAAGTCAAAAAATATCATTACATATGTATGATTAAGTTGAAAAATCTATTATACATCATGTTCTTGGCCGGCAAGTATTGAAAAATTAACAAGTACATGTACATAGATATAAAAATTGCTTTTAATTATTTTTTCAAGCCAAAATTTCAAGAAAATATAATATTACAAAATATATATTTTAACAAATATTTCTCACTATCATTAGAATAAGGTGATCAATACGGTGAAGTTTATCAAATTACAGTTGATGCTTTCAAAAAAAAGAAGAAAAAAATCTGTATGAACACTATTTTCAAACGCAAGCTATTTAATTGCATAAAAATTATCATATAAGTCCTATACTTTAAATACTCAACAAAATCGTTACCGAATAGAATGTTAGTCTAGCTGAAAATAAATCTTCCGTCATTTCAAAGTTGAACTATAAATCAATTTCTAGAGTTTAAATAACATTTCAGACTTTATTTAATGAATCTTCGTTACCACGGTGCAAAAATTCAGAACGGAAAAAAATATCTATAAAGACATGAAGGATCCAATGTGCAGTCAGAAATATCAAACTTCAAAGAAATCTAAGCATTTAAATAGAAATGGAGCCATAAAATTTCTGTTCTTTTTGTTCCAATTTAATTCCAAAGAAGTTTTTTTATTAAATTTTTAATGAAAATATATAAGTTTCTTTGTGGTTAAAATTGAAACGAAAAAAAGTATCAAAAATATGTCGAAATAAATTTCAAATCCCGGTTAGGTTTTTTTTTTTTTTTTTTTAAGGCAAAAAATAAATTAATTTTTTAGTAATACATATCGCTCTCAAAATTTAATTTTGTAGCTGACTTACATTTAAATATTTTAATTTACTTCGAATATGTTTAAATCAATTTGCTTTGTTTATAATTGTGATAACTTTGGTAACCGTACTTCCTGCATACAGAATTTAGAATTGTGAAGGAATACAAGATACATTAAAAGAAGTAGTTTTCGATTCATTGTTAAAAATCAACACAATTTATTTGGTTGATTTGTAACATGTTTAGCTTAAATTAAAGAGATATTTAGCGAAATTATGAAAAAAAAATCTTTATTAAAAAAATTATAGTACGTTATCAATTAATAGCCATGTGGGAATTTTGTTTTAGTACACTGCAACTTCTTGTTTTTAAATGAACCCAAACAAAGCACTTTGTAACTTAAAGAGTCTTTCAATCCTAGTATTAATTTGGATGTTTTCTTCTTTAAAACATACATTGCTCATAATTTTTATAAATATGGCATTATGTTAATATGAGCTAATATAATTAAAAACATTGTTTTACAACCTCATCTCTTTGGGAAAATTCTGTAATTAGAAGATATATAAAATCTATTATCATTAATTATAGTCAATAATTATGTAAAAGAAGCAATTTTAATTTTAAATCCCAATCCAATTCTATCATACTGACAAAATTTCTTTAAAAGTTTTTTTTTTTTTTTTCTAACGGCCTGCGTCCATGATCAAGAAAATTACCTTGTCACACAGGGGTCAGGAAACAACGGCAAGAATGTCAATAGAGGGGCAGATTGGGAAACATGGCTTGTAAATAAATGAAAAGCTGCCGCTGCCTACCATCTTGGTTTGTCAGGTATAGTATCTAAAAGACAATTATTGCTTCTATATTTGGTTTCTATTTTATATGAAAGTTTGTCCTGATGTCTAGACATCATAATCTGTTTAATAAACAGTTTAGAGGGGAGCAGTGAATCACAATAGCATTTTTTTTTTTTTTTTTTTTGTAAGGAAGTCTGCCTGCTCATAACCATATAAATATTCGTTGAAAGTAAACCCATCCTATAATTTTGTATAATTCTCGATTTTTTGCAATACCTTGCTTATTACTTAGTTGCATAGCATTAGGTATAGTTTGAAAAGCATTCTTATACGACTGCCATTTCCTACATTTGTGTACATGACACAGGAATTTTATTTTCGATTTACGTAGAATTCAACGACAGCGAAGTACAGTGTAGTCAGTCTTCTGCTTCCAAATTATTTCAGTGTCTAATTTAGCTATACGAACCATACAGACACATCTATTGTGTGTAGCGGAAATATGGCAGTTGTTTCATTAGGTGTTATGTGCATGTAATAAAAGAACTTTCAAGCTTACAGAACAATCAAACTAACCACTGTTCCTTCTTAAAAGTAATGACTTTCATGAGACATTCTCTTTCATTTTAATGCTACTAAATAAAACTTTTAAAAGTCAGAAAAATTACTGAAATGTTAACGTCCAATTTTATAAATTCTAACTATATTTTCACATCATAATATTTCAATTCAAATTTAACTGTTTTTATGTTTATTTACTGGCTGTTATTGCCAACATTATCTGAAATCCATAATATGGTAATAATAGCGTCTGACTTTTTATAACATTGTTGCCGATTTTTAATGTACTTGTACTATTGTTTCTAACACTCCTTTAACTAAAACAATATTCTTGTTTCTTAAATAAAAATACTGTCTTTTAACAAAAAGTTAATTTATATGTATTTGTTTAGACAAATATTAAACCTGAATTTTGCTCCAATTATGCATACAACATTATAGCGAATGAATACTTTTTATGATATTAATCATAGTCAAATAAATAATTCGCAGTAATGAAATTTCGTGATAACATCAAATGGATTCTTAATAGATTTTTATTGGAATAAGTACATCATATATTTCAATTTCACAAGAATAAAACATAGTCAAAAGAAATATTTTTTTCCAATTTTCTGTTAAAGAATGTTGCAATATTTCTATGAAAAGATAAATAATTACTGTATAAAAATGTCAAATTCAAAGTAACTAAATATTTTTTCAGGAGAAATTTATTTTATGGTGGAGAAACCGAAAACAATCAAAAGCATTACAATTTTAAATGAATATTTTTTTTATTTTCTTATTTTTTAATGAATTCAGAGCTAATGTTAAAATATTTTAATTGACACTACTTCTTTCATTTTATTAAGGCATCAATTTCTTTTAATGAAAATCTGATTGCAACTTAATTCTAAGGTGATTCAACGACTTCTAATATAAACCCATTCTCATAATAAAACAAGAAATATAAAATCACAAAAGTAGACAGCTGATGCATAACACATTTTCTTCAATTAATATCTTACATGATAATTTTAACTCGATTTTTCATTTCAGAGGAAGAACTCAAACGAGCTAACAGCAACTAATAATAGGTAAAAATCTCATCTTACAAAATTTTTAAAAAAACAAAGCTTCAAAATGTTTATTATTCGGTAAATCAATGTTAAAAAATTCAGGTTTTACTTGTATACATTGCTCCCAAACTCAATAACCGGATTTTAATCAAACGTAACGGCAAACAAAACAAAACTTGTACGAAATTAAGAAGAAATAGAAAATCCATGCCAGTTTTTTCTCTCTCGGTGATAGAAAAACCATCGAAATTTTACTATTTCTATTTGCTTCTAGGTAAAAGTGCTGTTTTCCTAACTTTTGTTCTTTGAAAGTACTTCTTAAATTCATGATTGTAACTAAAATTAATTAAAATTTTATGTCTTCTACTAGGGGTGATCAAATGAAAAGGTGCGAAACGACGTAAAAACGTAACAGGTAAATATTTGCATATTCCGCCATGGGAGAACGTAGCAAGACATCGCGGGTTGGGATTGGAGTCTCTTACTGGGATCGGAGCATTCGCGGGCGCCCGCATGCGCAGGAGAGAGCAGAGGCTCTTATCAAAAGCGGCGTCCAAATGATGCGGCAGTCCGTATGAGGACAGGATGGCGTCCGCTACTTGTGGAATTCCTGGAGCACAGAAAAAACATTAACTCCGATGTGTACTGTGAGACACTACGACGCCTACGCAGGTGCATCAAGAACAAAAGACCGGGGCTGCTCATGGAGGGTGTGGTTCTGCTCCATGATAACGCGCGTTCACACGTCTCTAGAGTCACACACATGGAACTGGCCATGCTCAAGTGGGAGACGTTGGACCACCCGCCCTACAGTCCGGACATGTCGCCCTGCGATTTCCATGTGTTTGGTCCACTGAAGAAACACCTGAAAGAGAAGCGCTTCAACTCGGACGACGTACTCAAGGACGCTGTGACGGACTGGGTCTCGGCAAGGCCACAGGAATTCTGGGAACAAGGAATCCTGGGACTTGTTCATCAGTGGGATCATTGTGTTCAGGCCTATAGTGTATATTTTGAATAAAGTCTACATTTGTACCCACCGTGTCGTTTCGTACCTTTTCATTTGATCACCCCTTGTATATTTGTTATTATTTTTTGATGTGGATTCACATAAATAAGTTTTAAAATAGACTTTCTTTTTTTATTCTGTACTTTTTTTTTACTTTTATTGGCGGCTCAGATGAAAAAAGGCATTAGGATCACTATGTATTTCAAAATTTTTAGAAATGAAATTCATGACTTCAGCTTTCACTCTTAATCAAAACAGTTTTAAAATGCATCTATTTTTTTTAGTCCAAAATCTGGCTAGTTTTTAACTTTTTATGATAGAAGTATGACATTGCATTAATAAATCTCATAAATAGAATCGATAGCTTCACACTATTCACCTTTCTTAATTGTTATTACTACAATTTTCTGAGTTGGAAATCTGCATAATTATAATAACGTTTACTATTTTGGTGGATAAAACAAGCTAAACATTTTTTACTAAGTCGTTAGAAATCATGTTTTTAAATATTTCCTATGACATGAAAGCAAATTGTGCGCCAACTCAACAATTTAACTTGCTTTACTGTTTTACTAGGAAGAAAGGGGGAAGGAGAGGGGTAACGCAATATTATTTACTTCCTGAGACACGTGTTTAAAAGAATGTCATTACAGAAGTACATTTGTATGCATATTAGTAAAAAAAGAGAGTTACAGAAAGTAAAACAAATTAAATATGCTAGCGTGCATGCTGTACTTACATTCATTTATAACATCACTGCGCTCGGTGTTTGAAGCACGCTAAGTCTAATAGTTTACGCTGTTCCGTGGAACAGAGTCAGTCGCAAAATGCAAATTACCCTACAAACGAAATCTTTGCACGTTGGTCTGAAAAACACTGATTCATTATGCTAACATGCAGCTACAAGAGCGTTTCTGTAATTATGAGCCAATAAATTCCGAAGAGCTGTACATGAGTGTCCTACAGTTAAGTATTTTCGGAAGTAAGTCAGCGTGCCTTTGATTGTTAAATTACTTCTTGCAGCGAAAAGCTCATCAGTGCCGTACTTGCGACTTTTGAAACACTCAAAAAAGCGTTATTCGTAAAGTCTGTAATTATAACAATCGGGCATTCCTTACATTGGAAAAATAACATGAGGATTGTGAATTTCTAATCAAAATATTTCATTTCATACCGTTTTTACGAATAAAGCGGCTTTTATAAACGACCAATGTTATAATATTCTAAAATACTGTAATTTCTCTAAATCCATTCAAGTGATTAGCTCTAGAGACAAATTAAATTCACACATTCACCAAAAAAACTCTGGATTATTATAAAAATGTATAAAGTCACGGCTTAAACATTTAATCGTTTTGCTTTTTAATAAGAATGCAGCAGTAGAATTTTATTACTCCTAGAAGTATTGGATATTCGTGTTTTTACGATGGATTCAAATTTGTTGCTATTGTTACCAATGCCCTTTCGTAGCCTTGAGAGGGGCCAGATAATCCTCCTTATATCTTCCTCCTCCATATAAGACGGCGATGGACGAAAGAGGAGCGGCTTCCATTTTAATGAGCCTCAGTGAGAGAAAGCCCCACATAGCTCGGGATCTCCTAATTTTGAACCAATTCCAGATGCGAATCCTTCCACATGGAATCTGCATCCCCAGAGGTAGCACTTTAGCATAGAGGACTTTGCAGCCACGAACAGATTTGACGTGCACCAGCTCCCATAAGCATACATGGTTCCAAACCAGACCAGCCGAAAGAAGTTGTCACACTCCTAAGCGCTGACCAATGTTGGCACCGTTTCCCTTTCAGTGTTCTTATAGGAACGCAGATTAGGGACTAGGCCACAGAGGGATTGGCTTCGAATTTTCATTCCTTAATGGGAAATCAGGTGGTAAATATATTGAATTACTTATACGCCAATCAATTAAAATCGGTAGTGATAAATGCTAACACTAACGCAACGCGTCTTTCCCTTAAGTGACAGTTTTAAAATGGTGAGATTATGATTGTTTTATGTATTTGATGTATTCATTCGCTTCCAGAATTATACCGTCTGTCATATTATACAGATACTTCAACTCGCATAAATTGATAGCTCACGATTTATTACTTTTGTAGACTATTATAATACGACATTACTACCGAGTTCTTGCTTTCTGCTGTTTAAAATAATATTATTTTCTTATAAAGATCGTGGTCCAATATCGATTTTAATACTGCATAAGATGTATTTCAGTCAGTAACAAAACACTTATCATTGCTAATATGAAATCATTGTGACTTGTATCTTGTAAAATCATCAGGTTTTATTATTAGAAAATGAATGTGATAATATTATCATGCACTTTTGAAGAGATATGCTTTGTAAAGTTTAAAAAATAACATCAAATGTAATCATTAAGAAAGGCGTACTTTAAAAATGTACAATATATGTGTTCCTTATGAAACAAAGCAACAAAACACATCTGTATATACCAGGTGTAGAAGTATGAAACCGGAACTTTTTCGTAAAAAGTATACGTCTGTTGTTTTAAAATGATTAAAACTATTTTATTCAAAATAATCTCCATTGCTATTTAAAGATTTTTTCCACCTCTTGGGCAGTTTATGAATGCCGTGTTAAAAAAAAAAACAGTTCTTCTTTTGAAGCGAACCTGTTATCGAGCCATTTCCATTCATTATCATACACACTGAAGCTTTGTTCAGCGAGAGCGTGTCCCAGTGATGCGAATAGATGATAATCGGATGGAGCCAAGTCTGGAGAATAAGGCACATGCGTTAGTATTTCTCAACTGAAAGCCTCGATCGTTTTGTTGTGTGTAAAGTCACATTATCATGGAGCAAAATGACTTTGCATTGCCTTTTTACATATTCCAGTCGCTTTCCACGTAATGCTCGATTTAAATCGATCATTTTTTGTTTTTAGTGATCAGTGTTAACGATTTCACCAAGTTTTAACAGCTCATAATAAATTTCGGGTGTCTTCCACACTCTTTGTTTCTCACGTCAAAATCAGCACTATTGAATTTTTTGAACCACTCAAAACACAGTGTTTTACCGAGAGCATGTTCACCGTAAGCTTCAACAAGCATTCGATGCGATTCTCCAGCTTCAAATAATAACAGAAAACTAATGCTCTAAAAAATCGCAGTTTGTAGGCACTAAACTCGACATGGTTAAGGCTATAAAAAATATACCGGTATATGGAACTTGGGTTGTGCGTTGAAAATGTTCGTCAGCTTTTAGAGGTAGATAATGGCACAGTAGAAGAGCTCTTGCGGTCAATAAACTGATAGCTAGCGCCATCTATAAGGAATTCCGGGTTCATGCTTCTACACCTGGTAGACAAAAATAACTAATTTTAAAATGCGTAACAATGGTTTCCACATTTATTTCTTTTGAAACCACAATTTTTTTAACTATGTAATAATTCCAAATTTCCCAAAATAACATACTGTAGCACTCTTCACTATTTTTACTTTCACTTTATATAAAACTCCATTTAGGTTGTATTTTCAACTTTATTTTCTTATACGAATACTTTTATATTTGCTGTCTCTTAAAATTCAAAAATCACGTTTCAGATAGTAAAAATGGTGAATTATGGGTAAAAATAACAAAGGCTATAAGAAAGTTATCTTTAAGTTGTTTTGGCTATAAGAAAGGCTATAAAAATGTTATCTTGAAAGTTACTTTGAAAGCCTATTTGTAAGCAAATTTTGCTTTTCATGTGATATGCACCAGATAAATTACGCTTTAGTTATGTAAAATTTATAATTCTTAGAAATTATTTGTAATTGAATTAAAAGTATTAAATGAAATTTACATTTATATGTTCACGCAAGAGCACATAACGTTTCACAGATATCTTTTTGCATGGTGAAAAATAATATATATCCTGAAAAAATTAAAGGGCGCTTGTGCTTATTATGTTTACATGTTTCAAGTTGTTTATTTGGTCCTTTCTCAGTGGGGCAGATTGTTTGCCAAAGTACCAAATAAACAACTTGAAACATGTAAACATAACAGTTGATAGCTAGTGAATATTTATTTGGGAAGTGAAATTTGCTAACATAGTTTTTCACAGTATTTTCTAATATATCTTCTAGAATCATACTGTGCAATATTAGAAGAATAACTAAAAACAATCCATTTTTCAAGTTACATTAGCAAGCAATATTACGCCAAATCGATCGCACAAGACATAAAAGAAACAAGAACGAGAAACCAAACATCCACACAAATAATTAATAAAAAATAATACAAAAATTCGAATCCCAAAATGCAAGAATGTTGCAGTGTCTCATTTATGCCATGTTGTGCCAATATAGCATTTTAAAAAATTCTTCAATTTTTCGTGTTTTAGGGTCTTCTTTCATTTTTGTGTTAGTTTTCTTATATTTGTGCAGATGTTAGATTCTTGTATGTTTTTGAAGGGTGATTTAAGGTTCATTGTGTTTGTCTTTGTCGTTGTTGTTAGCTTTAGGAGTATGTGGATTTCAGTGCCATGTTTAAGATTTGAATATTCCATATTTAATTATTTACACAGTCATAAAATGTGCAAGTCACAGCGTAACTTTCTTATCATAAAGTCAATAAATGCAAGTAAACATTCAGAATAATGAACTAAACACTTTTCTGTATTTGCTGACGGCAAACTAATCTTGTATGCTCAACCTTAACTATAGCAACGAGCGCAGAATACATCGAATTGAAAAACATAAACGTCATATCACACGAAGCGTTCCTCTGTTTATCCTCACTCGCTCCCATAACTAAAAGATATTAAATTAAAAAGTCGAGACTTCACAGCTAACCAGTCAGGAATTGTTAGCCTTTGGAGCCGAGCCCGTCACAAAAATCTCATTAAGTCAGAAAAGTTCCGTTTTCCCTCGCAAGATAAACAGCCGGCGCTCAAGTAATACACCTCAACTTCACTCGTAATAAAAGAAATTGTATTAAGTGACATTTGTAAGTGCCTGCATGAAGTGCAGTGACATTAGCAGGAGTCCAGACTCGCGTGCAGGTTTAATTATTTTGAAATGCACTTAACAAAAAAGTGCTTTTTCCCCGGCTACACATGTTTGTAATGCTGATAAAATACGCCTCTCTGAAGCACGTCCACCGAAAAGTAAAATGAGTGGAGGTTTAATCCTTTTGCAAGAAATAAAAGACCAGAAGCGATGCCGTTTCACACGCAAATACGCTTGCTTATTGTCACAGGGAGAGCCGTTTTGTAATCGAAATGAAGTTTTAAACGAATCCTTTTTCCCTTGAATTAAGGTGGTTTATTCTGCAAACATTGCGTTAGAGGATATCTCATTCGGTGACAAACTTGTCAAACAAAAATAAAGTTTTAAACTTATAAGCTTTTAGGGATGTGTACAGAATATTTTTTAAGGATATAACATTTATAAATGTTAAAATTATTCGTTATTTCATTTAATGCAACTTGCATGTTACCATTTATATCTCCACATAAATGCATAAAACATTTAACAGGTACATTTTTAGATGGTGAAAAAGCACATACACAAGTTTTCTAGGAAAGAAATTGGTTGTAAAACTAAATTACTCGAAAACAAATATCGATATAAGATGAGGGGGGGGGGGGGATACAGGGAAAGAATAAAATAAATTATCAATTTTCTAGGTGTATAAAGTTCATAATGATGATCAGAATGAAAACACATTTCTTTCACAGACTAAGAGTAGGTAATTTCTGGAAAAAAACCACTATCAAATGTCGTCGATATGGGAGCTTTTATTTCTGCTGTCACATGCGGATTGTAAAATTTGTAAAGTAGAGTAAGATTGGTCAAATTTCTCACTGCATGTAGTATTTTGGATCAGTTAGAAACGAAATAAAACCTCATAATTTCAACGAATGCTCGGAAAATTTTGTTCATCTTCTGTCGACTCTAACGTCTAGAGATCTAATTCACGAATTTTTTCATATTGCTACAATAGGCTTTTAAGCAACTGTATTTAAACCTTTTAAATTTCCTAAAATCCTCTACAGGTCAATTCCATATGAAAATAGACATGACCATCAAAAAAAATATTTTTATTTTTTGATAAATTGCATGGGAAATTATTCCGAATTGCTGGCAACAGTTTATTTTGTGTAAAAGTTTCTTTTTATCAGAATGGCAACACTTCAAAGTCAGAAATCTATGTAGCATGAGTTATTCAGTTGTGTATCATGAGTTAGCACACACTTGGTATATTTTAATTCAATAGCCGATTTTATATGCAAAAGCAAATGATGTTTTGTGATAAGAAAGGTACATGCAAACTAGGGATGGACGCGAGACGAAAAATAAGCGTCTCGCGTCTCGCAAAATAGCTTAAAAGCTTGTCTCGTCTCTCAAAAATCCCTATAGCGTAATGTTAAAAATGTGTGTCTCGTCTCGCAAAAAATCTGTAAATCTCTGTCTCGTCTCTCAAAAATCCCTATAGCGTAATGTTAAAAATGTGTGTCTCGTCTCGCAAAAAATCTGTAAATCTCTGTCTCGTCTCTCAAAAAGTCGTCTCGCGTCCATCCCTAATGCAAACTCTCATAAAGGTTATAGCATTTAAGAAGTGGAATTTTAGCAGAAATACAACTCTGAACTACGGGCAAAAAAGTCAATGTCTCTTTTTGGTAGCATGAGTTACCAAGCAATTTTAATTAATATTTAAAGAATAATAATTATTTATAAGATTGTTAATTATTTATTGAAAAAAATAATCAATTTGTAATCATCATGAATTTTGTTGAAAGAGACTAAATTCTTGATGCATGTTTTATTTTTACGCTAGTTTAAAAATGCGATTTTTAAAAATATACCATGAGTTACCGTGGAATCACCCCACATTGTTACACAGTAGTATAAAATAGCTTTACGAGTGAAGCACGTTCAGATAAGATTTTAAGCAGGCAGTGTGTTGTATTTTAAGCTGTCAATCAAAGTTACGTCAAACGGTCGATCAAAGAACTGCAGGGTGTTTTCTTTTGCAGAGGCAATGCGTATCGCTGTTGTCACGTAAGTACTGAAAAATTTACATAACCTACCTAGATTTTGTAAACTTCATAGTGCCCATTCATTGGACATTACATTCTGCTGTTTTTAATGCACGTTGATCTATCTTTTATTCGAGGCTTGCAAAGTGCAGTAGGCTAGTGCACGACCACTTGTTGCTGGCGCTGTGCGGACCTTCCTTATACAGAAAACGTCTGATCAATGGTCGCCTGCAGACTGACTCGTCACCTACCATACTCACTGCAGTCGATGAACAGTGGGCATCGTGTTGAAGCTGCATGGGCAACAGTGCCTTTAGGTGGAAGCCAATCGCTATATGAAACAAGCTGTTATTGCTGCTAGAAATACTTTTCCTGGGAACAGATTTCTTAACTTCCAAATTTCTTGAAAATTCAATCACTTGTTAGTTCCAATGTAATACATTTGTCAAATAAATATCATTTTGTAATTCTTTTTCTATTTTACCCTGGTGTAGCAATTTTAATGATCTAGGTTATTCTTTGGCAATAAACTGCTCTAATCACTCGCAGAAATGTAACAAAATATTCAGATTTCTTGACACCATTGTTAAAATAATACGATGGATCTTGATCTGCGATGACTTGTTGAAATTCGGGCAGCTTAGTTGGTTTAATTTGTCTTAAAACAGAGGTCAAATGACTGGCAGTATTCAGTGTAAGAACATTATACTTTTATATTGATGATTATTTCTGAAACTTTTCTAAATTAAATATCACAAACATTTTCTTCGAAACATTGTTGAACTCTCTTTTTAAAAAAGGCCAAATTAAGTATTAATCTAAGCTATAATATCTTGATGAAATCTCTCTTAACTGAAAAATAAAAGCTTGCGCCAATCTGTAATTCTAGGAACTCTAGTCACAATAGTACACGGCATCACAATAGCAACTACTCTGCATTTTTACACTGTGACATAACCATAAGCCGACGTAGAGATCATAAGGTGGTTTCACACCTGTTACTTTGAATCTGCGACACTGCAAAAAAAAAGTCTGTTAAACTGGCAGAAAAAAAAACTGGCAGTCTGGAGGCCAGTTTATTTTCGTATATTTTAAAGAAGTCTTCTGTATTTTTTTCATTATATGGAAGATTTCTGTAAAATAAACTGAGAATCTGTAAAATTTATAGAAGACTTCAGTGCAAACAACGGAAATAAACTGGCGTCCTGGCTGATAGTTTTTTTCTGTAAATTTGACAGACTTTTCTTGCATTGTACCTACATGTCGTTTTTTATCATTTTGTTTTAGATTATAACATGTGTTAATGGCTGTTCTTAATTATAAGTGCATTTCCAGAACAAACTGTGCTCGCAATTCAGGGTGTAACTAACATTTTTCAGAAACATTTAATTTTTTACTATTACAATCGCTGATTGCATACACTGCAAAAAAAAGTCTCTTAAACTGACAGAAAAAAAACTTTCAGCCAGGACGCCAGTTTATTTCCGTATATTTTACAGATATCTTCCTATTTTTTTCCTTAGACAGAAGATGTCTGTAAAATAAACTGTGAATCTGTAAAATTTATGGAAAGCTTCTGTAGGAAAAACGGAAATGAACTGGCGTCCTGGCTGACAGTTTTTTCTGTAAATTTGACAGACATTGCTTTGCAGTGTACTATATGAGCATTGAGTTCATTTCAATGTATAAACCCAAATATTTTTTTTATTCTGTGAAATATAGTACTATTAACGTTTCTTATTATCCGTTAAATAATAGTATGTCTAAAGGAAACATAAAAGACAAGCATTTATGAGAATTCTCATTTCCTCTAAACTATAATATCCAAATGTTCTTTTGTCCTCAATCTGACATCCGGATCATTTAAACCTCATTAAACTTAATACTTCAAATAAAGTTTGACAAGAAATGAGCATACAGTGCATAAGGTCAGTTATTTCCGTTGCACCCCAAAGCAAAAGCGACTGTGAATAATGGATATCATAGCGTAGTGCTCTTTTCAGGTAGACAAGTTAATTAGTTTCACTCCTAACATATGATATTTGTCTCACGGAGCTGTCCGGAAAAAGTGTCAAAGGAAAATTTAAAGCTTCCAAATCCGTTTCTTTATGCATTAAAATATTCAGAGAACATTAACTTTGCAGACAAATTCATTTTTATTTGGAAAAACTGCTGAAAATGTAAAATAGCTAGACAGATAAAACTCGGTAAATTTACTTTGTGTTGTACAAGTGTTTTGTTTCCATAGAGAAACGAATACGTAATAAGATACGGGAAATTCTCGCTAATCTCCGAATAAAAAAATCCAAAAATATTTTTTTGTTGTTTCTTTAAGCTTATGTTCCTGTGTTTACCATACAAAACTGTCAGACATAATTTTTTTCCCATGAAAGCAAACACATGCATTTCTCAATTAGCTGATGTTTCCAAAAACATTGAAAGTGCTTTAAATATTTGATAAATTTATATGAACATTTTTCTCGTGATAGTTTGGCAAATATTAAACTTTGCTAAGCTATCAAAACTATTTAAATATAAGTTTTTAAAAAGTGAATGCTAATTAATTTTGTGCATTTCCAAAATATTTAAAAGAAACAAATATTCTTTATTAAAACTAAACGTTTATGTCATTGATCATTTGTACATGGAAGCTTTTGGAGAAAACAGTGGTATGAATTTTTTAAGTGATCTGATCTTCTGGAGATTAAATTAGGTTCAAATTCATAATAGACACATCGAATAATTAAAATATGCATTTTTTGTTGCACATAAATCTAACTAGAGCGCGAGATATGGAGTTTTGGATTCCTCATTGTTAAGAATAGTGTTTGGCGGTTTCTCGTTAAATATTGGCCATATCGGTTAGCTGACTTCAATCATAAAATTTATTTTTGGCTCCAGATTTGAATAAATTTCTTCACAAAATCGCCAAGCTTTCCGACATTTGGCGCATTTTAATTAATGGGCCTGTAATGTTTGCTTTTCTTCACAAGTATTTCACAATAGCATTAGTATTACGTCATCAATATATTCGATCAGTAGAAAATCTCAAAGAATTAAAATAATGTGGTAATTAGTAAAACATTCTTCAAGCGTGTACGCGAAGTATAAAAAGGTAACTCACATCACATAGTTTACTTCAGTTCAGTCGTTGTTTGTATACAGCAAAGAAAATGTCATCTCTACTAAGAACCTCTGCATCGATGTATTGCGGTATTATAAGAAATCTCGTTTTGAGAAGCTTATTTTTAAATACTGTTTGTAAGTTCTTCATTGTTATATCCGTAGCCAAAGCTGAGTTTTCCCCGAGATATTTCACAGAGTTTTAGACTGCTGAAGAATTTTATTGTATGCGAAATTCAGCATCTGAAAACGCTTCTATGATAATCTGACTGTTGAAACGCCAGTTCTAGCTTGTTAATTTCTGTGTGAATTGTGTATTGAAAATTGTTCATCGGATTTTTAGAACCAATAAAATTTGTGGTTCGTCCTGACAAGTGGACTGTTTACAAGAACTTTCCATATATACTGTGTTTTAAGCTACGAACAAGGTTAACAGTGTTTTCACTAGAACGCGAGACCGCGAGAATCTCGCATAAATTTCTAAACTCTCGCATAAAAATTATTGCAGAGTGAGAAATTCTCGCGTTGCAAATATTCGCGATTTACGCGAGATTCTGGCAGTGCTTAAAAGTTTAGAAATGCGAGTACGCATACTTCTTTTAACACTACTGCGATGGAAATCGAAACTTCTGCGATCGGAACCGAATGTGCCAGAAGCATGGACAAAAGCACATATGGGCACCACGCGGGCCGGATGTAGCCCGGCGCGGCTTTTGATCCGGCACGCAGGGCATTTCAAATTTCCATAGAAAACCCATCTAAACCATTCAAAATCCGATACAAATGAAGTTAGGGATGGACGCGAGACGAGACAGAGATTTACAGATTTTTTGCGAGACGGGACAAGCATTTTTAACATTATGATATAGGGATTTTTGCGAGACGAGACAAAGCTTTTCGGCTGTTTTGCGAGACGCCAGTTTTTCGTCTCGCGTCCATCACTAAATCCAACTTATACGGTGCTCGACTTCTCTAACATCCTAAAGTTTGGCCCGCAACTTACAAAAGGTTGCCCATACCTGGACTAAAGAATGACCAATATTGCATACACTACCAATATTTAATACATTATGTTCTTAGATAATACACAGAATGTTGACAATTCACTTTGACTGATGTTTATATACTTTTTTAATAACCAATTAATATAAAATAGCACCGTATGCTAGTATGATTTTAATAGATGTAACAAAAATAAACACAATAGAGGAATTTTATTTTAGCTTCAAAGTTTAAATATTTCTTCACACGAGAAATATTTAATTTCTCACGTGATTGTTTATTAAACTCATTTATGTTATTGAGTTCATTTTAATGTCTACCCATGGGTCGTACTGGCTTCTTCAATTTGTGGGTCCGAAGGACTCATAAAATTAATTATATGGGATCCCTTTAGAGTTTCTTAAAAATAAAATAAATAAAAAATAAACAGTTGTAAGTTTAATGCAGAGTGTTAAATTGCATTCTCAAGAACTATTAAAGTCTATGGAAGAAAAGAAAAGGGTGGGTCCTGGAGATGGGGATACAGTTGTTTCCCAACTAGGTTATTTTCAGTGCATGTAACTTGACCTAGCTTACAGACTTGAAGGCCCAGTTATATGCAACAAAAATAACTACAAAAATATTCTGACTTTGACTGTTTACCCGAGGCATGGGTAAATACCCATTTATAAATACCTCACCCACTGGGAATTTACCCAAGCTACATTTATAGCGAGAAATTCTCCCCCATTTTTTGCCCATGATGAAAACCCTGGTTAATAATCAGAGTTTTCTGAAGCAATAGTTACACAATACGCAAAATACTTAAAAATGAACAATTGCTTCAGTTACAAAATTTTTTTGAATGTAAATATTTTCACAAGTAGCACTCTTTCGTTTTTAATACGTTGCAAGCACAGGATTGCCTTTCGTTGCAGAAACGTCAAGCTTCATACGTAATAAATTCGCAAATGTGTCATCGCTTTCAACCGATTTAACACCCACTGGGCGCAATGTTTTAAACCCGTTTCCCGTAACGGAAAATAACCGATAATGCCCCGATTTTGCCACTATTTTGCAACATTTTAAAACAGTTGTTGAAACGATGTCGCGACACTTTTGCAACCATATTTTAACGTTTTTAATCAGTTAAAAGAACGTTTATGCATTTATTTAGCCACCTTTTACCAATGTTTAAAATCTATGTGAATAAAATTTAAAATCGGTAGATTTTAATGATTGCCCAAATAGACCTGAAAATACTACCCGTAAAGTTTAAAGTGTAAAAAGTAGGGTTGAAGAGCATAAGAGATCAGCGTGTAATATGTAGGGTGGCCACTTAAATCCCTTGTCAGCTTATTAACTTCAGCAGTAGTCATAAAACTGGGGTCTGTTCATTTGTAAAGTAGCTATGCACCAGACAATAAAACTGCTCGCAGCTAAACCTGGAGCATAAATTCGGTGTTATCGTTCTTATCTCAAGAACGGTACGAAACACCTAAAGAAAAGCTAGATGCAAAATTTTTCACCATCATCAATTTAATAAGAAAAGACACTTTGTGCACATTAGCACAAAAGCACATAAATGAGTGCAATAATGCTACAAATAAAATCATCAAATACAAAATTCCTGGTCGCTGTTTCCAAAACTCCACTTGTCTGACATTAGGCTCGTTTTTCTTCATGCTCAGAGTGTTTTCTTGTCACCAACAATACACGTTTGAACTCTTGTTTGCAATTCCTGGCGCACGCTGTGTAACATGGCAGTTCACATGCTGCACACAGGCGGATTTTTTTAATTTTTTGGACAAAAACTATAGGTGAATTTAAACACTTAAAAAGCTAAAGAAATAAAAAAACATGATGAAAACATTGATAATAATTATTTTCAGTCATGTGTTAAATTATCCTCAACACCTAAAAACATTTTTACTTTGCCGAAAAGATTTTCAAATTTTTTATCATTATCTTTTGAGTTACTGTCTCTATATATTTAGTTAATTGCCGACGACATATGAGAACATTCTCAGACGATGAACTTAAAAAAATATTTTCGCTATTTTTTATTTTTGTTCTTAATTATCTTATAATAAGAAGAGTAGCAAATATTAGCAGCTACAATTAACATAGATATTAATTTACAATGAGGAACTTTATTATAATCATTATATCGTAGTTTGATTCTAATGAATTTAAAACTTTGTAGCTCAATATACAGTCAATCATTACATGAAATTTAACTCAAAGATTTGTTTCATTTTGGTTTTTAGAAAAAGAACTAAAGAAAATTTCAAAATATATTTTTAAAATGCAAATATATACCCCTAGGTTCCTAATCCATTATAAAAGTTACATCAAACACTTATAAAACACGAGAACTTTTTTTTTAATAACTTCAAATTTAAACAATAATCAGTTGTTATTTAGGATACAACAAACAGTTCAATAGTGGTTACCGTTAAAACATTCGATTGAAATATTATGCAGTCTGTCATTGGATTCAAGAAACCAATAAGAATTGAAAAAATAAGTAGCATGACTGTCATGGCTAACTTCGTGTATTGGAATATAGACCGCGAATATTGGAAAATCCGCCTGTGTGCGCTGGCAAGACCATCAGTAATGAGTTTTTATGCCTTGCATTTTACGTTTTTAATATTCATTTACGTAAGTCGACTTTTCTTGCTAAATCGAGGATCTCATAGTTCGGATTGTTGTCACTGTGACAGTCATCAAAAGCACATCTGCAATCTTCAAGCGAATCCGAGAATCGCTTTTCCATCTTTGTACAGGGTGACCATAAAAGACTTGCCGATATATGGACCTCTAGAGCCTGGTCTTTTCAATCAATCGAGATGAAGTTTAAGCGATCGTTATTCAGAGATATGTGCTCGAGATTCCGTGAACGTCAACAAAGTGGCGTTCACGATTACAGCCGCAGGTACAATAAATTGAAATTTTCGTATTGCAACGCCAAATGGTTGTGTTATCCGCTAAAAACGTGTCTGTGAACGGCCTATAAAAGAAAGATCGAGTCACGCGAAGGAATTTTGCATTTGACAGAGGCAAGATGCCAATCATTCGACGTTCACCAAATATTTGGCTTAAAAAACCGTTATGCGTACAGAAAACTGAACTTTTGCGTCCATATGTGCAAGCTGCCGACTGAAGAACCAACATTCCTACCCTGCTTTTAATCGTTTTTCACGATGATCTGGCGAACGTCGATGTATGCTTGGTGTCTTGCCTTCGGCATATGCAAATTTCATCCGTGTGCCTCAGCCATATTTTTATTGGTAATTAACAGAGCTTTTTTTATACGCGCAGAGCACGTCGTTTTGTTGTGATATTACCGTTTCAACGCTACTTAGTGTTTTGGCTTACACTGAGCATTTAGCGACGAAAAAAAAGGTGCTGTCATTCAGAAATTTCGAGTTTCTGTACCTACACTGGTGTAAGAATTTAAGAGAATTTGCAGACTTGGTCGATTATCTCAAGAATTACTAGAGCAATTTTAATGAAATTTGATATGTAATACATTGATACAATACAAATCAAATAACCATTCAATAATTGTAATACACACGCATGATCGTGCGTAACACACGTTGGAGTCGGAAGGTAAGAAACAGCGGTTGCAGAATAAACAACAAAATGAGTTAGTAGGTATATGGTCGCCTCTTACAGATATACAGGTCTCTCAGCGTGATTTCATGCTTGAAATAAGGCAGTTTATCATTTCTTGAGGAAATAGGTCCCACTCGTTCACTAACGCTGTTTTCATTTACTGGATGGTTCTCTCAGAGGGGTTCCAAGTTGCAATTGCCTTCTCCACAGCGTCCTGGACATGCTATATAGGGTTAAGGACTGGAGATCCGGCTGGCCAATCCATCTGGCGAATATCCTCACTCTCTAGAAATTAGTCCACCAGAAGATCACTATGTGGCCTTGCGTTATCGTCCGTTAAAATGAACTCAGGGCCAACTGCATCCCTGGAAAGGCGAACATAGGACTCCAAGACAACATCCCTATACCTTTTACCAGTTACAGAACCTCTTTTAAAGACGTGGAGAGGTGTGAGGCCACCAACATGATGCCTGTCCAGACGATGAAACCTCCTCTGCCATAATGTTCGATTTCGCGGACATTGGAGGGTAGGTAGCGGGTCCCTGGTTCTCTCATGAAGTCTTTTGAAAACAGTCACCCTTGATTTACCGGTTCCTGTTACTGCATACAAATCACGAGAGAGCTGCGAAGCTGTAGCACTTTGGTTATGCTTCGTTATAATGGGCAAATGGTGATCTTCTCTGGCGGTCGTGGCTCTTGGACGGCCTTGCCCAGGCTTTCTCTCTATGGATCCGGTGCACTGGAACTGTTTCCATAAGTTATACACAACGCTAGGCGTTAAAAAAATACAAATCTAGACTTGAGATTGGCCTGCTTCTAGTCTCTCCACAATTCGCCACCTCATTTCATCATCTAAACGTTGGTGATTGCTCACTTTTACTGTTACAGTTTGAAATTAACCGATTGCTGCAAAATAACACCAAGAAATTCGCCGAGGTGTGCTAGGGAACGAAATGCGGCTTAACTTACGCGCGCTTATAAAGCCTGTCTCTCTACTATACGTGTAAGCTTAGGTATTTGACGTACAAGATTTGCATTTTTGTCTATAAACAGTGGTTTTACATTCAGTTCAGTTATTTTCATAAAATTCGGTAAAATATGCAAATTGTCTTAATTTATTTCACCAGTGTATAACCATTACCGTGAGGGCCACATTGATGCCGTTCACAGAATCCTGAGTCCATGCCTTTGAATAACTATCTCAATTTCATCTTCATCTCAATTTCAACTGAAGTTTTTTATGGCCACCCTGTAGACTGTGTAATGATGTCAGTAAACACCACTTCCAACCACTCTACTATAATCAAATAATTATTTTTCTAGATGGCATTGTACATTGGTCATGGCAGCGTGATGTCGAAATCTGCAGGAGTTTATCGCATTTTTCATCCTTTCAACTTGAATTCGATCCCATGTTCTAGTAAGTTTTCATCCTCTTGATGATCCTATTCTTTTATCAACTCTCTCAGTTCACTGGTTGAATTTGGAAACACCATGTATATTCATTCATGCAACAGAATTTTATCTTATTCTGAGAGGCTGTCAACTATCAGTTACTTTTTTCGCCTCATAAGTTCAATACCACCAACCATAAATACATAGACTTATATAAAATTTTCAAAAGCTAAATGCTTATTTTATTTGTTTATTTATATGGAAATATTTTTTAATCTAAAACTGTTTAACTAAATTAAAAACATTGTAACTTCAATAAATCTGAACTGCAGTATCTCTCACCTCTCAAATATTTTCTAAAATATCACTCTACAGCTCATCACATCGATTAAAAAAAAGGGGAAAAGAAAAAAGAAAGAAATATATTCTTACAGAAATCAAAACTGTAAACTTATCCCTAAAAACACTTTTGAAAAAAAATTTAAAACATTGTTTTATCGAAGAAAACTGATTGGAACGTCGATCTGATTTACATAACCCTTAAGTTGGAAAGCTTAATGAGAAATCTTTAAACCTATTCTATATAAAGTGTTGAAAGTTTATGAGTTGTGTTTAGAGAAAAGAGGAGACCAGAAAAAAATATTTCTTTCATTTTAAATTAATTCCACATGAGAAAATTTATTTCCTAAAGTGTATCGATGTTGCACTTGTGATACGTTCAAATCGTTAGATTTTAAGCCGATGGTATTCTTCATTTCTTAAAATCAAAACAATTGAGAGTTGCTTATAAAATCTTAAATTATTTTGATAGTTTGCGTTTATACTTTTTTAAACTCTTACGTAACGTTTAAAAATGATTATGACTTTGGATTGTCTGTTTGTTTCACTGTCAGTGAACAGTGTGACAGTTTGAATTAATTTTGATTGACACGAAATCTATATATAATACTGTTATTGAGCTAGTGCGGTTCTAAACGCACAACAAAACCAGTTTGCACAGTGTTGATAGATATTTTTACAGAAATTCAGAATCTATACCCCGTAGAATTTGCTAAATATATCCGACATGGTCAGATAATTGAGTAGAGGCAATCGTAGTGGCAGCCGAGCAACAATCAGCAAGTGACAACAGTCAGGAAGTAGCAGCAATCCTCCACATTAGAGCAACAGTATAGTTCCAAAATAGATATGAAGTTCCGAACAGCAGAGAGCACAGCACAGAGTCGATTATCAAGTCAAAATATGTATAATAAGTACCTGCGGGGCTCAGTCCCGACACAGACTTTTATTTTTTCAGCGTTTACTAGAATATTCCAATCTCTACTGTTGAACTTTATTTAAAACGACATAATCTTACAATGCTCTGATTTGTCCGGGCATATGTGACGCAAACCCTGGGTGTATCACTTATTCTGTGTTTACTCGTTGTCATGGTGAAAATTCTTTGAGAAAATTCTAGAAGGAGTTTTCCTGTTAAACAGGATTTCATGATTAATTTTGTTTACTCAAAATTTGTGTTTATCGCATTAGGTGCGGCATGTAATTAAGTTATTAAAAGATTGCACTTTAAAATGATTATGAAGAATAAAACGCGATGTATTTAAAAATCGGTAAGAAAACCAGGTATCAGATTTTAATTTTAAAACTCAGAATTTACTGACTGTAATATCACTATGTGTGTGTGTGTGTGTGCGTGTCTAATATATATATATATATATATATACTCTCCAAAAGAGATTTTAACACCCTTTAATCCTTTATACATTAGTGGTCAAGTAAATTTAAAAAAGTTCAACAGACGGTAGATAAAAGACGGAAAAAATTCTCATTAAATTTTAAAAAGCACACTTTTTAAAATTAATGAGAGTTAACAATTAGTAAAATGTGCCTCATACATTAATTAAGTGATGTACAAAATTTCAGTCTTTCATAATAAAACGTCTCAGATATATCTTTAAATAAAGATGACATGGGGCTATGTATAAGTTTGAAAGTAAATGTTTATTGCTAAAGCCCAAAAATTATTTTCTTTCTCAATTTTTGCACGACCCCTGAAACGCGATTACTAGACATGATTTTTTCCCTTTCAGAACCATTAAAAAGTCCGCATATATTTGTCTTATATCTCTGACGCGTTTTATAAAATAATTCCCAAATTTTGTACATCACCTTGATAATGTATGGGGCACATTTTACTAACGGGGACTTTGTTTTGCACTGGGGTCTAAAACAAATTAAAAATGTGTCACTTTTTGAAAATTAACTGGGGGAGTTTTTTTCTTAATGCAGTCCTTTTTGCTGACTTATTTTAAACATTTTTTCAATTTGCATTGCCCATTTATTTCTAACCGATAAATGTTTAAATTGTTTCACCATCCTTTTGGGATATTCTGTGTATGTGTATATATCGTAATTGAAATAACTTAGTCTTACGTAAACTTATTTTAATAAATTATAATTCTATGCCAAATTTGTAAATAAAACAACTGTATTTGCAACCGATTTATTATCTCAACCCACAACACAAAATTTTTCTTTCTTTCTTCTTTTGTTTTACAAAACATCACTAACAGCAGAAGTAAAATAATTTTAAAGGAAAGCATTCACCTTATTGGGAGAAATATTTAAGTGCATGAAATGCGCATTTGCGTTGATGGAATTTTTCTTCAGTCTGTGCAGCCTCCAATATTTACTAGAGAAAAAAAAGGAAAGAAAGAAAAAAGGAAAAAATCCGCAGCTTTTCACTTCAATATAAAAAGTGCTTCAAATTTTTTCAATGTGAAATCAAAACTATAAACCTGTCTTTAAAAACACCTCCACAAGAACCGAGCATGAAACATAAATGGAATAAAATTCAAAACATTCTTTTATCGGAAAGAACTGATTGGAATTTCGATCTGATTTACATATCCGTTAAGTTGGAAGGCTTAATGAGAAATCTTTGAACCTACTCCATTTAAAGTGTTGCGTAAGTTTATGATGTGCGTTTAGAGAAGACAGAACAGAAAAAAAAGGATTTATTCCGTTTTGTATTACTTCCAGAAGGGATAATTTATTTCCAAAAGTGCGTTGATGTTGTGCTTGTGATATTCGTAAATCAGCACATTTGAGAGAGATGGGGTTTTTATTTTCTAATAACTGAGAAGGACTTCAAAGCTGTTTTTAAAATCTTTGAATATTTCTGCCATTTTGAATCAAACTGCATTTTTTACATGATCTTGCTTATTTATTTTTTAATATTTTATGTAAAAATAGCCTTTTAGCAGAAAGTAAATATGTATGAAAGTCATGTTTTTAAAATTGCTGCGACATTATTGTCTTACTTTTGATGGTACCGTGTAGTAAAATTTACGAGTGCAATTTTCATACTTTGGAATTATTGGAAAATCGCCAGTTAATTTTTTTAATTAACTATTTTTAAATTAATGAAAAAGAAAATTAATTTTCATCATAATGCATTATTAATAAAATAAAATGCACAAAATATGATTTTCAGTTGCAATCACAAATTACAAAATCATGCACCTTAAAATTTTCATTTCTTTTGTATAAAGATTTATAAACTTTTTTCATTGATTTATTTTACTTCAGATAAAGTTCCTTTCTTGCACATTCCTTGCCTGTAAAACTCCTTTTACTGCATAAAGAGTTTTGATGCAGCGAAATTGCAGCGAGTTTTGATGCAGCGAATCTTTGACTGCATGACATGTGGCCTTCCAATGGTTTTTTGCTTTCTATCTCAAACAAGAAAATTAATTTGCATCATAATACATTATTAATAAAATAAAATGAACGAAATATCATTTTCAGTAGCAATTACAAAGTTTAAAATTCGAAGTTTGAACAGCTTTTATGATTTTTAGTCAGATTATATATCCACATATATAAATGTATATATATATATATATATATATATATATATATATATATATATATATATATATATATATATATATATATATATAATTATATAATTAAATCTATCTGCCTATCCGTTTATAAAATGGCATACAGGTTGTCTGAAGAGTACATAGTTTCAAAAATGAATTAAAAATAAACAAAGATTTTTTCATTTGCGATTTTTTAAGTTTCATAAAGAAAAGATCACGGAGGGCACTTCGAACATCTGCCTTTATAATTTGCAAATGCTGCTGTTGATATGTCAAATAAAGTGTTTTTACCCTCACCGGATGTGACGTCATACTTTGTTTTTCGTATTTTTCTCGGAAACTATTGGTCGTACAGGTACAGTTCTTCGGGCATTTTTTAAGTACTCTCAATGAGGAACTCTCAATGCTCTGAAGAGTTTGGGTGGTACTTATGGGACACCCTGTATATTCATTGATCTTTGCATTTACTCTGAATTAATCTATTAGTGATCAGTCTTGAAATCCTGATTACACTCATATCGTTCGTTTGTTATTCTATACAGGGAAGTTTACGTCAGCAGATATGTTGCATGGTCGATCTTCATATCGGCCTCGACACTCAACGAGCCTTTTCAGACTGGTATATATATATATATAATTATATAATTAATATATATATATATATATACCATGAGTCAAGCGGACCTTCCCTCGATTACAGAATGGACGTGAATCGTCACCCTACCAATCTGTTGTTGTTGTTGCTCATCATCCTAGTTTAGACACTTAAATCAAGTCCAAAAGACCAGTAGGAATCAACAAGTCGGAAAAAAGTTTCTCCTTTATTTAACAGTATATTTAACTGCTGCCCTACAGGGGCACCAATACCTTCAACGATATGAGAGAATGATTCGTTGACTGAATAGTCACAATAAGCATTGTATTATCCCATACCCATTCAAGGCAAAACTCTTAATGTGGCCATTACTAAGCCTAGGTCAAACCGTTTGAGTGTATTTGGAGTAGAAGCACGGCAGGGATAATCCAGAGCATTTAGCGACATAATCGAATCTGTGATCGAGGAGTCACCTGACTCATCTAGCCATAGAGAAACTGTTGAGTGTCCATTCAGCTATGAAGATTGGCCGTGATGCAACCCACCGTCTGGATTTTTTTCTGAGTTTTCCTGCCACACTATAAGGCGATGTGAAGACTTAGATATTAGCACCCCTCGGAATCTGATAGAGATCGCTGAAAATACTTTAGGAGTCACAAATTTTGAGTGCCCAGACAGCGAATGTGCATATTTGGCTTAAGTCGTGGCAGGAGAAAATAGAACACAACTCTTTGTTCCGAATCCTTTAACGCTGGTCCAAAACTGTCCAGACTTCTCAATAATAATAGTTTTACAATAAATGATCTTTCAATTATGATTGCACTAATAATACAGAGTTTGCCAAAGTTCCCTCCCGGGTTTGGAAGACTTAAAAAAAATAAATACTACCAATACAGCAACAAAGTTGACTTTATTGAATAAAGAAATCTTACAAGTTTTGTTTTACCAATAATCAATATGTGAACCTTTCGTCATGTGGGAGATAGCAAGTCTAAAGTCAAATTCTTCCCTCCTCACACTTGCTTTCACATTGTCAATACATTCAACTTTGCTGATGTATTGGTAATATTTAATTTTTTATAAGCCTTTCAAACCAGTGAGGGAATTGTGACACGCCCTGTATAATTTCAAGAGAGTATTTCACAAACAGTAGCTTTCCTTTTCCTGTAAGACTACTTTTTCTTTATAAAAAGTCGCGTTTTAAAAAAACGTTTCTGTTTCTGCTACATTTGGAACTTCGCTCAGACTCAGTAACTCAGACTCAGAGCCAAGGGAAGAAGCAGGGGCTTTTCCAAGGGTAATAGTGGCAAAAATGTTCATTCTTTTATTTCAGCTGATTACCACCTAAAATACATATGCAATCTTTGAAAATATAGCCAGGGTGTCTAAAAGTTTTTTTATTTTATAAAGCCCTGATTATAATCAGGAATTGTTCGTGTTTACTACAAACCATAAGAATGTAAGAATACTTACTTGTATTAGAATTAAAAGGAATTTTAAATTTCATAACTTTAACATAAATTTAACATCGTAACTTATAAATATCCATCCGTGCATAAATTTAACCCAATTCGATTTTTAAATTCTTTTCCATTTAAAAAAATTGAGTTTTAATGGATTTTATATTTTCGTTTCTCTTTAGAAGCATATCCAAAAAAAGAAAACTTGTTTAACAAGAAAACAAATAATTAGGCTCTTAAAAGTGTGCGCAGAAAATTTCAACACATTTTCTCTCGAGTCACTTTTTTTAAAACAGTACACTTTTTTCTCATAACAGTGAATGAAAAAAGAAAAGACAAAAACAGAAACATGTTTTGCTGAGTCAGACACTGACATTAAAAATACCTTACGGAGATCACATTAAAAAGTCGTTTGAAGAATGGCATTTCAAACGTAAGAGAAACCAGAAAAAAAACACTGCTTTTCAAAATTTAAACACTAAGTTGGCGAACCTGTTAAATAAAAAAAGACTGAAGTGCTACTCCTTTGAATGCATTTTAAATATTTTACAAGGTTTAATTAAACTAAAATAATTAGACTGCTGGTTTTTTAATTGAATTCTGCCTGCATTTCATTTCAAGCAATAATTAAAGTCAAACTATAACTTGCATTTTTCTTTCAGTATCACTTGTAATAGTTAAAAAGTGAGATGTTTTATAAGTTACAACAAAAAGCATTTTAAAATAAAAAAAAGAAAATTCATTTTCTTTTAATTAGGAGCCGACTTTTTAAAAACGGCCACTTTTCTTATATTAGTACAAGAAGAATTTCTTTTATGTGTTCTTCCAGCATTAAAAAATTATTAAATAAACAGCCAACTGAATAAAAGTACCATAAAATAGAAAATATAGTAAAATGAACTGACACTCTAACTGATAAATCTAAATAGTGATGATTAAACTTTAGTAAAAACTTCATACTTCATAAAAAGATCCACAATGTTTAATTCACAATGTATTATTATAGAACATTCAAAAATAAGATAAGGCTAATGCATCAAATATGAAATGACATGAAGTGCATTTTCGACCATAACTGAATAGGAAATGCATCATGAAAAAACACGTCAAACAGTTTCCACCTATAAATCTTTATAGTATTAGACATTTTATATGTGTGTAAGAATGTGCGCTACGCACATTGTTTTGAAGTTGCTGTTTTAAACTTTAATAAAACTTTCTACTTTAAACATCAGTAATATTATTACGTATAACTTGCTTGAATTATGCAGATGAAATTCACTAAATTATTATTATTTACTGTACATTAAGAATGCTTATTCTTTGTTCCGTCTAACAGAGATTAATGCTACGCAAGTAGCTTTTAATAGCATGCGTGCTATCTTCGTGTATTGTAACACCTTCAAAAAATTGCAGTTAACAGACACTGATGAACTCCTCTCTAATTTTTCTTTAAGAATTTGAAAGAGCTGCAAAAAAATACGCACATTGTTTATAAACCTATTGTTTATAAACCAAGGTGTATCCTGTTGTACACCTTGAGAGAGAGTAGTCGGTAGCAAAATTAGAACTGTGTAGTTAGCCGGTACACGATTGCATGTCAGTAATAAATCCATAAGAGAGCAGCAGATAAAGAACATTTTACGTCTGTAAGCCACATCAATCTGCTTGACAATCGGTATCCTTTATTGAGGTTAAAATTCAAAGAAACAGTTTCAAACATTATTAACCCTTTAACGTGCAGTGTTCCCGCTCTGGGAACACCAAACTCTGGCGTTTTGACTGTTGCCAGTCACGAAGAATAGATTTGATTTCTATAAAAATAGTTGCGAGTGACATAGCTCCACGAGAATACTTTACTTTTTAGCACGTCATTTCCCGTCAAAAAATGGTCGCGATTATTTTTAACATCACTGACATCTGCTGAAAAATGGAAGATTGCGAGAACAGCTGGATAGATTGCCCAATGCTGAAAAAAAGGCAGCCGTTGCCATCGCTCGACTTAACTACCAGCAAGATGGCGGACGATCGAAACGTTCATCGCGTGTCACAGATCTAGAGACCCTTTTTTGACGACAGATGGCTGTGGTCCGCCATCTTGCTGGTAGTTAAGTCGAGCGATGGCAACGGCTACCCTTTTTTCAGCATTGGGAAAGGGTTGCGCCTCAAAGGGTTAAAGTTCCTTTACATTGCGTCAAAAAGGTTGATAAATAACACCAGGTAAATCTAATTGCATTACATTGTCACACTGTATGCCGGAGCTCCGTAACATAGTGCAACCACACTGTTAGCAATCAGAAATACAAGTCCTTAAAACTTTATATGAAAAAGGCCAGCTAGCGAGAAAAGAAGTGAGCCACTCATAAGCGATTGCCCACATGACCTAAAGTGACGGGGAGGCGTAACACATATAAAATATTTTAAATAAAACGGTTAAAAAACATGTAGCCAAAGCAGGAGTGCCGTAATTCGGCGAACGCCATTACAAAGCGAGGCAACCCTGCAACACCAGACAGCTTAAGACAGACAGGTAGTCAGAATTTAGATTGCATATATACTAAATTGATTGTTAATTTAGAAGGGAAAACCTTTATTTGCAGACGATCTGTTGGGCACACGATAGAAACGTAAGCACTTTTTTACTAAGCAGAAAAACGAAGTGAGGAATGAATAAAACTCTAATACAGAATATTTGATTTACAAAAATGAAACAAAAGAAAATTGCTTTAAAATCGAAAGATGTGTAAACTGCATCACACCTTTACATGATTTATGCATTTTGCCATGCAGATAAAAGAGACACAATTAAATTTAAAAATACATTTTGTATTTAAGATTTTGACTCATAATTTTATATCAATTATATGTTAATAAAAATTTATTCCCATTGATAGACAGAAGATGTGTCTTAAATTTTTGGCAGTTAATAAATTTTTAAAATGTCATTTTCAAGAATTCATCGAATTTCACATAAAATAAAATTAGTTGTTAAAATATAATTTTGTAATAGATAAATAACGATAGTCTGGCACTTTATTAAACTAATTTTTTGTGGTTTCCTGAAGAAGATACCTGAAGAACCTGTGGTTCCTGTGGAAGATAAGATTAAAAGGGTTTTGTATTTATTGTTTCCTTCAATGGAATTAAAACTTAGATTTGATCTAATATCTTATCCCATCCTTATAATACGCTCCTGACAAAATGTTTTAAATTTATTCTAAAATACTGGAGAAAAAAAATTATTTTACTACACATTTACAGTAAATTTCGAACAAAGTTGATTCTTTAATGTTTTAACAGTTATAAAAGTAAAAAGTAATTTGAAGTTTGTAAAGTAAATTTTCCATATACAAATTATGCTCCTGTCTAATAAATATGTCAATAAATCATCACGTGGGTAAATATTTTGTTTTAGTGTGTGTTAGAGAATGTTTATAAAATAAACCTAGAAAATATTCGAATATTTATCAAGCAACAATACAGAGATATGTCCTTAGAGTATTTATTAAAAGGTATCATTTTTTTTTTCAAAAATCTTCCTAGTTTCGTTAAAATGTAATCAATTTTTACTGATTATAAAGGGGATTTGTAAGGCTTAGTCTCCATTCTGGGGAGAAAAACAAAAGATATTATTAATAACTACAATAGGAGAGATGTGAGACTTAATCGCATCAGGCAGATGTTTCTTAAATAGAAATAAATTACATTTAGTTATTATACTGAAATTCATGCTATAGCACACAAAGACTTCCGTATCTCTGTAACGAAAGTAATCGCATTATTCAAAATCACGACTGTGAAAAGAAATGGCGGGGATTAGAGCTTTTATACAATACACAAACTTTCATATCATCCGCTATCTTGCAGTTTTGTTTATTATAGACCTCTTGTATGGCTGTTAATTTGTAAATCGAATATAATTAACACAAAAGATCGAGATAATTGGAAAAAATTGTGAAAACAGCTGTAAAGTGTAAAATATTAGCCAGAGATTCTGGATTTTAAAATAAAATTTCTTTAAATTAAAAAAAAAATTAGATAGTCTTGTTGATAAAGAAAATTTAGTGATTTGTTATAACGTATAAAGAAAATTCATCAATATATAATATTATATGTTTCACATGATAAGAGAAACTGATGAATTAGAACACATCTCAAATCTTTCTGCATTTTCTGTATTCAGACTTCCAAATTATCCCCGTTCCATCATTCAAGAAGAAATAACTTTCGACCTTTCGGTAATGATTGCAGAAAATTGGATACGGGTCCCTTTTCAAAGTTTTTATTCTTTTCTTGAACTTCTTTTGTTAGACATTTGTATATCTGAAATGGGATACGGCGTTGCTATAAAGAGCTCAAATAAATTAACAGTAAAAGTTACAGAATACTCATATTTTCAGACAATTTCTGATCATTTTGACGATTACTGTAAATAATAAATAGCGGTAAATGTCCGTATAAGTTATCCGACAGTGACACCATATTCTAATATTTGGTCACTTACGCCATTACAAAATGTTTCTATGTCATTATGTATGTACAAGGGGTGATCAAATGAAAAGGTACGAAACGACACGGTGGGTACAAATGTAGACTTTATTCAAAATATACACCATAGGCCTTAGCACAACGATCCCATTGATGAACAAGCCGCAAGATTCCTTGTTCCCAGAATTCCTGTGGCCGTGACGAGACCCAGTCCGTCAGAGCGTCCTTGAGTACGTCGTCCGAGTTGAAGCGCTTCCCTTTCAGGTGTTTCTTCAGTGGACCAAACACGTGGAAATCGCAGGGCGACATGTCCGTACTGTTGGACGGATGATCAAGCTGTTCCTACTTGAACTTCGCCAGTTCCTTTGTGAAAACGGACACTCCATTTTCTCACTGGCTTGTGGGACACACAGTCTTCCCTGTATACGGGCATCATCCGGCGATGAATAGTGACCATTTTAACACCTTCCGCTGTGAGAAATTGGATAAAGCCTCGTTGCTCCTCAGTCGTTGAATTTTGTTATGTGAACGACATCCTGTTCTCACATGCACTGCCGCGTGAATTGGACGTAGGAGGGTGCTTTTTGTAAGAGCTTCTGCTCTCTCCTGCGGGCCCCCGCATGCTCCTACCCTCGATAAAGACTCCAATTGCATCCCTTGATGTCTCTCTAAGTTCTCCTATAAAGGCACAGGCAAATATGTTAACAGTTAAGTTGTTACGTCGTTTCGTACCTTTTCATTTGATCACCCGTATGTACATTACATTAAAACAAATTTGCCTAAATACTAAAATTCACACCATATTTTCTATTTCACAGCCGAAGACTGACAGTCTAGCATTATTGGGGTGCTTTTAAAGCTTTGAATATGAGCCATGGGAGGTCCGCTACAGCGGGCAAGTTCTCTATTCTCTACATTTCAAAACATCACCTAACAGTGAGTCATTCCCGTATCCGAACCTCGCTTCAACCTACCCACCAAGAAAACAAACTAACAACACCGCAGTACACGGTGTTGTTATATCAGTTGGAATTCAAGCCTAAATCTTTCGATCCAGAGTTCGACAGCTGGCTAACAGGGCTACCATGTATCATCCTCGCTGATCTTTGTGAACTGTGAAAACAAGAACAAATGAATGTTTGGTGGTTACTGATATCATATGTAAAAACTCTATTAAAAGAAAATGTCCATTTTCTTCTAAAACTGTTGTAAAAAGACTTTCAAAGTTTCGATAGCTTGCTCTAGCATGTGTAAAAACGCTTATTTTAATATTGACCAACGACCAGGTACCTGTTAGTCGTTTGACGAGTATATTTGAAAAAGCACTTACGATCAAACGCTTGACAACTCATCACAGATTTAGGATAGAATAAAAGCTGTTGTGATTCATAACTTCTTTATTTCATTTACTTAATTTGATGAGTATGTTTGAAAAAGCACTTACGATCAAACGCTTGACAACTCATCACAGATTTAGGATAGCGGTAAAAGCTGTCGTGATTGATAACTTCTTTATTTCATTTACTTAATTTTATTAATACAAAAAATAATAAAACACTGCTAATAAAATCCCAGAATTTAAAAGTGACATAAACTAATTTTGAATACAACGTTAAAATATATGAATTATCTTTCATTACTGAAAGTTGTCTTATCTAAATACATTTTTACACAAACTAGCTAAATTATATTTGTATCATTCAACAAAACCGAATTTTTAAAAACATTTTTTTTAAAAATGAGTACCTTTTTTATTTAACTAAGAGGCAGGTAATTAAAAATTTTACAATCATTATCTTCCGAACATTCCTTTATATTTTTGTTAGTATTTTCAAAATTTAATTTACTGAATTTTTTTCAGTTCGAAAGAAATTTTAAATTCATCATCTAAACTGACAGAATGTCTTCATGAGTAAACGTGCAAATGAGATGCTAAAATTAAGCTTAAGAATAATCATTAGCAGTTAAAAAGGCGCAGCTCTTAAACTCCTTTTATAATTAAGGTTTTTCATCTTGAAAGTCGTTTATTTGTATAATTTAAAAATCTCGAAAAGTAATAAAGAAATTATCAATACGTTTAAAACTAATTTGCGTAACTTATTAACTGATAATTTAATTTTAAGTTAATTAACATTCATGAAATGTAAAATAGAAATAAACGGTATGTCAAAATATAAAAATAGAACTGAAATAGAAGGAAGGTTTCTTTTTATACTGGATTTATCAAAACCATGGAAATAGGTTGTCCTATGAGATAGGGGTGCAATTATAACCTCTAACAATCGGCTAATAAACATAAGTATATGGTGTAAAAATCGCACAATTTGTGTACAACCTATAACTTTTTTCCCCCGAAGGGCGGGCACTTGGTGTGTTTTATGTAGTGGCAAGCCTTCAGGAGGGGCAACTTCCTACGAGGGGAGGGTACCTTGGTCGGAGGACTTTTTAAGTGGTTCTAACGCGTATTCACCTTACATCCGGAGAAAACCTTCCCAAACTCCAGACCATTAGACGGACAGCACGAAGCCCGAACGTGTGACCTTCACACTTCCGCCATCTACGATGAGCGTAATTTAATATAAAGAGTTTATAGGCACTGTCCATTACTAAGGAGTTACCACTACTGCGAAGTGCTGTGTCTCATTATTATGGAGGAACCTAATGAGTGGACTAACGTTGTCTTCTATGAAAAGACGGACGGAAGGACAGGCAAACTCATGACAGGAATTGAACCCTCACCTGTATTACAGAAGAATGGTTTTTTTAGCCACACCACAACCCGGATAGCGTTTATAACTTTAATAATATAGTGATACCAGAATAGTGATAGATAGAAGAAAAGTATATAGCATGAAACTTGGGTAATATAGCAACCCTTAGTATTCTGGCGACAAGTTATAATGTGTTAGAAGCAACTACCTCAATCTCCCAGACGATGAATGTTAGTATTTAGATTAAGTCATAAGTCGGTAAACTGAAAAATCAAGGATTCATTTTCGCGACATCATCACGCGAGTAGCGTTTTCAACATTTTCATTTTAACGATTTATGGTAGTTTTCGATGATGGAAAAGATACCTCAGTGTTTGTAAACCATAAAGAAAAATTAACGATGCGAAGTTTGTAACAAAAGACTGTTATAAAAAGTATTTAATGTATAAGTATCACACGTAAATATTTTTAAGAAGAGCAGATAAAACATTGCACTTGTGTCAGAAATTTTGACGATATGCTCGTACCGTCCAAATTTTAAAATACATGTAATATAAGATTCAAGAAAAAGAATAGCTTCACAAATACGGGTTTTTATTACTGCTAGTCGAATTCATTACATCTTTCCACGTAGTTTCGTTATTTAGCTGGGTCATCCAAGTTTAATTTTCATTTGACGTTAAAATTTTTGATATGGGCCATAATTGGTTATTTGCTTACTCGACTTCTTCAGCTCCATTTGCTCCAAATAGAAATTTCTTTTGTTCTACTGTGAAATTTCACTTAGGCACTATAGCAGTAATTGCATACCCAATTGGAAAGCTGTCTGATACAACTCAGGGATTTTTATAATCGATTATATGGTTTCTTAGATTAGTGACATTTATATTATAATTTTGTTTAAATATATAAACCTCTGTTTTCAAATCTATTGTCTTGTTCAACCAAAATTTATATTGGAAAGGAATATGGGGGAAATTATTCCACATTCCATTTCCATTTGGAAACATTTTCAAATCATTGAAAAATTTCGGTTTTATTGGGATACAAAAGAAATTTTAACTATGAATTTTTAAATAAGACATTAGTTCTTACTAAGTATGCAAAACATTTATAATAGAAAAAGGCGTAATCTTTACCTATCGGCTTCAATAAATTATCTTTTTAAAAAGAAAGTAATGAAAAATATCTATTATTTTTAAGAGTTGTGTCTTAAACTTAGGATATCCTCTTTCACATGAGATTGCTTCATTTTTGAGTGCATTGTAATCCATTGATTAAGAAGGTAATGGAATTTTTTATTTTGAGTCTTCAAATTTTTGGTTAATTAAGATATTTCTGAGATATGTGTATAATCCTTTGGCATGAAATACAATATATAGAGGAGAGGAGGGGCACATTGAGGCAAATTTTACTGGTTTTGCATTAACTTTCTCCCTTTTAATTAAAATTAAAAACTAAATCCAGAACAATATTTTGGCAACTTTTAGCTTTCATTGCAAGTTTTTCCAGGATTTATTCTTATTTCATTCATTGAAAAAGTTAATTTTCAAAACATACTCAAGTTCTCACATTGTGATCCTTTGCGGGGCACAGTGGGACAGGGATTGGATCAGATGTATTATGCAACACATTACTGTTACTACAATTATATATGCAGTTTGAGATAATAAACACAAGATATGAAAGCATTTTTTATGACAAGCCTTAAAAATAGTTATAATGATGATACACATTTAAAAGTTCCAAAATTCTTTGCTCAAGAATGTTTGATGAATTTCAAATAGTAAAATAGCATTAAATTAAACAGTAAACGGTAAAAAAAAAAAAAAAATACGAAAGTTCATTTTATCATCGAATAAGATCAAAAGTCTACAGGAAATGATAATTGTGTCACTGTTCTTTGTGTACTTGCACAAGCTGTAGGTTTACACTACGGACTTGCATATAGGACAATCATTGGCGTATTCTAAAAGATCTAAATGAAGTTTGCCTATAAAATGGCGCTATGCGTTGTAATCTTTATGTTCATGTCGTCCACGACCACATTAGAGCTTTACTTTCAGGAAGTAAAACTGTTTAAAATTTCTGGTGGTTTATTAACGACAACAACATTCTAATAATTTGAAATAGGAAATTTAATTTTACGACAAATTGGGATTTTTACCCATCACTAATTATACATATAATATGATAAAAATTATATTATATCAGAAACGTATTTTAATTATCTTAAGATATTTTCTAGTGTTTATAGCATTCGCCAGAAATTTTAAACAGTTTCATCCCGTGAAAATAAACCTTTTATTACATCATGATTCGTCGCCAGAGGGCGCTTATGCAGTTAATTAATAAAAGTCTGCGAGTATTTTCCTTTGAGAGGCTGACGCGATTTTGCCCACCTGCCGATAGTTGATGATCGTCCAAAAGTGCGTGGTTTACACACATTGAGACACTGTATCACAGTACCCCAATCAAGATGACCCACTGTACCCCCCACGAAGACTTTTTAAGTACAAACTCAAAAGTTGTACAAAATTTATGAACAGAATCAAGATCATTTCGTGCATGCAATTAAGAAAGTTTGAGCTTAAATTAAAGCAGCGACATTGATTATTAGATTATAATTTGCTGATCAATTCCAAAAAGTAAAACTTACTTGATTTTTCCCAACAGCGATAGTAGGAACAAAAGTGGCTGTAACTTTCCTACAAGATGAAATGCAACAGTAACAAGTTTCCTCAGTATGTTTATACAGGTTAACCATGTTATGGAATTTTTTTCTAATTTTAGAGCTTTTTATTCATAGAAAAACATCTATCGTCCCGCTGTGCCCACTGTCCCCTCTCATCCCGATGCATGTACTATACAGTATATATAATGTATTTTTATATGTTACAGAAGATGTATTAAAGAGATCATTTTCCGAAATACATTATTACAATTCTCTTTTTTGTATTTCATCAACAGTTCAAGATGTTGCTAATATATAGAGAGTTTATAATTTAATTTTAATTATATATTAAATTAAAAACACTTTAAATTTAATTATATATTTCCAATACTGCATTACGAATTTTTAAAAGTAATCAAATAAAGTATTCATGAGAAAGCAAAGCAAATAGTATTCTTTCTTTAAACGGTGTTATGAATTCGGAAAACAATATAATGATACCAGACTTTGAAAAAAAAGAACAAATATTAATGTTTCACTGTTTTTTCTTTTTTTTATGAAACAACAATATCCAAATCTTAATACAAAATGTAAAAAGTTGTACAGGAAAATACAATATAACTTCAGAAATGTAATACAGAAAAACTATTCATAACATATTTTAGAATTTAAAACTATAAAGACGGCACATAATATAAAAAATCAAGATTTAGTTTTAAATAAATATCACATTTCTGTACACAACCAAATAACAAACTTTTAGTTTGTATAAACAATAAAAATATGTTAAATGTTAATATTTTGAATAAAAATCAGCAAGACTAAAACGTTTTGCAAATATTTTAAAAATTCAAAAGAAAAAAAAACATTTCAGCTAAATACCAGTTTGCATGCACGTAATCATTCTCTTTTCCAATATATCAAAGTGTAATCAGTCTATTAAGCCGTTTTTCAGTCATTTTAAATTTCTTAAAATTAAATATTTTTTTTACATTACTTCATGAGGTCAAACCAGTTTTTGTAATTCAAAAGACTGGAATAAAAATATTTATACAAGAAATCTCGTTATATGATTCTGTTGAACTTTATTCCTTGTACCAGATGTCTCTCCGTGGCTGCAGAAAGAATTAAAGAAAAATCTGTTCAACAGAAGTTATCTCCTAGCCGTGCCGGCTTAGATAAACTATCGATATGTTCCTCATTTGCATTCGATTTTATTTTCAAAGTAAAACAAGATTGCGGACCAATTTTAATTTCGTTACCAAGATAAAAATCGGTTTCGTGCTTTGCATATCGATTCAGGCATAAAACATTTGAATCACATCAGAGAGAGCGCAAGAAGTCGTGAACTAAATCTGGAATTCAGATATTTGTTCTTTCCTTTACGTCGTGGGCAACTTAAACTTACATTATCAGCAGACTTAAAACTGCGACGTGTTGTGAAAGTATTAACTATTCATTGCCGACAACAAAAGACATGCATGGTTATGTATGTGTACATATATAAAAACTGTTAATTCTCTGTGGCTAGAGTATTTATTGAAACTGAAAAGAAATAACTGTATAATGCTTGTAAGCGAGGGAGTGTGTCGTCTTTAAAGTGCAGAAGAGTAGAACTCTAGATTTAAAACGAAAGTGACCGGTGTAGAAAGCAATGCTTATCCTTTTCAATTCATTAACACAAAGATATTACAATTACAGATATAAAGCTAAATATACGCGCTCACACCAATATAAAAGAAATTGATGAGTCCGATACAATTTCAAAAGTACGATATACTCTTAAAGTGGTATTCGATTATGTGAACTGGTAATAGATATTCACAAAGGATCCATCTTGCTTTGCAAACTTGACATCCATCGTTTGCAAAGCAGCACGTCTAACAACAAAAACTAAAATATTTTTTTTCTTTACTATTCGATTTATTCATCTGAGAGGGTCTTCGAACTAACTTTTGTAGTCAACTTAGTGAACTTGGGAACTTAATTGAAATGAACATTGTCTAAATCTATGAAAAAAAAAGGCACGTTAGAAAATGCAGGTTGTCCGAAATTAAACGACAATAGTTTAAAGTTGTCTGTAGAAGAAACTATTACTGAGGGTATGAGGGAGTTGTCGGAGGACGATTAAGAGAAACGTTCCCTCGGCCGCTCACAAGACGTATAGTGTACAAAAGGTATTTGAGAAAAACTGACGGACAACTGGAATACACAAAAAGCTGCACTTTATTGTAGGTATCTTCACAAAACAGTTATTAAAGAAACAAGTTCAATTACGCACCGCACATTGCTTCATAAAAAAATAACATCAGGAACATATCTAATTGTTCCGGCCACACGGCATGCCGGAGTTCCATAAAAAAAACGAACACAACCTCCTCTGACGGAGAGCAATCGAGAAGTCTTTCAAATCTTCCTACAAAAACTGCCAGCTCTCTACAGGTTGGCGAGTAAAATATGAGCACTCATAAGCCACTGCCCCACGTGACAACCACCGTCCGGTAGGCGTAAACAATATAAAAATTTGAAACAAACGGATTTAAATGATTGATGCCAAGACAGAAGTGCCAGAATTTGGCGGATGCCAATACGTAAGGCTACAACCCCGTGAGAAAACACCGACGGAAGACCGGGAGACGCTATGAACTAACACAGCATATGCTAAAGCGAAATTAATTTAGAAGGGAAACCCCGAAAAATCCCAGACATAGCGTCGCGCAAAAGGAAAGAATATTTTATCGAGCCGAAAAAACAAAGTGGAGAGAGATTAATACGGAATACGTAATTTTGATTTAGAAAGACGAAACATAGGAACATTATTTTAAGACGCGAAAAATATGTGAACTTCGTCACATATATCTCTCCACAGCCCAACAAAAAAATTTTGACGCCAGAAAATTTTTTTAAACAAAGAACTTTAACCCTTGAATTAAACAGAAAGCCTAACATGCAGCGCTTATGAGGGCTCATCACAAAAATACAATACCAAATAACATAACAAATTATAAAATACATCACAAAATACCATTTGCAAAAATATCAACAATATTCTGCTACAAATAAAACAATATAAAACGATTCAATTATCCATTACATATCAAAATTACACATGTGCAAAAACTAAAGAAAAATAACCTTGAATATTCAAAATAATATATGTACATATGACGTCATAAATGTGAGATCTCTTTATAAAAACAACTTTGCAGATAACATTGCAGATAACTTTGCAGATAACTTTGCAGATAACTTTGCAGATAACATTGCAGATAACTTTGCAGATAACTTTGCAGATAACATTGCAGATAGCTTTGCACGTGCAAAAAATTTACTTTCGAAGTCCTTTGCATTATCAACGTCCATGCAAAATAAGAAATGAAAGTTTCTCAATATTATTAACAAATCTCAAATATACTTAGTGCACTTAATCAGGTTTAAATTTTAAAATAAAGTTCAAAGATGAAGCTTCTAATTAAATGAATGTCAAAGAAGATTCTAATAAAAGTCATGACATAATTTAAATAAATCAAGTCAAAATGATTGCAATCAAATACCTGAAATGTGTCCAATGCAATTTAGTTGCAGTACAGGTATTGCTATCAACTTTCAAAACAAACTCTCTCTTTTTTCTTAAAGTTTGTTTATTTATTTATTAATATATTTTTTTTAATATCAAACACAATTTACTTCGTGAAAAACATAATAAAAACTTTCAATGAATAAAATATCAAAACATATATAAGTATTTTTTTTTTTTTAAACATGAGCTTCAAAACAAATTAAGATTTTTGTGACCAAAAACAGAAAATTTTCAAACAGACGAAACATGAACATAAACAATATTTGCAAAAAAATGGTAAACACAAAAGAAAAATGTATGTTTGTGTGTGTAAAGAAGGTGCAGGTTAGAAAAACCCATTAAATTGTGTAGAAAAGAAATGATTACCGACAACCGTAAGCTCACCTAAGAAAACTATTGTTCCCTTTTTTTTTTTAATATTAACAACAACTTGATTAACTAAGTTTCATGAAAAAGAGATACATATCATACAGTATACTGAAGTGTACATCTTTAAAAATACTGGACCAGCCAGATACAAACAAGATATTATACAACAGTGTACAAAGCAAGGAAGTGTCTGTGGGTACCTTCACAAACACGCCATTACTAAAACGAAAACATGCATCTACTTTCTAGGTCTTAAATTATACTGATTATGTGAAGTTGTAGGTAGATTAAAATTATCTGTAACACCATTATGGTAGTGATTATTACTATGTAAAGAAAGATATTCAGAACGTGGAGGAGCTAAAATTAATCTATCAATATGTACTCTCTGAGGTTCGAGATGGGGAGCTTGCAAACGTCTAATAGAGAAAGAAACAGGTGAGTGTTTTTCAGTGATCACATAAGGACCTGTGAATTTAGGTTTAAATTTATCCAAAGACTTTTTATAAACAATGTCATTTACATTTAAATCTCTGAGCCTAGCATGTTGTGAGTGTCTCTGAAAGCGAATCGTTTGTGAAGAAATAATGTTTTGATAAGCTTTCTTATAAATAGAGTCTAATTCTTGCATTAATTTATAAGTGTGTATGTCATTAAGATTTGGCGGAGTTGTCTCAAAGTTAAATGTGTCAAAAATAAGTGATAATTCTCTGCCAAAATGTAATAAATTGGGTGTAAAACCAGTAGTTGAATGTGTTGAACCATTATACAAAGATTTGTGAATTAAAATTGCATGTTCGAAGTTGTGGCCATCAAGTAATAAAGAATTTACAGAGTATTTAATGGAAGTATTTATGCGTTCAGCAATCGAATTACATTGTGGATGACCAGCCGAAGAATGATTAATTTTTATACCAAGTTTGTCATGAAAATGATTATAAATTGAGGCAACAAACTGTGGCCCTAAATCTGACAAAATCACTGCAGGACGGCCAAAAGTTGTAAAATATTTAAAAAGAGCCTCGACTATTACATTAGCAGACGTAGAAGTAAGAGGCACAAGCTCCATATGGCGAGAGAAATGATCAGTGATTGTTAGAACAGTACGACCATTACTGAAGGGACCAACAAGGTCAATAGCAATAGTATGTCCTGGATAAGTTGGTGTGTATGTTTGTTGTAAAGGAGCAGGTCGAGTAGGATGATGTTTCACCTGTAAACATACAGTACAAGAGGCAACAAAATTGACAGTATCAGTATAAATACCTTTCCAAAAATACTTCCTTGTTAGAAATTCGTAAGTCTTTTTTAAACCATAATGTGACAGATGAGAAATTGTTAAAGCTTTTGCTTTTAACGAATGTGGAACAACAATTACATGATGATAAGTTTGATTATGAACATTATACTTTTCACACATCAATAACATAGTTTCTGGATGAATAAAAAAGGCAGGATGAGTTGCAGAGGAACCCTTACTTAAAATTTCATTATAAATGACAGACAACTCAGGATCAGCATTTTGCTCTCTGAAAAAAGTTTCATTTGAAATTTCCAACAGTGGATCAGTACTATTTGAATTTTTTGTAACTAAAAAGTTCACATATTCATTATTTTTAGGAACATTATCAACAATTGGTATAACACCTTTATCATAAATTAACTGAGGATTACTGTCAAGAGTTTCAGTATTATTTTCAAAGTTCTCCCTAGATAAATAGTCAGCAAGTACATTTTTAGATCCAGCAATGTGCTGAAAACTAAATGAATATTCTGACAACTCAAGTAACCACCTTGTGATTATGTCAGCTGGGTTGGTAGTCTTTTTATATTTTTTCAAAGGAGCACTATCAGAAAGAATTATAAAATGTCTATTATACAAATAATATTTAAAGGCATTAACAGATTTATATATAGCCATTAGTTCCAACTTAAGAGCAGGATACTTTTGCTCAGCTTTATTTAACGATTTGGAAAAATAAGCAACTGGAAGTAGTTTATTATCATACATTTGTAAAAGACAAGCACTTATAGAAATGTTGGAAGCATCAGTATTTAAATAAAAAGTCTTATTCCAGTCAGGAAGTCTTACCATAGGTTCAGAGAAAAATATTTGTTGCATCTTTTGAAAATTTTGTTCATGTGTAGAAGTCCAAACAAATTTAGCTTTAGGAGTAGTTAATTGAATCAAAGGTTGAGATAACTCAGAAAATGCAGGAATTAAGTGTTTGTAAAAAGTTGCCAAACCAATAAAGCGTTTTAATTGTTTTTTTGTTGTAGGAGTTGGAAAAGAAACAACTTTTGCAATGTTACATTGAATAGGCTTGATAAAATGATTTTCAATATGAAAACCCAAATAGTTTGTTGATGTTTTATGAAAAGAACATTTAGTAGGAGCAAGTGTCAAATTATATTTACATAAAACTTTTAAAACTTTTTCAAGTTTATGTACAGTGTCTTCAAAAGAATGTGATCCTATAATAAGATCATCCTGATATGCGAAAATTCCATCTGAGTTAACCTCGTCTAGTAAAAGATCCATAAGAGCCTGAAAAGTTGAGGCAGCGGATTTCAAACCGAAAACCATTCTTTTATATTTAAATGAGCCAAACTGAGAAGTGAAAGTTAATTTATCTTGTAAATCTTTTGGTAAATCTATTTGATGATAAGCCTGTTGTAAATCTAAACTGGTGAAAAATTTATATGTTGATAGATTAGCAATAATTGTCTGAATTTTAGGTAAAGGATATGATGAACCTTGTATGACAGAATTCAACATACGCAAATCAAGGGCTAACCTATACTTCTGTTTGCCAGAAGAGTCAGGCTTTTTCTTTACTAAAATTACAGGACATGCCCATTCAGAACAGTTACGTTCAATTATACCTGCATTCAGTAATTGGTCTATTTGCTCTTTAGCTTCACTTTGAAGAGCCTGAGGAATTGGAAATGGCAATGTTTTTATTGGAAAATCATTAGTAAAGTTCAACACAGGAATAACTCTGTCAGTGTGTCCTAAAGTAGACATATCTTTTGAAAAAGCAGCAAAATTGCTTAGTAATAAACTACTTAATTCACTTTGTTCATTACATTCCAAATGTGCTAAGTCAAAATCAGATGAAGTTAATTGCTGTTTTCTTTTATTAAGCACTTCTGATGAAGGCTGTATTAAATTACACATTTGAAAATTCTCAGAATCATCGGTTAGGTCTCTTTCTTTAACTTCATCAATATCATAAATATTACCAATCTTGGTATTCTTATTTAAATGAATTTTCTGTTCAGATACATTATGAATAAATATAGAAAATTTTTGAGAGCACTTGTTACCATTTTTGTTTTGATTAAAGTGTTCATTTAAATAACAAGCCTCATAAGAAATGTAATTTTCAGCATCATTTGGTGAAAAAAGAAAATATTCAGTGCTAGACTTATTATCACAACAAACCTGAGCATAAATATGCTCATCCGATTCTAAAATGACCTTTTGACATAGATAAACAGAATTGTCATTTACTTTAATTGAATTAGGACCTTTTTCATTATTATCAGTTGCACACACATGCATATTGCTAGAGTCTTTATTATTTAGAAAATATACCTTTAAATCATTAACCATAAGACAAGAATTTTTCATATCAATTGAAATATTGTTTTCTCTTAAAAAAGGAAAACCCAAAATACCATCAAAATGTTCATTAACTGGAATGTCAACAATATAGAAGCAGTGGTGAAAAAACATTGATTTAATTTTAAAGGTTAATTTAATACAAGCAGAGAATTTTATTTTTGAATTAATTGTAGATATAGTGACTGAAGAAGCCAGGTGTTTGTAATTGATTTTAGATTTAATTTCATTAAAAACATCCCTTGTAAGCAAAGAAATAGAACTACCAGTATCAATCAAGAATTTAAGTTTTTGTTTATTCACCATCACTTCAATTATTGGTAATAAATTACAATCATTGTTCACATTTGCAATAAAATATTCATTTCGTTTTTCATCTTCAAAAAAATTATCAGTCTGTACATATTTAGATTCAGCAATGGTAACAGGTACAATAGTCTGAGTCGAACAAGAACGAACTCTACGCTCATTAGACACTTTTGGTAAATTTTTAGACAAAATTGGGAAATTGTCTGGTGTATGTATGAAAGAACGAGATGTGTTCCCACCAGTCAAATCACACCTCGAAATTAGTTTAAATTACAGTCATTAGAAAAATTTCTTCCTGAATTTCGGAAGTTGGGTCGACGACCAAAATTATTATTTTGTGGAGTATTGTGCAAAACTTTAAATTTTCTACACTGGCGTGCAGAATGATGTCTGCCGGAGCACAATTGGCAGATAATACTACTTTGACCTCTATTTCTGTCATAATTTTGAAAAACTGTATTTCTGTTTTTAAACTGTGTATTATGAGGTCTACGTTGTCTGAAAAAATTCCGTTGCTCAGAAGCAGAAGCAGAAGCATTACGATTGGTGTCAGCAGAACCAGAAGTAGAATTTTTAAAAGTCAAATCATTAATTTTTGAAGCTAATTCTTCAATTTTTTCAGAAATAGCAAACACTGGGGCTTTTTGTTGATTAGCCAAAACAAGTGATTCAGATTGTGTAATATTTTGTAATTGCTGGGCACGCACAACAGCTTTAGAATAGTCAGTTATGTTATCCTCCAAAATTTTAACTCTAATGTTAGATGGCAAAGCCGACATCAATTTAACATATTTAATATCATCAAGAGCTTGAGAATCTTTAATTTTATATACCTTAGAAACCAAAACATTTAATCGATGAACAAAAGCAGTTACAGAGTTAAAATCTTCAAATTTCAAATTATTAAGCTCGGTTACTGGAGCTAGAATTTCATTATTACAAAAATATTTTTCAAATTCTAATTTAATTACATCAAAATCTCTCGCTTTATTTACAACCTCATTTTCAATAAAAAACTGTAATGCTGGACCAATTAGTTTAGTCTTGAAATACAAAATAGTTTTTTCTTCTGACCATTTGTTTAAAGATGCTAAGTCTTCCAATATACCAAAGAAATGTTTTAATTCTACGGCATTACCATCAAATGATGGAATATTAACAGAAAAATCAGAAATTTTAGACATTCTACAATAATAAAAATAAATGACTTACCTACAAAAATGACATAAAACACACAAAACGCAAAAATTATCCTCTTATGAATGAAAATCAAAACATTTATCCTTGTGACACACATAAAAGTTCCGAATCCATTATAAAAACACACATAATTCTGAACACCACACTCGTCTCTTGGTTTCCGCTAGAGTTGACTCAGAGGTATCGGCGAAATACAGGAAACATAGGAACAACAAACACTGGTAGCTGAAAAAACACAGGGCGGCGAAACCAGAAGCGCGAGGCGAAACCAGAAGAGCATCGTAACACCGGAACGGTCACTACGGAAAATGTAGACACAGAGAACCGTACAAGTCTATGACTTTCGATTTCGTCATACACACCGCTGGCTAGTAGGCACAGGTATCAGAACGAGGAACAGCAAATTCTTTTCGGTCGCACACCGCTGGGTAATCAAAATTCCGATGACATGGAGACGGGAGAGTCCGCAGAAAATTTGTTTTGCTTAAGTAAGAACAGTTTTTTTTTTTTTTTGCACATTCATACTTGGGCAAAAGGAAACTCCGACAGCCGGTGATGTGCCGGAAACAACTACTCGTGAAAACGAGCTGGTCATGACGCACCAAGTTTATATGAGGGAGTTGTCGGAGGACGATTAAGAGAAACGTTCCCTCGGCCGCTCACAAGACGTATAGTGTACAAAAGGTATTTGAGAAAAACTGACGGACAACTGGAATACACAAAAAGCTGCACTTTATTGTAGGTATCTTCACAAAACAGTTATTAAAGAAACAAGTTCAATTACGCACCGCACATTGCTTCATAAAAAAATAACATCAGGAACATATCTAATTGTTCCGGCCACACGGCATGCCGGAGTTCCATAAAAAAAATGAACACAACCTCCTCTGACGGAGAGCAATCGAGAAGTCTTCTCAAATCTTCCTACAAAAACTGCCAGCTCTCTACAGGTTGGCGAGTAAAATATGAGCACTCATAAGTCACTGCCCCACGTGACAACCACCGTCCGGTAGGCGTAAACAATATAAAAATTTGAAACAAACGGATTAAATGATTGATGCCAAGACAGAAGTGCCAGAATTTGGCGGATGCCAATACGTAAGGCTACAACCCCGTGAGAAAACACCGACGGAAGACCGGGAGACGCTATGAACTAACACAGCATATGCTAAAGCGAAATTAATTTAGAAGGGAAACCCCGAAAAATCCCAGACATAGCGTCGCGCAAAAGGAAAGAATATTTTATCGAGCCGAAAAAACAAAGTGGAGAGAGATTAATACGGAATACGTAATTTTGATTTAGAAAGACGAAACATAGGAACATTATTTTAAGACGCGAAAAATATGTGAACTTCGTCACAGAGGGAGTTACGAATTTTTGTGTAGGACATAATGAAGGTATGGGAATTTGTTTGAGCGAATTTAAAAAAAAAAATTAGTTCAAATATTCACCACCAGAGATCGTTCCATGGCCTCCACGATTCCTCGACCTCAATCCATGCGACTTTTAGCTTTGAGGGAATTTAAACATTTGGTAAGTCGCGATCGCGATAATAGAAGACCTTTGCCTGATCTTAAACACAGCATCATAACATGTTTATAACATTTCCCCGAACACACTGCGGTCAGCTGTGGAATATGCTTTCTTACGATTCCAGATGGTAGCTGGCAATAATGGCCATCATGTTCAGCATATTTTGCTGTAATAACATTTGTAAACTATCATAAATGTATGTTAAATGTGTAATTCATTAAAAACGCCCCCTGGTGGCGAACATTTGAACTATTTTTCATTAGCTTAACAAATTCCCATGTATTCATTATGTCCTACACAAAATTTCATAGCTGTTCAATAGTTTCGTCTGTACACAGCTCTAAAATAGGGTCATTTAATTTCGAACAACCTGTATTTGCTGTCGCAATGAAGCGAAAAGCTCCCAAATCCATTCCAGAAAGTTTCAGCCATTTCACTCATCTAGATGACTCAAATGCTCAAGGCGATTTCTGAATTCGAGATGCTATTAATATCTTCCTCATGAGAGACCAATTGTGGATTTTTATGTAGTTTTTGTTAACACTTGAATAAGTTCATTTAGTTCTGTACTCTTATAGCATATCCAGTAAAATTTTCAAATAACTAAGGTATAAGTAATCTCTATTCTTATATTTATTATACATTTAAATGAACTTAAAAAGAACTATGCCATCTTAAATAAAATCTACTTTTATGCGTGTGTCCAGAGTTACTTCTTATTCTCTATTCTCTTCTGCATTCTCTATTTCATGAAAGCAGTGCATTTTTGTAATTTTTTACATAAAAACTTGTTCGCGTACCCAAAGTAATTTATTAATGAAAGCATTAAGTACAAATAATCATGCTTGTTTATGTTAATTATATTACGTTCTAATGACCAATGATTCAATCATTCAAGCTAATCGTAACTTAATAAATGCCTGATTGAACAGGTCGAATTGTTTCATTTAAAAGTAGTAATACTTACTAATACAATATATTAATATATATTTATAAGCAACTGGTCTTTATTCCTATTTATTAGACAGATAAAAATAAAAGTAAATACATTTTCCTAAACACACATCAAGTATTCTCTTTTTTTCTTTTTTTTCTTTGGCACAAAACTTTTAATTATATCTTTGCTTATTTACTTTTCTTCATTAAAGAATACCCTATTAAATGAAAAAATAACTCTAGAAAAATCCAAAAGATAATTAGAATGTGCCATTAAAAAAATCATAACAGAGACCTTTTTAATTTGCAAAACAAAAGAATGTAATTACGAACAAAAATTACTCATCAGTTACTGAATTGGTTAATTTTTGTTAGTGAAGGTTTTTTTTTTCTTTTCCATCACTTTTACTCTAGAAACCAATACCATTCATTATTTAACTCATAATTACTTTAATATTGATTAAGAGCTGAATTGAAAAGCTAAGTTTCAGTTATTTGGTTCGGTAAAATTTAAAAAAAAAAGTGAAGAAATATGCAATTTCGCAACTCTGATTTACTTATTTATTTATTTTTTATGGGATGATAGGCGTACCGGTTATATGAATTTAAATTTTTTTTTAACTTTCTTTGTTTAAAATTTTTTTAAACTGTCTGTGACTAAATTTGTTTTTTAATGTGCTTTCAAAATTTGTAACAGAATACAAAAGTTATTAGATAGAAGTAATTTTAACTCTATTACGTCTATAGGGTAACAGACTTAGAAAAATTAATAAATAAACCTGTATGCTTATTTTGTCTTATATGGAGTTAAAAATGCGCACACATTTTAAGGAAACTTATTAATTTTTATTTTATTATTGATAATTGGATAAGCTTGAGAAACTTTTAATTTGATTCTTAGAAATATAAGAAGAAAAGCTAAGTGACTACATGTACAGTAAAATATATTTAACTATGGAATGTTTAACTCCTTAAAAACACGCTCACTGGCCCGTGTAATCCACAAGTGCCTTTAACATTTATAAAATTAATTTTAGCCTATAAATTATTAATTTGTAATCTGGTGTGTCTTGTGTTCGTTGCTTTTACAGAATGATGCTTTTCTTCTTTATCCAGTAAGAGGTTTTTTTTTTACTTTACTGCCTTAGAGAAAAAAAGGTTTTTTGTGACGAACGTACAGTAATTAAAACTAACGCAAAACTACGCCTTTGTTAGAGAAAACAGAACAACCTTTTTCCTTTCAAAAATATCCCGTCTTAAAAAATAAAAAGAATAAAAAATGACGCTGCTTGCGTATTCACCGCTTGTTTGTGATTGGATTTGCAAAATAAAACCAAATTATGCTCAGCTATAATTTTGTTACGGAAAATATTGGTTTTTCCCACTGAATATTGATTTTGACATCCAAATGAAAATGGTGGACTAATGGAATAAAATCCGAAATATGCAAAAGAAATCGTGGTTTTATTAACTTAAAATGTTCCTTATTTTCAGAAAAAAAAATTCTTGTGAAGCAAATACAAAATTGTTTTCGAAAGAAAAAAGTAAAAAGTTTTGCTGTGCTTTGTAAAAATAATTTTTTCATTACGAGGATCTCTGTATTTTTCACACAAATCTATGCAGCCTCAATAGAAGTTTTGGAAAAATCTATTGTCATGTAATTGGTTTTCCTCTAAAACACATTCAAAAACATGAAGGAAACACAATTGTGTGGATATCCAGAAATTGTAAACATGCTTTTGAGTTCTACATCCGATATGAATAGAAAATTATTTTTTAAAGCATTGAGTGTGTAGAGTTGTATTTTTCAAGTTTTATAATTTTTATTCCGATTTTATTCTTTTCGTTGTGGAAATAGAGAAGTATGCATTCACATTGTTATTCGTTGAACTAAACTAGGACGAAAGGAATACACATACACTACATAAGGAATATATACACATGGTATCCCATAAACACCGCCCAACTCAGCACAGCGTGATTCCTCGTTGGAAGTTGACAAAAAATGCCCGAAAAACCATACCTCTACGAACCATAGTTTTCAAGAAAAAAGCAGAAACGTCACACCCAATGTAAGAAAAGAACCTTTATTAGAAGCATGAACATAGTTTTTTTGCATTGCCTTTCATAAAGTGATGTTCAAATAGTCCACCGTGCATATCGAGGTTTGCACGCGTGCGTCGTGTACTGGCTAACTGCTCACGTTGCATCAACCTGGTGCTCACATAAATACGCACAGCGTGAAGGGGTGGGATTGAATCACTTTCTGTTGCAACTAGGGCTCGACAGATCAATTATTTTAAACGTTTTCTTGGGAAGGAATCCAAAAGTGCCAGATCTGATGGCCATAAAATATAGTTCTCTATATCTAATCCTGTACCCAATTTCATACTTCTGATTGTTTTTCCTTACACCAGATGTGACGCCATATTTTGTTTTTCCTGTTTTTCTCGAAAACTACGGGTCATAGAGGTACAGTTCTCTGGGCATTTTTCATGTACTCCCAATGAGAAATCTGGCTGTGCTTAGATTAGACAGTGTTTGTGGGACACCCTGTATACGTATAACATAAAACAAGATAGTTAGAGTTAAGATTGCGATTTCAAAATGCTCTAACTTTGAAACTACCGGTCAGAATGACTTGATATTTTATCGTAAGAATTGTGAGGCACTGGAATTTCGCTTGCCTGAAGAAAAAATTATTTCCAAAATAGACATGTAGAGGGAAAAGAACTAAATGGATTTGTTAAATACAGGAATGTTGCTCGTCTAAAGAGAACAATTGACAAAACTCATTAGCGAAAAGACAAGAATACCTGTTTACAGTGAAAACAGTGATAATGGCATGAGGAAAAGAGGACCTTCAAGAACTTCGGGACTTCCTGAGAGCTGTTAACGCACAGCCACCGTTCTGATAGAAAAGCTCCATAATCAAAGCGAGATAGTTCATTGCCAGAGTCATCATGAAGCACTCAGGCGAAGAGCTAGTGCTCGTCATTTTCATCACATCGGTCTGTATGTCACGTCTTAGTAATTTCCATATTTCCACAGCAGTAATGTGAACCCCAACAGCGCCATCTATCAGCACATTTTAGAAAAACTTCTTTTTTTTTTCGAAAAAAATCCCTTGCCTCTTGTATGTTCTCGTGATCGATACGTGAGCAAGTCGTTCTTACCGATAGTTTTAAAGTTGGAGCGTTTAGAAATCGCAACTTTAATTACAATCGCCCTGTATATATATAAATATACCGTATAATACATTACTGTGTAAAATTTAAATATAGTACAAACAGTTAAATAATACTTTGAAACGACCACAGTACATTTACATTTATGTAATTTTATCGTTTAATGCTTTACAGTAAAGGGAAGTCATACAAAAATTAAGAAAGCAAACTTATTTGCATCATGATATGTGACTCTTTAATAATATCTATCCAGTAATAAATTTATAGGATTTTCTTTTATTAATTAATTAATTAGTTAACATCACGATAATTTCCCCCAAAAAATACTCAGCTATAAGACCGAATCAAACGAAAATGGAATAATAGCTATTTAGATTACTTTTATGTGAGTGTAACAAAAACCTTGTACAGTAGGGTGGATCGAAAAAAAAATTTTTTCGAAATCTTTATCTCCTGAGGTCTCAAAAGTTGTAAATTGATATAAATAAGACATGTGTAAAATTTGAATGGTCTACGACAACGTCTTGGGGTTGCGCATCGAGCTTGAAATATAGAAATTTTTGAAAAATATGACTTTTTTAAAAAAAATTGACCAAAAAAATTCTTTTCTGAATTATTAGGCCCCGATGTTTTAGAAGTTGTATATTATTATGAATAAGACGTATGCAAAATCTGAAGGGGCTGTGATAATTTTTAGGAGTTGCACATCGAGCTTAAAATCTATAAATATCTGAAAAATATGCTTTTTTGACAAAAATATGTAGAAAGCAAAAATTATATTTCTAATGAATTAGACCCTTTGAAAAAAATAGTCAGTAACGTTAGCAGCTCTTCTCTAGTACAACCACAATCGCAACTGCATTATCCAGGACCCACCTCGTTGATTTGCCTGCGATCCGAGTCCTGCCCGTGCCAAAGCCAAGCATCCAGTTATTGGAGTATGCGTTTTAATGAATAATCTAAAGCCCGACTTCAAATCAAACTGTGGCATTTTATGTCAAGTGTTACAATCTAGATCGTAAAAAACCATCATCTGATAGATGGATAGACAGCAAATTTCGTAATTGCTGTTTGCTTTGGTGTGAAGTTGGCAAATACAACATTACAGAGATTTAGTTAGATTAGAGAACTGCGTTTCTAGATTTCGGATGACGCCTTTGTTCTTTCCAGAATTCGATGATTCACCACCATTGCCAATACATGTGAGGGTCTCAAGATCAATGAATTTCGTGACATATGGCCAGAGTATGTTGAACCAGGTTCCATTATGAGCGAGATATGTTCTTTGTAACAAACACTTGGGTGTAATTTGCCGTAAACAAATTTTTCTATCTATCTGGTTTTGTTCTTCCTCCAATCAAAACACAATCCCAAGAAAATTTTAAAGCCTTCTTCCGTTTCTTTCACTGAGAGTCATCTCAGCCTTCCTCTAACTTTATATGGGTCGAGAATCAGTTGAGAAGATTTCTCTCCATCTGCATTCCTTCCGCTTTCTAGATTGTGAAATAAAGTTGATACCAAAGTTGCTGCTGCCCAGTCCGTAATAACTTTGTGTCACAGACTTGTGAAAGCACTGAGATTTTTATTCTAACTTGGTCATTTGTGAACGAATCTCCCAAAGTGGTGGTAGATAGGCATTCAGCGTTTTCTTCAGTCTTTCGTACTTCTCTTTCGTTATTTTCACTTTCCAAATCAATGACTATATCCAGTTATGAATGAAATATCCAGTTGGAGACTGGATATTGGAACTTTCACTTCTTTCTTTACCAATCTCAAAATTTCTCTTTCCAACTTTTCAACTTTTCTCTCCACAAACTTCTCTTCTTTATGATTCCTTTAAACTACTCCATCGATTGTCGCATATCTTGCTCCCCTCTGGTCTGCTAATAACTCCCGTTCTGTATGAGGTATGTGAGGCTCTGAGCCACACCTGCTCCGGAAAAGTTAGGACATTTGCAAGTGCGATATTTAATAGCTCGGTAAGGGAGAGTTTTTCCCACTTTCTTCATAAACAATTCCTAATGCCTGTCTCTAACGTACGATTTATTTAGCTGCTGAATTTGCTCATGACCTTTTTTAACTATCTCTCAAATTTCTTAGATTGACACGGTAGGGATATTGGCCTTCATCCACATTTCCTGTACTTTGATCGCCAACACTAAGGTTACTTTTCCTTCCGGTGGATCCTGCCCTTTATTCAGAAATTTTTCTTCTTAAGTACAAAATAGTAATATAGAAGTACGAGTATGTCTTCTTGGGTTGGTAACTTGGTACAGGGTAATTCTTTCGATATTCCCAGCACTTCTAATAACACCGATTTTGTTCCATGTTCTGTTGCAGACAGTTTCACTCTATTCAGAATCGTAGCAGTGCAAGGCAACCACCTTTTAGCTTTTTTGAGAGTATACTGAAAGCACCATCTATCTGAAACTTTAAACAAAAATGTCGTTTCAACAAAATATCTCGTGCCTGGTTTACCGAATGCATCGCCATCGCTCGGCAGGCAAACCGGCGCTAGTTGTCTATAGCACAGCTTGCGTACTGTGCCCAAGACAAAAGGACAGCATAACGTGTGCATTGTATCAAACTATTAGTAACACCATTTTTGGGGATTTACTGAGCTTCTCTGAACAATTTTAACATATAAAAGGGCCAAATCATTTTTTAGAAATAAAGTTTGCTTTCTACATAATGTTTTCAAATAACACATACTTTTCAAACTCAATGTGCAATCCATAGAAATTGTCGTAGCCGCTCCAGATTTTGCATACGTGTTATTCATAACAATATACAACTCCTAAAACCTCGGGAGCCTGATAATTTGGAAAATAATGTTTTTGGTCGATATTTAAAAAAAGCCATATTTTTAAAAAATTTCTAAATTTCAAGCTCGATGCGCAACCCCAAGATGTTGTCGTTGAACATTCAAATTTTACACACGTCTTATTTTTATCAATATACAACTTTTGAGACCTCAGGAGAAAAAGATTTCGAAAAAAAAATTCTTTCGATCCACCCTATTGTACAGAGACATAAAACAAAATTAAACAGATAATTCCTATTTTGGAATATTCTTCACATAACTCTAAGCATAGCCCTGTGATATGCCTTGACAATGCAAAATTATGTTGACGTGCTTTTTCAATCAGGAATGATTGTTTCTGCTTGACTTCCTAGACACGGTAAACAATCAACGTTTATTAATATTAGATTTTTAACACGCTTTTATTAGTTTCACTTGTATGTTTGTTTGTTTGTAACCAACTCCTCTAAACTCGATTTTGACCCACTTTCAACGGTCAGATTTAATTTAAACTTTGTAGACTTATCAAGGAACGATGACAATACAATAATTTGATAAGTTTATCCCATTATCCTGATTAGTAATTTTCTTAGAGATCCTTTGCGTGAGAGCGAGAGAGATGGAGCAAGCGCGCGGTCTGCGCATGCGTACCATTTCGGCAGTCGGCTCAGCACAATGGAGTAGAACCTCTCTCGATAATGGTAATTGTATTCAATGATATATTTGCGTAGTTACGTTTTTGAAAGCCAGTTGGCAAGTCTAAAAATTTTACCTCAATATTGTATATTATTCTTTTTTAGTGCAACATAAAATTTGTTAAGTAAATAAAATTATATTGTTGAAGATATAGTAACAATTGAAAATTAAAATTACTGATGTTTTTATTTTAGTGCAACATAAAAAATTTTAAGTAAATAAAATTATGTTGTTGAAGACATGGTAAGAACTGCAAATTAAAATCGCTGATGTTTTTATCATGCATTTATGTAGTCAGCAAATTATTAAGACTTAAAATACTTTTACAGAAGTTTTCCAAATTGTTAAGGACATATTTTAGCAATTAGTTCGGATGTACTTGACTGCAGTTTGAAGTGGTAGAGCGTTACGCATACGTCTACAGTTCAAATATTAAGTGATTTTAGAACATTTAAGGTAGCTTCTATGTTTTAAAATATATTATTTATAAAACAGCTGCCGAGTGATAAAGACACTGTGGCATCGTAATTTTGTGTACGTGACAAGAGACACTTAGTATAGTGAAATATTTTGAACTAATACTCCTTGAATCCTTCTGGGTTAGGCATAATTTAACAATTGATAAATAAATAGAACTTCGAAGTATGTCTAGATGTTTAAAAAAAACCACAAAATACGCTTTGATAGCAAATTGAACTAAAAAGTGAAAAATAAATATAGTTTAAAAAAACTAAAAAACACGTTTTAGTGATAAATTGAACTAACTAAAAAGTGAAAAATAATTCTTAATATAGAAATAAATTAATGAACGGAAAATAGTATTATTATGAAAATAGCATAGGTGCTCCATATATTAGTTATTGAGAATATTCGATCGGTACGATTAGTATAAAAATGATACAAAAAATATAGCACAGAGCGCCCCACACTTTTTTTCACAATGATACTATTTTTAGTTTATTAATTTATTTCTATATTACGAAATATTTTTCACTTTTTAGTTAGTTCAATTTATCACTAAAGCGTGTCTTTTAGTTTTTTTAAACTAAATTTTTTTCAACCATTTACATGTAGGAATTAAGGTCAAGTAAACAGGCCTGTTCTGTACGAACTGGTTTCGTTGCAAGACAATGCTCGTCCACATACAGCCACTACCATAAAAGAACAAAAAGGCAAACTTTCAGTGTAAAGTGTTGAAACACACACCATACAGCTCCAATCTTTTATCATGAGTCTTCGGTCAGCTTAAAGCGCATTGAAAGGTTTGTGAGATATATTTTGTCATCGATGTCATAGACACACTATTAAAAACTGTTTAAAGTCAATCCAAATGGCTTTTACGAACAAAGTATTCGCCTCTTACCGACTTAAGACAAGTGCTTGTGTAACTCTGGTGACTACGTTTAGAAGCTAACCAAGTCATTTCGTCATGTAGCTTCTGTTCCATTTTCATTTGATCGTTCATTATGAATGATAAATGAAACATTGTATCTTGTAATCGTTGGATAAGACCCTATTGTTCTTGAAATCTAGTTAGGAAAATAAATTTGCAACACTGTAGCACAGTACCGCAGTGGAAGCATGCGAGGCCCATTACCCCGAGGTCCGCGGTGGATTGAAATCACGCTCTGTTATTACTTTAACGCCGTAGTAGCCCAGTGGTTCAGGCGTTGGACTCGTAACTGGAAGGTTGCGAGCTCGATTCTGACGTACCTCTGAAGACCACCGTATACATGCGGTATACATGCACGTTAAATCAGTGTTTCCGAAAGTTCTCTCGGAGATCGCTAGCAGTTTCCGAGGGTGCTAATATTCAGAAGCTCCCCCACTTTCTGATGTGGATCCAAATTGTGGTGGGGAAACTCCGGGAAGGACGGGTGTAGCTCTAAACGACACATTCAGTGACGTGAGCTGTCCTCTCCTGGCAAACAAACAAGATTGCAAGACTTTCTTAAAATGAATAAGAATAGAGCAAAAGTTAGGTATTCCACGCGGTAAAGTGTTTGTTTCTTTGTGTCTTATCACCCTTCTTATTTTCTTGATAGCCTTCAAGACTAAACTCCAAATAAGACTGTTACTTAGCATTGCTTTCCCAAGATTTCACACTTGACCCCATCAAGTACGGAGCTTCAAAAGTCTTTCCCCTGAACAAAATTATCCTCAATGGAGGTACTTCAGGGAGAATATACTGTGTGTTTGGTTTCTTTTTAATGTTAACAGTAAATATGACCAGGTAAATGGATACATCAGTCCTTTATATGAAAATACAGTAAACCCACACCTGCTGTGACCACATGTGTAGGAAATTAAGGTCAAAATCTAGGAAATTAAGGTCAATCTAGCCCGCAAAAAGGGGCTAGAAAAACTGTAGAGTATATCTCTGTTTCAAGACGAGCATGTGTTATTGGCAAATAATCATTGGATAAAACTGATAAGTTTTGAATAATTTCAGCATTTCATTTGACTGAAATATGCTCGCCGAATGACTCCCATTAGTAACTTTATCCTTCGGTTTCATGCATAAATTCTGGAACGCCTCGCTCATGCAGTGCATGCTCCATTAAAAAAGGAACGAAATAAAATAAACGTTTTGCGAAAACTGTATTTCCAGACTTTTATCGAATTTTTCTCCCCCTTCGGAGAAAACTACTCACTAAGTCTCAACATTTAAGATGCATTTTTTCTTCTTTTTTTCTTTAAAAAAAACCTGGTAAACGCTGTGCCGGCGATACCAAAGAGAAATAATTTTTCTTCCTACGCCGGCTGAAGTCGAATTTATTGGAGTAAAATACGTTAAAAATGGCGCACAAATCAATTCTATTTCAACTTTTAAAGGCCACCAAAGGGTAAGAAATAAAATCGGAATTATATTTCAAAAAGTCATAAAACTTTCGGAGGTGAAATTGAGTTAGCCCCTAAAACGCTTAAACAATACTCGCAAAATTTATTTTTATGATACGTCTCTTAATAAAAATCGGAAGCACCTTTCGTAAATAATAAAACGGTGTTTTGTACGGTGGGGACCTGGAATAAAATTGCAACATGGATCGTGCATCAGTATTAGTAATGTTTCAACTCTGAATACGCTTTCAGTACATTAAAATAAATATAATGTGTAAATAAAAAGGCATGCTTAGAGTAGAAAAAAAAATATCTGCTATAACTGTACAAAAACAATGATTTATAAATGACACACCGCTTTTGTTCTATAAAAATTATGTTTAAACATCAGTTAAATGAGAGTATTACAAACAAGCATATTTTTTTAAGAAAAGTATTTTTGTGGAAATGCATATAAATTAAAAATAGGAAGGGCGTACGTTTCGGGTGGTATAAAAGGTTCCCCCTTCATTAGCTGCGATAATACTAATTTACATACAGGCAGGAATGCAGTGAAGTAGAAATAGAAATGAAAGAATCGAAATCTCGTGGAAATGAAACTGTCTATCTTGTTGCCTTCTTGCCTGGTGTACGTTGGTATTTTCACAGCTGATGAAGGGTGAAAACATTGTACCATCCGAAACGCATGGGATTCCTAGTTTTAATGTGAATGTGTTTAAATATTTTTACTGTCACATTTTTATTAACTAATTAAAGAGTATTTTTCTTTTTTTCATTGTGATCTTAACATCCTTTCTATTTAGCGTTTTTAACGTATCTTTAAATGTAAATTTGCATAAATATTATCCGAGTGAAGGTTTACTTATAAATTGCAAAATATACTTGCAAAATATACTTTTTTTTGTAAAAAAAAACTACACTAATTAAGGTGTAGAGCACGTGTAGCAACAATTCAGAACCCCTAACAGCTTCATTTAATACGAATGGTTACTCTGTAATTAAGGATTTTGAACTTCTGTTTAAAAAAAAAATTGAATAATAAGAATTTCTTACAACTTTACATTTTTTCCTTTTCCTAAGTTGGGAAGTATATTTATACTTTTAATGAATACATTTAACGCACTAACACACTACAACACAAACGCACTTTATCCCACTTTTGTATAAGTACTTTAAATGTTTTTAAAATATGATTTTCTTAAAATACTACTTGCGGAATCCAAAAGATAAATTTCATAATAAATTCTACTCTTTAGATATTTATAAGGTTGAAAATAAATCAACTTAAAACTGAGGTGGGTTAAGATGACGAACTTAAACTTCAAATATTTTCCTAATTTCAGTACGCTGTTAAAAATCCTGAAATTAACAGAAAGTCTTCTTTAAAACTTTGTGCTTCATTAAAAAAAAAAAAACTTGAAACCATTTCATCTCCTCTTAAAGCATTGCGAAATATTTTAAATAAAAAAAAGTTTGGCATTTTACCCCGTGGTTACTTCGGTGGGGTAAAATGACGAATAGATGCCAAAAAAAGGTTTATATTTTCTAAAATGCATAGAAACAATTTCATTTAGACAATTAATAAAAATGACACAGATAAAACTAAAAAACAATGAATTTTTACATTAATAAAACGAAAACTTTATTGAATACAAAAAGTAAGAAAAACTACGCATAATAAACAAAAATCGTATTTTCAAGGCATGTCTTTCGTTTTTTTGTGATCCCTGCCGGATCACTAATCATGTGCCCAAGATTTTTAACTGATTCGTGTGTTCTTTGTTTTCTTGCTGCCCATAGAAGAACTCGTCAACTTTCCCCACATCGCCACTTTCCATTTAAAACTGATTAAAAGTGTCCAATACTATCGTCAATAAACTATAGAGGCATTTTTTTTCAACTTTAGAAGTTGTGTTTTAAAGCATTTTTACTAAGGCGAATTTATAACTTTCCGTAATTGAGTAATACCTTGCCATGTGAAATCCAAAATTTGAAAATAAAAAATATTAGTCCAGTCATTTGGTAGTTTTACCTGGAAAGTTTTCCGGGAGTTTTGAAAATGGGCAATTTTAAAGATTTCGATGTGCTCTTTCCGAATTTCAACTTTGCCCCCTCGTATCTTTGCCGCTCACGCCACCACGTTCCAAAAAATGCGCCTAAAAGCAGTTTTTAAACAATATCCCCTTTCCGACTCATTTCACGAAAAAAACAATTACAAAAAAGGAAACTAGGGAAAATTTCCTACAATTTATGTAATTACCTTTTTTCGTAAAATCAATAGTTTTGGCGTACGAGCGCCTCAAAGTGTAGTTGAGAATGCGTTTTGGCCAAAAGACTCATTTCCACACCACCTTGTGAAGTAGAGTAAGGGGCGCGTTTTTTTTTTTGTTTTTTTTTTTTTTTTTTTTTGTGGTATCCCGAGTAGGCCTAATCCACGTGCATTTAACTAATCCAAAATTAGCGCAATCTGCTTCGATTCGCTGTACTTGATGGACCAGGTGTTGCGAATTCATTGTCCCTTTGTACCGATCGAAAAGTCACAGCCCAAAATTTCTTCCACATCAGCCGCGAATGGGTTATCACTTTCATCACAATCCTCTTCGTTCTCGATTTCATCATACGTTTGCACGAAAATAGTCTCTGATTCTTTCTCTTCATCGCTTTTTTGTAATAGAACTTGCGAGTTATCACAAGTACCGTTGCAATTCGTGCACCATATACTTAAGGACTTTAGGAATACCATTCCTAAAGTCCACTTGGAAAGCACGCTTTCCTTGACCCCTCGTCCATGAGTAAGGCCGCCAAGACAATTTCATCATCCTCATGAGCGATTGTTCAACTGTTCTATCAGACCACGTACCACACCAAAATTTGTCGGAACGTCTACTTGTGAAGTATCCTTTAGTTGTGAAAAGTTCGTATTTTTCAGCTGTCATTCTTTCTTTCAAATCAAGCATATCTTGCAAATATAAATGGTCAGACTTTGCATATAAGAAGTGGCCATTGACATGAAAATAAGGCATCATTTTCCGTACAGTGTCAAGATGTAAATTCCAGTTGCCCATTCTTTCTGCCTCGATGAATCGTTTTACAAGTGTAACCATTCGGAAATATTACACCCATAATTTCGCCATAGCGCCACGTTGTTCCAATTTAACCAGTTCATTGGTAAATTTGGGGTTCATTTGGGGATGAACAAAATGCAGAGCAATGGGGGGGGGTGTGGAAAAGAAACACGGACGGTCTAATTCCTGTCACCACACTCGAGCATCCAGCTCTGGAAAGCTTGTTAAAACTTATTTCTTGCAAATGCAGAAAGAGACGTCAGAAAGCCTGTGGATGCAGAAAGGCTGGTTAAAGTGCTCCGTTATATGCACGAATTGCAATGGTACCTGTGATAACTCGCAAGTTCTATTGCAAAATAGCGATGAAGACAAAGAATCGGAGACTATTTTTGAGCAAACGTATGATGAAATCGAGAACGAAGAGGATTGCGATGAAACTGATAATCCCATCGCGGCCGATGTGGAAGAAATTTCGGGCTGTGACACTTCGATCGGTACGAGGAACAATGAACTCGCAACACCTGGTCCATCAAGAACAGCGAAGCAGGGTCCGATCTACACACTTGGGGGCCCAGGGCACAGATGCTTTTGGGGCCCCATGCACAAAAATATTTCGTAGAATATTACTTAATTAAATTAACACGCTTTTATTAGCTTCACCTGTATGTATATTTGTGTGCTTGTATGTTTGTAACCGACTCCTTTGAACTCAAATTTTGACTCACTTTAAACGGTCAGATTTAATTTAAACTTTGTAGATATATCAAGGATCGATGACAATACAATAATTTGATAAGTTTATCCCATTATCCTGAATTTAACACACTTTTTAACACTCTTTTATTAGCTTCATCTGTATGTATGCTTGTATGTTTGTAACCGACTCCTTTAGACTCGATTTTGACCCACTTCAAACGGACAGATTTAATTCAAACTTTGTACATTTATCAAGAACCGGTGACAATACAATAATTTTGTAAGTTTATCTCATTATCCTGATCAGGATCGCCAGGATCAAATAATTTCCTCATTTCTAATCCTGATTGAAAGTAGAATACTTTCAAATATTACAGTCTTAAGAAAACCCTCTCTTGCTGTGGCCGTGATCGTATAGTGGTTAGTACATTGCGTTGTGGCCGCAATAACCCAGGTTCGAATCCTGATCACGGCAGTATTTTTATTTTTACAAAATATCGTCATCCATCACATTATGGAAGAGTTGAGTACAAGAACATGTTAAGGCCATTCTTTTTAACACGCTTTTATTTGTTGATTAGAGACCTATTTTTCCTTTTTAGTGACAGGAAGGTAGCATTTAACTGCAGATTTATTAATACTTTGGTGCACAGCAGGGGCATAGCAAGAGGGGGCTTCTCCCCCCCCCGAAATGGGACCCTTTACGTAGCTTACAATTTGATATTTAGCTTACAATTGAACGTAATCATTAAATTTGATACCCAGCCCACCCCGAAATAAAATTCTGGCTACGACACTGGTGCACAGTGAAAATAAATTATCGCACAGTTTGTACTTTCCAACTTAGTGTTCCTTAGTGTCTTATGAGAGATATCGAAAATTAAAAATAAATTTTAAATACATACAGTTTAAAAATAACTAAAAAACTCGCTTTTATGGCAAATCGAACTAAAAAGTGAAAAATAAAAATATAGTTAAAAAACCAAAAAACACGCTTTAGTGATAAATTGAACTAACTAAAAAGCGAAAAATAATTCTTAATATAGAAATAAATTAATGAACGAAAAATAGTATTATTGTGAAAAAAAGCGTGGGGTGTTCCATAGATTAGTTCTTGAGAATATTCGATCGGTACGATTAGTACAAAAATGATACCAAAAATATAGTACAAAGCACCCCACGCTTTTTTCACAATAATACTATTTTTCGTTCATTAATTTATTTCTATATTAATAATTATTTTTCGCTTTTTAGTTAGTTCAATTTATCACTAAAGCGTGTCTTTTGGATTTTTTAACTATATTTTTTTAATTTAAAACCCATTATCATTCCTAAGTAAATCATATGTAACATTTACTAATCAGTAAAATGTCACCACAAATATCACTTTTATGAATTTTTCAGTTTTGAAATGTTTTTATGGGTATTTACAGTCGTCACACACCTTAGAAACGATAAGAGGAGGAGCATACTAAGGTGTTCTATCGAATTTGCGAATATCGAATTTATCGAATATCGAATAGAATGGGTAATTTTTAACATTACAAGTGACATTAAATTAAAAATTTTGAATATTTGTGATGAAATGAAGTAAGTAATCGGAATTTTACTCTTGAGAGATAATTTTAGTAGTTATTAAGATTACATAAAAGGAAGTTTAGGGGGCCCCAAAAAATCGGGGGCCCAGGACGCGTGCCCCGAATGCCACACCGTAAATCAGAGCGAAGCGAAGGAGAATGCGCTAAATTTTGAATTAGTTAAATGCACGTGGATTAGGCCTACTGGGGATACCACGATTTAAAAAAAAAAAAAAGCGCCGCTTTCTCTGCCTTACAAGGTGGTGTGGAAATGAGTTTTTTGGCCAAAGCGCATACTGAGCTACACTTTGCGACGCTCGTACGCGAAAGCTATTGATTTAAAAAAAAAAAAAAAGTAATTGCATAAATTGTAGGAAAATTTCCCTAGTTTCTTTTTTTTTTGTAATTGTTTTTGCCGTGAAATGAGTCGGAAAGGAGATATTGTGAAAAAACTGCTTTTAGGCGCCATTTTTCGAACGTGGTAGCGTGAGCGGCAAAGATACGAGGGGGCAAAGTTGAAATTCGGAAAGAGCACGTCGAAATCTATAAAATTGCCCATGTTCAAAACTCCCGGAAAACGTTCCAGGTAATCCCCTTTTTTTAAACCAAATGACTGGACTATATTTACGGAAATACATTTGAGTCACCACTACTCAGAAAAGGTTCACAAATTACATTACTTGTAGTGGGCTCCATAACCCAACTACATGGTCTTAGAGGTAGGGATGGACGCGAGACGAGACAGAGATTTACAGCTTTTTTGCGAGATGAGTCACATATTTTTAACATTACGATGTAGGGATTTTGCGAGACGAGACAAAGCTTTTATGCTGTTTTGCGAGATGCGAATTTTCCGCCTCGTGTCCATCCCCACTTAGAGGCCTCACCATGACCGGCTGGATAAGGCACTGAACATGGTAGACGCGTGAAGGCCCGCGTCCTCAACCGGCCGCACGGCTGTCGATCTAACGATCTGGAGTTTTGGTCCGTTTTCTCCAGATGTTACTTGAATACGCATTAGAACCCCTTAAAAAGTCCCCCGACCAAGGCACCCTTCCTCTCCGTAGGTAGATGCCCTTCATGAAAGCTTACCTTTAAACACAAGCAAACTAGGGTCTTAGAAAGAAATTACTGCTCTTTGTGATTGGCTTCTCAATATCGAGTTCATCATCTTAACCTACTTTCCCCTACATAACGTGCTTAGATATAAATGACATTTCGAAATAATCTTTAGTATAAACATAATTACTTGCTACCTTACTTGCACAGTCAGAAAATGACTAATTAAAGTGTATTTAGTGTTTTTAAATACAGTTTAAGAGTATTTATGTTGCGATTTTCAAACTTAAGAACTATACCTGATTGCAAAACTACACGTGAAAACAGCCTTCTCCTTTAAGCAACAACTGCATGTGGTACTGCATGTTTATTATTACTACACAGGTTAAGCTAGTGTAATTGCTTCTGTTTCGTGGTTTATTTTCAGGTTTCCTATAGATGCTAAGATTTTAAACATTAGTGTACGTGTTTCTCAAATTTCAGAAATCAATATTTAAAGTTATTTTATGATAAGAGGTATATAATGTATATAATGAGTATATTTGGTTATTCCTTAATATCTAGTGTTGTAATATGAGTATCAGGTTTCACAAATTTAGTTTCAGAAGCAGGGAACAGTTTGAAAATGTTACTTTTCACTGAGTTTGACAGCTTATTTCTCAATTAACGATAAAAAAATAAATATAATATTAATCATAGAAAACAAGTTAATGTACAATTATTTGTTGATCTTAGCTTAATTTTAAAATATTAAATCGCATGATGGTTTATAAAATTTATCGTTTATCAAAACCGTTAACAACTAAGGAAAATCTACAATTTTAATGCCGTACATAAACCTTTAATAGTGCGTTATTTAGTACACCTCTCCTTCATTTATTTTTAAAACTTAAATATTGTTTCGAAAGTTTCATAGCAAGTATCTTAAAATAGTGCAACAAGCTCGGAATACGAAAATAGCCTTTATTCGACAAATCGAAGCACTATATCTCACAAAAACAAAATACAGCGTTTAACAGCACATGCAACAGTAAATCATTAAATAACGCAGCAATAACAATATTCAATCCGCAACATCGATCATACTTCTCTTCTTTCTATAATCGCAGTCTATCGCACTAATTCGACAGTGAGAAGACTCTTAATTTATAGATTTTCAAGCAGGAAGTGACGATATATAGGACGTGACATCATTTATCTAGATTTTCCAGTAGCTTCTTTCCTAATAGAGATACAGCTAAAAATTCCACTTGTTTCAAAAACTTTATCTTTGGCACCAAAGTCACCAAATTTGTCGCCAAGGTCAAAATGGTCACGTACTCATTTCACTCGCAACAATACCTGTACAACTCTCTGTCAAGCATTAATACGGGGAAAACAACATTACACTCTGTCAAGCATTAATACGGGGAAAACAACATTACAATTTTGTAACAGTATGATTCATTTTCTTTACACAAGAAATAAAATCCTCTCTACATTAATTAAGGTATTTTAACAGCAAACTTTCTCACAGGCACTCCTACTCAATAATGTAAATATACCTATTCACAATTAACAGTTCCCTTTATTTTGCATCTAATTCAGAAAGTGGCTTTTTTAGCAAATAAACATTAACACTCCTAATAATGTTAATCATTGTTTACTTCGACTTCTGTACACTTTTATCCTTAAGGGCAACTGGTCGATTAATGTGTTTTTCGTGCTCAAATTTACCTGCACTAAACATAAGAAACAGCTCCGAGAAAATTGGGCGAGCGCTTGTAACGAGATTATCTCTGCGTCTCAATTAGTTTCATAAAAGTAATAAGTTCATTTCTCGGGGCTTTAAAAGATGTATAAATATGTATTCGCAATATTAACAAAATTAGTTGACAAATGCAAGGTTTGTGCATTCTTTCCTTGCTGACTTTTGATTAATAAAGTTAATTGTACCCCATGTTAGTTTGCCAATTTCTGCATTGCCATAGTTGATATTTACTAAATAGCAAAATTTATCAACAGCATTTATTGTCTACTATTTTATTAAAGTTATCCTACTGTCTGTGAAGATTTAAATATGTAGCGAGCCAAAAAAGGCGGTTTTGCTTTTTTATTCTACATAGTAATTTCAATCTTAGGGGATCAATTACATATGAAGTTTTGAAAGTTCAACAGCGACCTTATCTTTCCACATTATATTCAAAATATACCTGCCTTAAGAAACTCAAACTACATTTTAACTCATTTTGAATGAATAGCAGATGAGTTACAAAGTGCCGAAAGCAAAAGCTCGCTAATATTAAAAAGAAATTTTAAACATTAAGCCGTATCTGGTGCATTTATACTTTACAAGCTACGTAACTCAGTGCACAAAATTTCATAAGATTCAGTCAAACTACACTCATGTCCATAAATTAAGGATAATTCAGAATCACACAGAAATTGATCTCTAAAATAAAAATTTCACCTGTGGAATGATCACACACATCTTGAAGAAGAATATGCAAATTACAGGAAACCACCAGATGGCGTGGATGGTACGTCACAATAACGAGAGTGTAAGAGAGGGGTATATAAGGAATGGTGGCAAAGAAGTAAAATTGTTCACAAGCGCTGTGAAAGCCTTTCAGTGCAAAAACCGCATAGTTATGGCACAAAGGAGGCATTTGGATGATGTTTTACGTGACAGAATTATCGATATGGAATATGGACGGACTGGAATATGGACGTACCCAGCTGGAAGTATCCGAGGAACTTGGAATCGCTCAGAGTGTCATCTCCAGGCTTTGGCAACGATTCCAAGATGATGGTAATGTGAGTAGACGTTACAGCACAGGTCGCCCCCGAGTTACAACGCCGAATGAGGACCGCTATTTGGCAGTTACTGCCAAAAGAAACAGACGGAGTACAGCATCAGACCTGTCTCGTCAGCTCTCTTCAGCTACCGGTACGACAGTTTCAAGGCAGACCGTGTACAGACGCTTAGGGCACATTGGTCTATATGCTCGTAGGCCTGTCAGATGTGTTCCACTTACCGCAACTCACTGTTGCCTGCGATTAACCTGGAGTAGAGAGCATGCATTGTGGACACCGCAACAGTGGTCTTGTGTGATGTTTTCAGACGAGTCCAGGTTTAGTTTGGAGTCTGATTCTCGCCGGACATTCATCTGGAGAGCGCCAGGTACCCGTTACCACCAAGAGAACACCATTGAAAGACACCGTTACGGTGGTGCAGGATGGCTCGTTTGGGGAGGAATTATTCTTGGTTCCAGAACTGACCAGCATGTTCAGAGTGTAACGATGACAGGCCACATCTATCGGGATGTCATTCTGGAACGACATGTACGTTTGTTTCGGGGCGCCATGGGTGCTGAATTTGTGTTTATGGATGACAACGCCCGTCCTCATCGTGCAAACATTGGAGACGAATGCCTTCAATCGGAGGATATCACCCGTATGCATTGGCCAGCATACTCACCGGACTTGAATACAATAGAGCATGTGTGGGATATACTTGGCCGACGAATTGCAGCCCGTCAACCACCTCCCACCTGTCTACCGGAACTTCGGAGTGCATTGCTTGATGAGTGGTGTAATATTCCCCAAGATCAGATTGATCATTTGATACTCAGCATGCCTAGGCGTTGTCAGGCCTGTATTGCATCGTCCGGGAGACATACTCTATATTAACCATCCTACTAACCATGTTATACTGTTTTTTGTAAATAGGTTCTTTTTTGAAATTTGGTCAAGGGAGTAAAACTTGCAATTTTTATTAATTATGTCAAACATATAGCATCTTTTTTGCTCTTTACTTTTTGTTTAATAAATAGACTTTACAAATAAGTCAAATTTGTTTTGCTTCTTTCTCTTTCTTTGCCTGAACTTCATTATCCTTAATTTATGGACATGAGTGTACCTGCAAATCAAAGCGTTTATAAGCAAGCGATCTCTTCTCCTTTAAAACAGCTATATGACCTGCCGGTGACAGCCAAGAGCAAGTAAGTGCAAATAATAATAATGATGATGATAATAAAATGACAAAAGAGTCATTCACGAAATACCCGTAGACAGTGAAGAGATGAGGCCGTATTTCTGACGTATGTATAGGAATTTACCTTGCAGGTTCTTCTCAGCAATGTGCTGCAAAAAATTCAAACGACTTTTCTTCAAAAATTGATTATAATTATAAATATACTTTTTAAATATTTTCTTTTAAAACAAATGCATAGAATAAGCCCGTATAAATGTGACGTAACTCGATATTACCATTATACGTATTTCCAATGCAACTTAACAACAACAAATAAAGACTGTGCTAAATTGAGTATTTTTCAAAAATCTGTACAAAAGCTGGAACTTTATATATAGGCATCAAAGAAAATTCATACGCTAGAAAAATTTCGGACGTTTTCAAAGATATGCATAGATTCATGTATGTTTAAGGGTAACTCGGCCGAAAATGAAGCAAAAACTTGAAAAAGTGTCATTTCAAGCACAAAAAGTTATACAAATTTTACAAATTTTTGCAGGCATAGCTTAAGTTTTATTAGATTGATAAGTGTCCCAAATTTTACGATAATACGTCTAACGGTCTTGGTGAACGCAAAGCCCGCCTTTCTTCATTATTTTTTAAAATCATTTTTAAAGCATATTGATTTATTCTCCAGTTCACTGGGATATTCTCGATAAGTGATATTTTTTGATATTTTAGGAGAATTTTTTATTTATTTTTGTTTAAATAATATAGTAGCATTTACTTTAACTGTTATACTGCACTGTAATATTATATTATACTTGAACTGTAACTTTTACACCCTTCAGAGTGGCAATTCTAACTTTTAAGAAATACTAAGTCGGTAACTAAGGCACACATTTCGAGTACTGAATTTCAAAATAAGAAGACAAATTAATACAAATTCGGTTGTTATAAAAAATCAAAATTGCTTGGAATTATTAAAAGCAAGAGATAAATAAAAGGAAATTAGATGAAAAAAAATAAAAAGAAACTCCAAGGTATAAAAATATAGACATCAAGAGAAACATTGCTTGCTAAAAAAGTAAATTCACCCCCAAGAGGGTATAGACCGTCCTCAAATGCAAAATGATCTAATTTGGAACTCTTTATTGACAAAGAACTCTCTAATAACAATGGAAACTAGATTGAAGAAGTTACAATAAGGCAGTTGCAAAAAAATTCCTTCTTTCAAGATGCTAAGAAGGTACTAAAAGGAATTCATACTGTACTTGAAGAGCATAAATATTTTGCTATGTATTATGAATGATAATGACCCATCTTACATAGGGAAAATAACTAAAATTTTCTGGAACAAGGTGCCGGAAATTTTTGTTGGCCAAACAAGACGTTTTAGAATTAACTCAAAACGAGTACATATTCTAGGGGCAGTTCATTTAATTGAAAATAATCCCTTTATTGTTGACAGTGAAAGGATGAATGCAGCATGTAAATGTTATAAGTAATTCTGGCCGGAATCGTAGACTTACATAAAAACAAACTGTAACTGGCTCGTAAATATAAATCTTATTATTTATATTAATGTGTTTTCTTAAATACATCACATTAGATAATTAAAAATTTATTTTTGTGCTAAATAATTATAATTTAGAGTATTTATTTACTTTTGACAGGCATTACTATAAAAAAGGAGTTGATTCATATTTACCCGAAATGTGACCCATAATTGCCTGAATCCGGGGTAATTCCCGGTCAGTCTCTAATTTAAATAAAATAAATACTAGTTCAATTTTAGGTAAAGTGGTTATTAGAATAATTTCTAAATGATTTAAGTTTACTTCATGCCAAATTAAATCATTTTATCTTTCATACTTTTGAAAAATTAAACATGTTGTTAGGACCCCTAATTCTCCCGTAAGACCCTACCAAATCTTATGCTGCATGATATTAAAGTTTAAAACAACTGAAGTCCATAAATAACAGCAAATTTTTCTGATAATAAAAGCAAACAGAATAGTACAAATTTTAATTAATCATTGCAGTATTATTCTTCAAACTAAAATACCTTTTACTCTTGTCTTGAAATAGTTGCCAATTCAATCATGAATAAAGATAAACAAAACATCAAGAAAATTTGTAATAAATCATTTTGAACAGGCTCAAGTTTGCCGAACTAGAATGCAGATGTTGATTCTCTTCATTTATTCGGGAATTAAAATTTATTTTTACTGTTTCCTTAAAATATTTAGTCCATTAACTATTTTAATATATTCAGAAATTATTTCCAAGTACCTCAGGGAGTCGAAGAAATAAACCTTTTATTCTTCAATGATGTATAAACATGTAATGATATCCTTCACTGAGTGACATCATTAGAATTTGCGACAGCCAATCGCTAGAGGAGACTTGTAATTTCTGTTGCTTAATAAAAGAAGATAATTTTAAATTCTCATTTGGCAACACGTTCTTTATCAGAAATTCGTTATATAAACTATTTACAAAACTGAAAATAGGTTTAAGATTACGGAACTTTATCGAAGAGTTCCTTTCCACATTCAGGGAGTTGAGATAATTATGGCGTATTTAAATTTACATAACTTTATATATTTATTTCAAATTAGTTTCAGAAAATAGCTTTTAGAAAAATTGAAAATTAATTCAAAAATTTTAGCTTGCTTTCGCTTATCATGTATAAACTTTTGCATTATTTAAAGTAAGTTTCCAACATGTTTCATAAATTAGATTGACAGTGATTTATTTTAATCGTGCATATATATATATATATATATATATATACCGGGTGTCCAGAAAAGGACTCCCTGATTTCAAAATTAAATATCTCGAAAACAAAGATCGATAGAGGAATGCAGTAAACGGTATGTTTATTGTGAAAGCTGTAAGAATTTTATACAGCAGTTTGAAATAATAGTTACAAAAGCTGCTAACAAATGGCGCTGTACGCTGTACAGCTCATTATCAGCATACATAAATGAAATAATCGTATGAAAACATTCTTTGCAAAAAATCACATCACAATGTTTTCAAAATGTTCACCATTGGCACTACAGAGGTGGCGCAAACGAAGAATGAAATTTGCCATCACATTTCGTAGTGTCTCAACAGAAATGGATTCACATGCCATACAGATCGCCGATTCAAGTTCGTCCAGCGTGGCGGGATGCTTCGGGTAGACAATGTCTTTCAATGTGCCCCACAAAAAATAGTCACAGTGAGTCAAATCCGGCGAATATGGAGGCCAATCCATACCTGCACCAGTAAATTTGGGATATTCTAAAGCAATGACTCTATTCCCAATGTATTCATCAAGAAAGCGAAACACTTGTTCGGTACGATGTGGTCGGGCTCCATCTTGCATAAACCATTCCCCTAGTAGCAATAACTGATCGGTCGATGAGAGGCGGGTGAGTTAAATCCGAGGAGAAGGAGCAATAGCCGATCACGGCTATTCATCCAAAAAAGGGGAAATTTCATCGGCAACAGGTACAAAATGTCCGCTCGGGGGGCCATAAAGCCGATCATCGTTTCCCGATGACTCCGATGAAATAACGAAAAGAAACCGATAAACTGTTTAAAATATATTTGTTAATAAAAAATAAATGACTAGCAGCAAAATTTTCAAAAAATGTCCGTTCTGTTTATTATGTTTTCGTTTTTTGTATGCTAAATTTCCGTTTTTCTGAAAAAAAAAAAAAAAAAAAAAAAATTCTTCCTCCCCCGGGCCCGTACCCTGAGCGTACTGAATCCGGGATAAGCGCGCTACCCCTAGACCATCGAACCTTGTCAAGTGTAAGGCAAAGTGTGAAGTACCGGTTATTTTAGTCTCAGATTGGGACTTTGGGTAAAATTTTGACAAAGTGTTGTTCAGCTATTATTAATAATAGTCAAATTATTCGATTGGTAAGAAATTAATTTCGCTTTTTACCAATGTATGTAAGTTGCAACAACATTCATAATTAATAATTAAAAAACAATATTGCCAATTGCATAGGAATTTTAGTGTGATTTTTAACTTTCATATTTCTTGGATAACTTTTAAAAATTAACTGATTTCTCTTCTTGCTGTTTACATTAAAGAGGTTTTAAAAGAGTTGCTCATTGTAATGAAGTATCCGTTTTTCTTATAATGCAGCTGACGCTCAAATAGATTTTCTTTTCTTTTTTTTTTTAAACACATTTTTTTTAAATTATTTAAATATTACAAACCATTTTTATATAATAAACACTTACATTTTTTTTGTAAATATTTCTTTTCAAATTTAAATTTTGTGGGAGGGGGCAAGGGGGGGGATACCACCCCCTGCCCCCTCCCAACCCGAATACAAGAAATTTGAAGTAAACTATGCGATTAATTTAATAATTGTTCAAAATTTACCTTAGATTATGCAAAGGCACATCTAAATTATGCAAATATTTATAGGAATTTGGGTAAAGTGTAAACCACTGGGGACACCTGCAAGGCCCGATGACTATAGAGCTGCAGTTTCGGATAAGATATTGTTTTTCGGTTTCCCATCGGCGAAACTGCTCGTCTAGGTCACTTCTATGTATGAATAAAAATTCATCTATTGCAGATAAACAAAAGTGCACTTGCCGATGACTGAATTCGACGAGTCGATAAGTTAACGATGAGTCGATGAACGACCGATCAGAAAACAAGCAGTCATTGCTACTAGGGTTCAGTACGTGGTCGATCCTCTAACACTTGCTGTTTGGCGACAAATTGTTCCAAAATTGCAACGTAACGTTCACTAGTGACCGTTTCTCGAATGAAAAAAGGGCCAATAATGCCTCTGCTGCATACTGCAGCCCACACAGTAACTTTAGGAGAATACAGGGTTTTGCTTCACACCAATATGGATTTTCGGAACCCCAAAATCGCCAGTTCCGTTTATTCACGAATCAATTCAGGTGGAAGTGTGCTTCCTCTGTAAACCAGATGCAGCCAACATCAAATCCTTCACTATCAATCATTGTGAGCATCTGATTAGCAAAGTCAACCCTTTGTTGCACAGCTCGTACGGGTATGGCCTGGTGAGTTTGAATTTTGAATGGAAACATGTGTAGGCTCTTTCTCAGTATTTTATGCGTGCTGGTACGCTTCAAACTAGTCTCAAATGCAATTCTACGGACGGATGACATTCGATTTTGCTGAATAATTCCAGAAACTGTGGCGACATTTGCAGGCGTAACTGCAGTTTGCTTGCGGCCAACATTCCCCTCTAGATCATCAGTTACGCTGCCTGTTCGTTGAAATTTGGCGAAGAGCGTACGAATGGTTTTCGCATCGGGTCCTTTTGGAACATTAAATCGTGCTTGAAAACTGCGCCTTGTTGCCGTAGGACTCTCTTTTAACCTGTGGTACTCTAGCACCAGAAAAACGCGTTGTTCAATGGAGTACATGGTTTTAATCTCTTCCTTCGGTACGCTAACCTCTTTTCACGCTTCAATAGTGGAACTGATCGCTCTGGGCTTCGGATTCACTATTTATACTAGGCGTTACGTATGGCGATTACAGCGCCATCTGTTAGCAGCTTTTGTAACTATTATTTCAAATTGCTGTATAAAATTCTTACAGCGTTCACAATAAACATACCGTTTACTGCATTCCTCTATCGATCTTTGTTTTCGAGATATTTAATTTTGAAATCAGGGAGTCCTTTTCTGGACACCCGGTATATATACTATTGGGGAAGGTGGCCCAAAATGATCCTAGCAGGCAAAACGATCCCCATATGCTTTCTTAGATACAGGCAGTGCTTTTTTTTTTACCAGGTAATAGATAAACTAGTTGTGCAAAGTCAAGAAGAAGTAATGTCGGTATTATTTAAGCAAGGTAATCACTAACTTTCCAATTTATTTAGAAATGCAGTCTTTAATGCAGTCTTTAATGCTGTCTTTAGAAATGCAGTCTTTAACATTATTAAATTTATTTCTGCGTTTATTGTTCGCCACAATTTTTTAATTATAATTTAAAAATATTTCATCGTATTGTTTGTGACACTTTTTATTTTAAAATTTTCATAAAAATAAATCATGCATACTATAGGATTGTAAAATTTATTTTATCTCATTATGTATAGCCGTAATTACTTTTATGCCGATAGCCATTATGCCTTATTATGCCGATAAGAAACAATTTACTATTATTTTCAAGTGAAGGATCATTTTGGCCTTGCATTGAGGGTAAAATTATGCTTAAGACACTTTCTAAAAAATTCTATTTTTTCATTACTCACTGTGCTTTTAAAATATTATTAAAATGTGTTTAGGATTCAATACACAGTGTAAAATATTGTAATAAAGGGCCAAAGTTTTACTTGAATACTTATGTTATTTTATACATTTTATTTTTGGGCCGCCTTCCCATATGTATAAAGGGCTATCAGAATATGAATATACATTTGAAAAATTAATAATTCACGGAATAATATAGGTAGAGAAGTAAAAATTGACACACATGCTTGGAATGACATAGGGTTTTATTGCAACCTCAAAAAGAAAAAGTTCAAAAAATGGCCGATAGATGGCGCTTCATGCGATAAGAAAATTAATAATTAACATAACAAATTATGATAAACCAAGGACGATGTTCTTTAACAAATGCTCAACATGTCATATGTTCACCATGTACCAAGTGCCCATGTGTCCATGTACCCATCACCATGTGTCCATGTCCCATGCTCAACATGTCATATGTCGACCGTTATTCTTCAATAATACCTGTAATCAAAGGATAATGTTGTGAATAGCACGGTACAAAAAAATCTATAGTTATGGTGAGATACTGGCGTCTGATATAGTCTTTTAACATCCCTATTGAAGTCGGTCGATTGCGAGAGACTTGACACTTCAGGTAACCCGGAGCCGCCAATAATCACATGTAATGAGATCTGGAGGACTGGGAAGCCAACTAAAAAGAAAGTAGCGGTTCAACACGTGATCATCACCAAACGACGTACGCAATAGATCTTTCACAAGTTTAGCGATATGGGGTGGAGCACCATCCTGTATAAAAATCGTACGTTCCAGCAGGTGTTTATCAACCAGACTAGGGATGATGTGATTCTGTAACATATCGGTGTACCTTTCAATCGTCACGCTAACAGTTACAAAACCAGAAACACGCGCATTTCCCCGAAGAGAAAGGGCTTGATAACGGTAAATGTGGTAAATCCACACCACGCCGTGACTTTTTCGTCGTGCAGTGGAGTTTGCACGACAGTTCTAGGATTTTCGGTAGCCCAAATTCTTCAGTTATGAGAACTAACAGACCCTCGAAATGTGAAATGGGCTTCGTCGGTGCACAGCACGTTAGACAATCAATCGTCATCTTCCGCCATCTTTTGAAACGCCAACACCGCATTTGCTCTCCTCTTCACAAAATCGCCAGGTAACAGTTCATGGTGACGATAGATTTTGTGCGGAGAGCATCGGAGAATACGCCTTAGTGCTACCTAAACAGTAGTGTATGGAATGCCAGTCCCGCGTGAAACTTCACGAGCACTGACTTCCCCATGCGTAGACGAACCAACTACAATCTCCATTTCTTCCTGAACTGTATGAGCGGCATTAGCATTTGAGCTCGGTCGGCCACTACGGGGTCCGCCTTCTGAACAGCCCAGGCTTCGAACCAAGTGGTTCAGCCAAGTGGCTTCGAACTTCGAAATGATTCTCTTCACAGCTGAACCTGCCATAGGATCTTTGCCCGACCGAATACTCTTCCTATGACGATAGGATGGTAAAGCTGCAGTAGCAGATTCCCCATTCTGATGGTACAGCTTCACTAACAGTGCCTTTTCTGGTAAGGTCAGCATGCTGCGATTGCTGGCGCATCTGTTTCTCTCGCTTATTATAGCAAAGCTCCTTTTATACAAGAATCTCACGTAGCGTCATTTGACGTTTTTCTGTCCAGCGCCATCTGTTGGCCATTTTTGAGCTTTTTCCTTTTTGAGGTTGCATTAAAACCCCATCACATTCGAAGCATGTGTGTCAATTTTTACTTCTCTATCTACATTATTCCGTGAATTATTAATTTTTCAAATATATAGAGGAGAGGAGCTGATTATGAAATACCATTTACATTTCTAACTGTAACTCTATAGATTTTTAAATAAAATCCCCCAAAACAGCATGAGTACATGCTATAATTAATCGTAATGAAATGTCAATTGCAAAGAAATACACAATTTATTTTGTTGTTACAGAAAAAAATATTTTAAAAAAAAGTTACGAATGGAGTATAATATGGAATAGTCGGGTAATATGGAATAGAGGGTTTAAACCGATGAAAAGCAATTTATATTGCTTCATATATAGTTATTTGTTACTATAAAACAAATTTTTATGTTTTGTAGTTTAAATCATTATACTGGAGTCATTTCTGCTTCGAGTCGATTTAGAAAAGTTGTAGATATAATTTTCTTTCTTTGCAGTCATGGTGAGCCCACAGAGAACAGCTGGATCTTTGAATCCAAACTTATCGTCGTTGATCATTAGAGAATTTTTCGTGACAAAAGATGCATTAAGCGTCTTTGTTTTCCGGGTCTTTAGTGGATGACATGAAGCCCATTACAATATTATCCAGTATTCCATAATACCCGACACGCCATCTCGGAAAACGAACCTTTAAAACTAATTGGCAAAACACTGTCATCTAAAAAATAACCACAGTTCAACAAACTACCATTCTCTTAGTGTACATTATGCGTAACATCAATGTTCATGTCACGTGTTTACTAAGTTAAAATGTTTGAAAACTTATCTACAAAAACTCTTGAAAATCACAAAACATACTTTGTTCTGTAGCGAGTGGTACGGCAACAGAGAGCGGTCAACTCTGACTGCATTGTAAGAAGGGAATCTTTCTTGAGTTGTTCATGGTATTCCCTTGTGGCAATAGCAACTAACAGAGCCAAAAACTCGGTATTCCATATTTCCCGACTATTCCATAATCACCTCCTCTCCTCTATATATATACATACGTACATACATATCTGTTAGCAAACATACATTGCATTTATAACTGATTAATAAATATTATTTTTTCAGGTTGCTATGTTGTTGTTGTTGTCGTCGTGTCCATGGATAGACGACATGGAAAGAGCGTTGCCATTGCCCCCGAGAGGGTTGGACTTCTACTTGTTGGTCCCTAATTTTGAACCGATTCCAGATGAAGGACTAACCACCACCTGAAATTGGCACCCCCCAGAGGTATCGTTTAACAACTTGAAGGACATTGGAGCCACGACGGATTTTACGTGCACCAGCTCCCATTAGCGTACACTGTTCCACAGCGGACGAGAGGGAGATGACCCTCCCAAGCACTGGCCAAGCCGGATGCTGCTTTACTTGCCGTGTTCTTATGGGAACGGAGTTTAGCGCCCAGACCACTGCGGGACTCAGGTTGCTATAAATTATATTAATAAGTATGTTTTTTTTTCTGCTGGAAGAACATTAAAGTAGTTTAAAAGTCATGGAATTATTAACGATTGAGAAAATGATAGTAGGATAAGTTAACCAGTAACTGACACTGGGCTTAATAGCTCATTATAATAAACTTTTATTTCAAAACTTTTATCAAACGATGCCCTCTAATGATTTATTTAGACACTTAAAATCGAAGATAAATGTGTTAGTTACTGGTGCACCTACTCTTTTTTCTTTTCTTTAACCCGAAATGTGTTTTGCGGCATCCATCGAAAATCAAAAATCTTGCTTTATTCTAACACAAAATTAAAAATTATCTTACAGAAACTACTCTTCTCTGGGTGGTTAGAGAAGAGTAGGTTGATTATATTCCGAAATTGTTGGAAGCTATGGTAATCATACTCACGTAACTTTCCGTGCATGTAGACTTTAGATGGGGTGGCAGTAGTACTTAAAGAACATTTTGTTGAAACCGTCATTCGGCGATGGTAGTACCCAGAGAACTGTTCGCGGATGTCGCCAGTGGGCGGCAGCAATACCTAGTGAGCGTTTCGTGGTTGCCGCCAATAGGCCATAGGAGTGCCCAAACTATGTTTCGTGGCAGCCGGAAATGGGCGGCAGTAGTGAAGAAAGGATTAATGCTGGCATTTACATTTCCGCTAACTGTTATGCATTTATTAACAATGAAAATTTCAAATAAGTTTATATACTTCCTCTCCTGAATAGTCAGTTACTGTTCTTGTTTTTGCTACTTTCGAAATGCAAACATACACAGAATCTAATAATGACAGTGAACAAACAATAGTGATTGAAAACTTGATTGATAAATTGATTGAAAAATTAAATAATCCTAAAAGAAAGAAATATTATGCATACATGGTGTCCCAAAAAGGACAGCCTGTTTTTAAAAATGAATAAAAAAAACAAATCAATAGATTTATTGAAAAAGTTGTTGATGGAAACAAATGTGGGATTTTGTTTCAACACTTTATTTTGTTACTACAAAGTCTTGCTAACATTCTGCGTTCGCACTATATCTGCGTGCTTTTTTTTCTTTGGGGACATTTGAACGATGTGGTTTTCTGTCAAAATCCCACCTCGATAGCGGCGCAGCAACGATTAAACTGGGAGATGTATACAGAAATTCCGTTAGAGACGTTGCAGAAAGTGTGCCCTGATTTCATTCTGAGACTCACACATGTAGCTGTGATGAATGGATGTCTTGGAATGGAAAACTTGGTTCCCATCTGCCCCACCATGTCCGAGCGGATAAAGGCACTGAACATGGTAGATGGATGAAGTCTAAAGGTCCCGGTTTTGGACCTGTAACGCGATCATCGATCTAACGGTCTGGAGTTTCGGGCGATTTTCTCCAGTTGTAACGTGAATACGCCTTAGGGCCCCTTAAAACGTCTTCCTCCCAAGGTACCCCACCTTAGACAGATAGCTCTCGAGTAGCTTTGCCTTAATACACAATGCAAAACATCGAAAGTGAAACAGCACATGCTCTGGCCAGTGCTTGCGAGGGTGACCATGAGCACCTCTCTCACATGATAGTATAACCGTGTACGCTGAAGGCAGCGGTTTACATAAAATGTGTCGTGGCTCCAGTGCCGTCCATGTTCAAACGATATTTCTGCATATTCCGATTCAGTTGCTTAATCTCTCATCTGGAGTTCGTTCAAAATTGGGAGATAACTCACAGGGGAAAACGATGGCCTGCCTACCTTCCGCCTCCTTAATAAAATGGCCAACATCTCTGGACTTTCAGAGATTAAGCCTATACTATTCGATAATTGACCCGGCTAAATGGGAAAAAACTTTTAAAGTGTTCCTTTTCCTAACTTTGAGCAATTTTCTACCACTGGAATATGATCTCAATTTTTGTCGTTTTATTCACTTTCATACGAAATTTCTTCTCAACTCCATCATAGTGGTTTAAACCAGATATGCGAGATCCCAAAACTCAAAAATTATTATTTTCATTTGCTAACGAAATGAATAATGAAGTGCTATTTCTCAAGAAGGCAGATCTGCTGAAATATCCCATTTTTTAAGGTCTCATATAACTCTTTTAAATATTCAATCATTATCGTCTCGTGCTGGTCGCTTTTCACTATGCCTTCAACTGGGACAAGTGGCTTTACCCCCTCGAATGAAAAACGGGCTTCTTTTTGGGGTGTTTATCTAAAGTCTAAAAATCCAAATAATTCCCTCTGATTCAATTAATACTCATGGTACTGTATGCACTACCATATAAATAGTAACATCTTTCTGTACAACCCTCTATTTATAAGCATATAACACATTTAGTTAAACATACCCGTCACATATTTTAAGTAAATGAAGCTTCATTCAACTGTAAGATAATAAAAAGAATCAGCATTACTTTTAGTGCAATGTCTTAAATCTAGCACGTTGATCTAAGTTAGTTAACTCACAGAAACGTAACAAGATTTCACTCTGAAGTTATTTCCTAAAATGTCATGGAACGCGAAATCCCGTCTCTGAGATATTGAAACATTATTCTAATGACTTCCTCAAATGACAACTATTTCAAAGTATTAAAATACACTTTCATAAGAAATTCCATTTGAAAACTTCCAATTTCTGAACATTATCCCAAAAGAATACCTATCATATAGACTAATAGCAAAGTTCCGATGAGATTTAACTTGCACAAATCGTCTCGAAAAAGGTATCGAGATATAAAGTAATTTTTAAGCTTAGCTATATATTTTCTCTTTGAAAGGTTTCCTTAGGGGTTTTAGTGAATAATAAAGTAACAGAAATTGTGCTCCCGGATTGACTTTCAAAAAATTGGACGTAAAATGCCAGATTTTCCAGAAGATTTGTGAATAATGTAAACTTACATTTATTTGGAATAAAAAATGTCCATGAATTAATTTGCACGGTTTTAGATTTTCCATAACAAAATTGCCGTTGTCTCAGTTATTCAAATCAAAAATTTGTGCATGTATGTTATGGCAAAAGTGCAATTCAGTTAAATTTTAAAGAAACAAACTCCCACATATAAGCACACCCTCGCTGAAAGAGCATTCAATAAAATTGAGAAAAATATTAATTTAAGTGATTGATAGTTGATTTCAGTATAACAAACTGATATTTGGTAGTAAATACAGTCATTCAATTGAATAGCTGTATTTCTTATCAAAAGAATTAACTTAATTATTTAATTCAGGCATAAATATTCAACGAACAGTGACAGCCCAATGTGTACAGTACATATACTCTGTTCTGTTCAATTATCATTCACAAAGAAGCTCTTTTAAAAATTAACAGATCTTACCTACTTGCACTATTAATAAAGCTAAAATTGGGTAAAAAAAAATACCTAGGCAGCAGAACTTCACTTATGTATAATCAATCTGATTCAAGTTATGCATGAGAAGCAAGCCAATTCATTGACTAAACGTAAATTTAAGAGTGCTTTTTTCATAATTCTATACTACAGTACAGTATGCAGTACTTAGATAGCGGCACAAAACCTGAAATTCGGATTTCGGTTAAATGTAAAAATTTATTACTTGCAATCTGGGCATATGAAATCTATTTTTATCTATTTTCAATTTAGTGGCTCGTTTGTTAAGAATAATTATTCTCTATTTCAAGCAAATATGAATGAGTAAGGGCTTCTGCTCTATCTAAAGAAATCTAGCTTTAAGGTTTGTATAAAATCCAATAAACCTACAAATGCAAACAATGCAATGTAGTAACAGACGCGTTCATACAAATTGAACAGTAAAATATTATAGTCATTTTCAAATTGTGATGTCAGTGTATTGTTGAATCAAGCTACTTTTCTTTCCTTCAGATTTTCTTTTTTTTTTACATTTTAAAAGACAGACAATATTTGCATGCCGTAAACTCTATTACTTTTTCAATTATAAGATTTCTAAATTTAAGTAATCGCCAAATTCTTCATGTGCCTCTAAACTCTTGAAATATCTGAATATTTCTAAAAAACGAGGATGATAAATATTGATCTAGCTTTCTTAAAATATTTCATCAAAGAAATAGAGATATATTAAATAACAAATAGATTTCAGTACATCGTCAGAACTGTGGAAAACAAGATTATTTCAAAATAACGGAAGTAAGAGCTAATGGTATTACTTGACTAACTTTTAAGCAAATAACAGTATTTTTGCTCAATTTTACACTTCATTTAAATTTATGAGCTTTCCTATTCAGTTGAAAAACTACGTGTTTTTAATTTACTTTTACTAGTTTATAGTTATTGGATCGCTTTTAAGAGAAAACATTTAAGTATTAGCAAAGCACATCTGAGCTAAAAGTCATTTATCATGTTCCCCGTTCTAAACATTATCAGACACTTTGATCATTCTCATAAAACCTTTAAAAAAGAAACTCAAACGGAAAAAAAGAGGGTTTCAAACATCTGATCCTTGTGTCAAAATAAATTTTCCTGAAAAGACTTAAACATCAACAAGTAGAAGAATTAGATTTCATGGCCTACTGATTCGCATCACATCTTACAGGATATTTTTAAATTCACTCTTCTTTCCAATACTTGCATTTGTACGGAATCTCAGTGGGCTTTGATATATGGCAAGCAAAAAAGTGCTGAATGAAAAATTACCGTTGAAGATTGGTTGATCATTTAAACTTATAAAACTTTCTCATGCTTTTAAATGGAAGATGTTGATTTTTAAATGAAGGGTTAGGCTATTTTGAAAAGAAAAACGTACGATTTTACAATCACTTCCGCATGTTCTGTTATCAGGCAAAGGTAGATTAAAAATTCATTTTTGTTTCTTCATTCGTTTATCTTTATTATGATACAATTTGTTTGATATGTATGCAAAATTTTTTGAAAACGTATTAAAAGGATATGAACGAACTTTTGGCCACTTAAAAAATTTCGTAATGATTTCTTCTAATGTTTTTAATTATGTAGTATGTTGCCTCTGTATTTCTTAAAATCATAAGAATGATAAAGTCTTAATATTTTACTATTTTTCATTTGAAAGAGAAGAAATTTTTAGGTACCATCATTGAATTTTTATCAAAATGCTTTCCAGTGTAATGAAAGTAAAAACACTTAGCTAATTTACAACATGCCACTTTTTAATTTTCCTGTGATACACTTAATATATTTATTTAAACTTATTTTGTATAACAATTATTTTTTTTAATCTTTATTGAATATGTATATGTTAGTACTGTGTCTATGACTTTGTTTTCCAGAGATGGAAATTGCAGAACAATATTAAGCTGTTCTAAATGCATTGCTCGACTGTCGTCGTACAACGTCCTCGGTCTAAAAAATATGTCATGTCATTAATATTTTTCAAAAAATGAGAGTTTAGTGTCATTGTCATTTCTCTTTATAAACAAGCAGGCTCGGTGTTTTCAACAAATCCTCAAAATGCTTTTTTATTTCTTCTTAATATAATAATATTTTGCTCAATATCTCAATATAACAGCAAACGTAGTCTGGAGCTTACAATGTTTGGATGTATCAATTAATTTACCAATCGAATGGAATTCTGTGGAGATATAGTTCATAAATTGTTCAGTTATTGACATAAAATATAAGGTTTAATGTACAGGCATTACCAAGAAATCCTGTTCCAAATATCGAAGAACGACCTTAAATAATTTAAGTAATGTTTTGGATGCTACGGTTTTGAGCAATTATGGCATGATCTGCTAATGCGTCAGAATGATAATCACACATGCACATATTTTACCATCAACTTATTTAGCAGAACATTTAGTTTGAACGTTATATCAAACTACTCATTTCGTGTGCAACTTTTAATTTAACAATTCGTCTGTCAAAATCTTTCGCTTACTTTAATAATCATCCAATAAACTAATAGATATTTTAAATAGAAAAATGTTATACTTTAGACATAAATTCAGAAACATTACGTAAACGAAATGAATCACATCTCACATGGAGGTGATGAAAAATAATCAGAAATCGTCTTATTGATATAATACACAAAGAAGGGGCAGCTGCAAATATCGTGAGAATGAAGAACGAGCATAAACATTTCTTCAAAAATCTTTTGAAGTATGGATAACTTATAAATATTGATCAGGGTTAGTCATTAAACTCAGGAGACATAAATTGCGTTTTAGTTTTACACTGTGTCAAGAAAATTTATTTTAAACATGGGGCGAGTTCATCAAACAGAAATTTCTGTATTGGTATCAATAATGGAAGACCTCCTCAAGGTGAAGACAGTAAAGCAATTATAAAGAGACGCACGAGGTTTCTTGAGAATTACTATGTATCGGACCTTATATTTACGGTTAATAATTTCCATTTGCAGACACTTGACATCTAGGCAGTTGTCACTACTGATATGGTTTCCAAGGACCAGCGCCGATGTATAGCCTGTTGTTTCGCGGGCCATTCCAGCGCTTCCGTGCATTCCGTCCGTTTGCGCATGCAACATGACGCTCTACATTGGCGTTTTCGACTGCCGAAGTCAAGATACTTTGGTTGGAGCAAGACGCCGGTTAACTGTTTTCAAAACAAGATGGCGGTGAATATATTTCCTGAAAGTCTGGATGACACGCTTCGATTTAATCCCATTTTATGCATAGCAGCTGAAAAGCAGATGTTATAATGATATACAAGCCAAGGAATATTGTTGGACGAATATTTCCAATAAGCAGAAATTTTGTTGTTTCTAGTAGGTGAACAAGGGAAAGCTCAGACATTGGGATCACCGATTTTGATAAAATATTAAAAGGTTTTAGATGACCCCTTGTAAAGTGAAATAATACTAGAGGCAATTATGGCATGATCTTTTGCGCCAGAGTGGTAACCAGAAATTGGTGTGTTATCATTAATTTATTTAACAGCGCATGGAACATTATGTGTGGTACAACTGTTAAGTTATTTATCGTCACACCTTTATTTATATCACTGTGATATTTATTATTTATTGAAACAGAACGAATTTTGAGCAAAGCTATTCATACATTTATTTTAACTAACACCAATTTTATTTTTTTAAGCATGCAACATGTTGTTATTCTTGTAAAAAAACAACTAGAAGGATTAACCAATTAATAATATACTTTTTAACTTTTCTAAAAATATTTTTCACTTTATATTTGATTTAAACATGCATTTTTTAATTGAAAACTATTCCATTTCAGTATTTATGCACTCAGTATGCTATTACCTAAATTATACTTATTTATTTGACCTAAAATTCCTTTTCCTTTAATTTAAATGCCTTTTAATTTCCTTTAATTTAAACTATCTTTGCAGTATTTATACACTTAGTATATATAATGTTGCTTAGTTCATATTTATTTATTTGTAAGATTTTTTTTTTTTTTCGTTTGAAAAGTTTTCATTTTATTCATATTCTTACCGATACAAAATGAAATGTGACAACAACAGAGTGCTATTTTGACAGGGAAGAAGCAGAAACAACATATTGATAGCGAATGTCATTTATCTAGCTAAATAAAGTTTACTTTTTTTTTCGGTTAGACATGTACAAACCCATCAATCTAAGGGTGTTCTTTCAGATATTTTTTAAATTGCTTTTTAGATCCCGAGTGTCAACCTTATTTCTTGTTCAATAAATCAAATAAAAAAGCCGGACTCCAGGATTTTATGAACTATCAATCCATAACAGTTTTTTTACGAGCAAAATGGTTACTAGAGAGGGAAATATAAAAGGTAAATGAAATATTTTAAGATATCACACTGCCATAAAGATTTTGAAAATTCTTCACAATTCATGTATTAATATTCTCACAATGTTTATATTTCTTTATTGTTTCTTTTCTATTTTAAACATGCATATGGTACTTTAATTTTTCTAAAGAAAATTACAGTAAGGTAAACTGTTTGGTAAATTGATACTTAAGCACACTTCATTTTTAAAGTAATCATAATATGATTATTTGTGTATTTAATATAGCTTTTCGCATTTATCTGTGTAAGTACATTTTTTGTCATCACAGTAATTTTCGGTAAAAAGCTGGAGAAGCTTACCAGTTATTGAATTTTTCTTTACAAGTGAAAATGTATTAAATTCAATCAGTTCAGTTTCTTTACCAATAAAATCTAGTACATTTTTCTAAATATCAGAAGGACATGGGATACCGATGACAAGGCTCTGTTTATGGCTGCAGTGGAACAGGGTACGATAAAGAGAGCTGGTGCAAGTAAAATCTGCCATGACTGCAATGTCCTCCATGTTCAAATGATGCCTCTGGAAGTGCCAATCCAGGTGCTAGGTCTTTCATCTGTAATTGGTTCAAAATTAGACCAAGTTATAAATCAGACATCCTTCCACTGTAGATTATTAAAATAGAAGCCACTTTTCTTCTCTCTTCTTCGTCATATATGAAGGATCTGGCCCTCCTCGCTTACCAGAAGAAGTAAGAAACCACAACAATGGCCGCATTCGTAAACGCCAAACGAGTTGCACTCGTGCAATGAGTTTCTGTCTAAGGTATTCGTAAAGGAAACTGAGTGCTTTCAGTTTAAAAACTAGAGCGTTCGTATACAAAACTGAGTGCAATTAGTTTCAAACGAAGTAAACTGAGAACGAATTAGGTTCGTTGAGTTTTACTTTCTGCGCGTTGTCATGTTTAGAAATGGCGTCCATTGTTACGGAATAGTAATGTTATGATAAGTATTTTACGTTTGCTGAAGCTGCAAATATTAGTTTTCCGAGGAGGAAATTGAGGCATACGTTAGAAACTGCTACGAAGGTACAGCTGCGGGGAAAAAAAGGCCCACTTGCTCTTTATTTCGCCATCGTTCGTCGTATAGCAAAGTTATATATACCATTCGTTTGCAAATAACGCGTACTTTAATTTACTATTAATTTAATTTGCATAAGGGGCCGTCTTCATATTTAATTCTGCATCAACTTCGTTTTTTTCAATGGCAACCCCATATTTTGACTTTATTAAACTAAAGAAAACCTTCAAATTACCCTAAATATAAATTTTCACCAATTTTCTACGATAATTTCCGGAGATATTGCGAATTCATTTTTGCGCGTTTTTAAGGGACTTTCTGCAAATTGAAAAACGCTATTTGTCGGTTCCGAACTTTTCGCCTTTCATTTATTTCGCTCGCGAGAATTAAAAGAAATTAATATTATTTTCAAGGAAAATATTGTTCCCATCTCTCTTAAAGTTTTTTGTACTGAGAATATCAAGGGTAGAATAGAATATTTAGTATGTGGTCCAAATGACCCGTGAGTTCATAACTTCCTTGGTTCGTACACATGATTTAAGGGAAAAATGCAAAATGACTGCTAAGGATTTTGAAAATCTTTGTAATTTTGAAATTGTTACTCAGTGTTTCCCTTGATGTTTCTCTTAGACAGCTGAAATGTTGGCAGGAGTTAGAGGCTGCTCCCTGCTCTTCTGACTACAAGCATGAATATTGCTCGACTCAGCTATGGTCGAACTTAAAGAATGGTTCCATCATTGAAAATTTATTTGTTTGAATTTCATGTAAAAAACGCAATTACTTTTTTTGCCGACCCAATATTATCGCTGTGTTTGTTATTTCACTTTCTTCATTTAATACTATCGCCTGCAATGTGCAATATTCTTAAGACTTTTGGCGGTATTTTAATTTATAGTTAGATGAAATTTTTTTTACAGAAAAACGTGATTTTGAATGTTTGATAAAGTATGGGGAATTCCAAAGACCTAATGTTTCCGATATTAAAAAAGGTCACATTCATGCCTGGAAAGTTGAGGATGTTAGTTTTTCAGAAATAGGACGTTGTATTAGAAGACATACATCTACTGCATCTAATTCTATAGCTGGAAAATATTTTATTTGGGGGAATATGGTAGCGGACGCAACAATACACGCTTTATAGAATCCCCAACAAACTGTAAAAACCTCTAATTTATTTGCTTCAAAATTTGATATTTTTAATACTGGTATCTTTTACTGTGTTTTTGCACAAAATAAATCTAATTTACATTTATTTTATGCAATTTTCAAAAAATTTTCTCTTAATAAATTTATATATGGTCCCTTAACTCATGAAAATAACACATTTTATTTAATATAAATTAAACTACTGAACGTAAAAATTTGAAATTTTGCACAGCCATGTTATATTAATTTCTGCATCTATTTCCATCGAAATTTGGCTAGGTCGCTATTCATAATTTTTTTGAATATTAATTTAATAATTCATATTAATGATCTATTAAAAATCATAATAACATTAAATTATGTTTGGGTCGTTTAGTTCTAATAGTACGAATAAAAATCAGCTTCTTACTACCAATATTATATGAGATATGAATTGAAGTATGAAAAAATATTTTAACATAGGGGGAGGTGGATTTTGGGTGCTCACTCATTTTCTGTCTAAATTTATTGAAAATTGGTGTCCGGGGTTAAAATGAGCTAAATTTTTGAAATATGAAGTGAAATCTAGTGGTTGCTATTGAGAAAAAAAAAGTTGGTGTGAATTTTAATATGTAGATGGCCCCTTATGCAATTTTTATGCATAGCAAATTAAAGTGTGCGTCAATCGTAAACGATTGGTATCTGTAACTTTGCTGTGCGACGAACGACGGCCGAAAAATGTACAAGTGGGCCTTTTTTTTCCGCAGCTGTACATACTTTTTCAAAGGGAATCATTTTCTTGTATTTTTCATTTTAGTTAATTCAAAAATGCATGTTTTAGTGCCGAGATTGAAGTTGATTTAAACCGTTATTTGCGAAATTTGAATTTCTCTTGCTAAATACTTTTGAAAGAATGAAGTTGAAATTTCTAAATTTTGATCTGTGCACTTCAATTATGGCCACTCTTTCTTTTAAAAATCCTGTTGATTTTATATCGAGTATGTGCTAAAAACTCTCCTCAGCAAAGTTAACGCATTTACGAATTGTAAACAAACACGTCTCCTAGGCGACGAAACTAAATAAACTGAAGTTGTTCGTAAAGGCAAAAGAAATTGATAACCACTGACAGCACAAAACACACGCAGTCCAGTTTTCTTAGGAAAACTCGTGCAACGAGTTTGTCGTTAACGAATGCAGCCATTAACAGCAGATGTTGTTTATCGTTAGCGTTAACGGACCACACGACTGCTTGGAAAACAAAATCACCCTCAGATGTCCATCGTGAAACTGACTTATACGATAACGTATGCTTGTCACAGTCTTCATGCAATCTATGATAGCATACAGACGTTATTTTGCCACTGGCATTCTCGATTTTAATCAACGATGACTGATCACCTTTTTTAACCCTCTGAGCGTCTTGGAAATGGGCAAATAATGTAAAGTTGTTTTCACGGTAAAAATTTCATGCAGCTTTAAAATTATTTAAAAAATAAAAGTTCGATAGGAAGATTTGTAATTATTAAAAAGTTAACTCCAAAGATACCTATAATCTTTAATATCGAAATATATTTTATGATACCTTGGTGTTATAAATAATTTAAATTATAGATGCATTGCAGTGAAAACTGGAATGAAGTGAACGGGATTTTACGTCTCTGCCGCTTGGAGGGTTAAATACCACGGACTTGGATATAGGACGATCATCGACGTATTCTAAAAGAGCTAAACGAAATCCCTGTAAGATGGAACTGTGAGTCCTAATCATTGAGTTTATGTAGTGCGCATGCGTGCGTTAGCGGTAGATTACATCCTGATTCGTCGCTCATCATTAAAAGGGGGAGTATTTCCCTTTGGGAGACTGTCGTTATTTCCCTCGTTTGCTGCTTGTCAGGGATCGTATGCCCAAGTCCGTGATATTTGGGCCATTTGCTGTTCGCATGTAAAATATTTTTATTTACAAGTTATATGAAAATTTAAATTATTTTTATTTTTATCATGTTTTTATCAGACAGTTTCTAGAACGGAAACAATAGATTAAAAAACATACTATTTTTTAATATTAAAAAAAAAAGAAAAGTGTAGAGAAGATACTGAAATATAGCTGCCTAAATCACAGAACATAAAACGTGTTATGCAGAATTACTGCCCCAAAACTAAAATTTCTGCCCTGGCATGTTTTAACATTGTGAAATAGAGTTTAAATTTCATTATGGAAAGATTTTTTTACGGTTTTAAGAAAAATACAAGCCTTTTGGTGATTAAATTTAGCTATACCATACATTATTTTCAACTTTTTAAACAACAAAATTGAAGTTTGAGAATAGCAACACCTGTTTATCATTAGAATGTGGTCAAGAAAGAAATATAAGCAGACAACTTGAGATATTGGCATTTGACTGAAAAAGCAATGGCCTATTTATGATAAGTATTTTTATTGCATGTCTGTTACTTTAATTGGTTTTACAAAATATATTTATTTGTGTTCTAATTACATAAGATTATTAGTTTTTTAGTCTAAATTAATGTCTCTTTTCTTGTTCTGGTGGAAGTATTTAAACTCATGAATTTTTATTCTTTGAAATGTCATGTCTGTTACTATAATAAGAGACGGACATGAAAAATTTTGCAACAGACATGACAAACAAAACCTTACAAAAAAAAATGAAAAATTCTTTTAGATGGAAAAAACTACATTATATGAACAAAAGGACTCTATACTTATGTAATACTAGCTGAAGTACCCGTCCTCGACGGGTTAGTGAATGAAAATTTCCAAAAAGCAAGAACTTTCGTCAGCATTGTAGGAGTACACAGAATGGATGTAGTATGTTGCCAAAGTAAAGAAAGCGAAGTTATAATTTTCATGTATTGTTAAAATATTACAGGTTAGAGTGTAACTAAGTAATATCATTTCATTCGCTTTAGTCGTAATTATGTGATGCGCGAACGAATATTTAAGCATATTGAAATAATTTTCGCAAAATATTAAAATTTAATCAACATTTTTGAAAAATTTGAAGCCTAGAATTTAAGTTGAGTGACAACCTATCATGTCACCCAAATTCGTTTCATTCCCTGCAGTCTTTATTTCGTGATGCTGGAACAAATTTTCAGCATTTTAAAACGATTTTCGCAAAATCTCAAAATGTAATCAATATATTTTAAAATTTCAACGCCTATAAATTAAGATTAGCAACTACCTATCATATCACTCTATTTCGTATCATTCGTATTAGTCGTTATTACGTGATGTTTGAAGAAATATAAACGTATTTTGAGAGAATTTTCACAAAATCTCAAAATCTAATAAAAATGTTTAAAAATTGGACTCCTATAGTTTATGTTGAGCAACCATCTATCGTGTGACCAAATTTCACATCATTCGCTTTAGTCGTTATTACGTAATACGGGAACAAAGATTCACTCAGTTTTAAACGATTTTCACAAAATCTCGAAATCTGATGGATTTTTTTTAATTAGATGCTTATAGTTTAAAGTGAGTGACCACCTATCATCTCACCAAATATCATTTTTTCGCCTTTGCAGTTATTACGTGATGTGCGAATACAAATTTACGCAGTTTGAAATGATTTTCGCAAAATCTCAAAATCCAATCTAGATTTTTTAAAAATTCGACGCCTATTTTTTAAGTTGAGTGACTACCTATCATGACACCCAATTTCATATCATTCGCTTCAGTCGTTTTTACGTGATGCTTGAACACAAATTTACGCAGTTTGAAAGGATTTTCGCAAAATCTCAAAATCCAATCAAGATTTTTTGAAAATTCGACGCCTATGTTCTAAGTTGAGTGACCACCTATCATGACACCCAATTTCATATCATTCGCTTCAGTCGTTTTTACGTGATGCTTGAACACAAATTTACGCAGTTTGAAAGGATTTTCGCAAAATCTCAAAATCCAATCAAGATTTTTTGAAAATTCGACGCCTATGTTCTAAGTTGAGTGACCACCTATCATGACACCCAATTTCATATCATTCGCTTAAGTCGTTTTTACGTGATGCTTGAACACAAATTTACGCAGTTTGAAAGGATTTTCGCAAAATCTCAAAATCCAATCAAGATTTTTTAAAAATTGGACGCCTATGTTTTAAGTTGAGTGACCACCTATCATGACACCCAATTTCATATCATTCGCTTCAGTCGTTTTTGCGTGATGCTTGAACACAAATTTACGCAGTTTGAAATGATTTTCGCAAAATCTGAAAATCTAATCAAGATTTTTTAAAAATTCGACGCCTATGTTTTAAGTTGAGTGACCACCTATCATGAAACCAAATTTCATATCATTCGCTTCAGTCGTTTTTACGTGATGCTTAAACAAAAAAAGCGTCACGGACAGAATGACAGAATGACAGAAGGACAGAATGACAGAATGACAGAATGACAGACAGACAAACTTTTTTTTGAGGGTCGCATCGAATTCCAGGGTGCTTGAAACGGATAGAAATCGCAAAATTTTTGAATTCCAAGAAATGTACAGACAAAAGTCTAATTTTATTTATATAGATATCACTTTGCATTATTTTGTGCTAAACATAAGTGTACAAATTTCAAAGAAAATGTCTGGTAACAGACATGCCAAATTTTATCAAGTCTGATAATGGAAAAATGTAAAAAAAAAAATTAAATAAAAGAAAAAATGTATGAATAATACTGATGTTCACAAACAAGGTACGTTTCATATTATGGAAAAAAAATACTACTTATTTTTTGAAATTATATTTTTGCTCCTTAAATTTTCAAATGCCAATTTCGAAAAAAACCTATATACGTTTCAGAACGATAAAAAAAAGGCACTGCACAGCAACTACGCTGAATTGCATCGACTTCTTTTTGCACTCTACGCATCGGCAAGAACATCATCTGACTATTCCTTTACCATTCCTCCAACTTTCTTGCGCAATGCCAAATCTGCGTCTCTCTAGACTGTTTTTTATTACTTTATTTATAACCTGAGAGCCTTGATGAGAGCCTAAAATGAGAGCCTTATTAACATCGAATTTCCACACCAGTCATTAATAATGAATGTGTTTTGTTCCAACGGACGGACACTGGCCACAAGCCTTTTGCCACTAGTAAGGCCCTAATTGCTGGCATTATATTATGGGAGCATCCAATGTGCAGCCAGCGTTACCCCCTAAGAAAGGACGGAAAATTTAACACCCAATGTCATGGTGGGAATCGAATCCTGCCCCAAAGCCGGGCCAAGAATGGTTCTTAAGAATTTACACCACCTGGGCGACTTTAAGAGTTATATAACACTAATTGTAAAATATCTCAAATTTCATAGTATTTTCCTGAAAAAATTTTATTCGTATTCTTCGTTAATAATAGTTAATCACTTAAATCTAATGTTTCAATCATATGTGCTTTATTCGTTCACAGACATCACAGATTTTATCGTCTCATTGTTTTTTCTTGACGATCCAGTGATTTAAAATATATTCTACCTAGGCACTATTTCTACTTGTTTACTACCTATAAATAGGTACCGTTTAAATACTACGCTAATAAGCGGGCAGTGTCTTTATGCATTTTTCTATTCGCGTAACGCTAACCCTTTGCTATTAACAAATAAAACTTGTTTTGATAGGGTCCCATTAAAAGGCAGAATTTCTGTTTTAAAAGCTTTTTCACAGTAAAATATTGCAGTGTCATGAAAGATATATTTAATTTAAAGTTTTATATAATTTTCACTAAATACTCTTTCAATGTAAAAATTTATATATTCGAGACTACACTAATGGCTTTCAATATTGATTGAATTTTTGGTAACCATACCTACAACTCTTTTTTTTTCAAATTGAAAAGTTTTTATACCTTATTAAATAAATATTAGTTCACATTTTCAACCGCTCCAGATTTATAAATGTACACACTTTACTCTTGAAAACAAATCACAGTTTTCTTTTTAACTACATACATAAGCACTAGAAACACACAAAATATATTTTTCTTTCCTCTTTCTCATTTGAAATTTAAAATCAGAGAACCTATACACACAAAGATATACCGAAAATATATTCAGAAAGATATTCTTCAAAATTACGCAGACCCAAATCATTATTATGCAAGGCTAGTTCGAAATTTTCCTTCCCTAATTCTCCTACAACTTATTCAGGAAGTTAACTTCAGCAAAAGATCTTTATCTTTTACAAAGAATCTGAAATAACATTTTTGAAAATGGCGATATTTCCAAACTTGATTTTCGTTCTAAAATGTTTTCTCCCATTTTATTTTTTTAATTCTTCTTATTCGAAATTCATGTTTCCGTTAATGTAAGCATATTTATGCAGATCGTAGACGTAACTTTCCTTTTCATGCAACAAAGTGCTTTACTTTTGAAGGCAGAAAATATAAATTAAAGAACAGTGAAATATTTTAAAAGTGTATTGATTTTATTCAAGTTACTGGAATTTCAGATTATGAATAATTCTTTTTTATAACTGATTTACTGTAAAGCATTATTTTTGCCTTTTCAAAAATGTGTTTTTATGTTTTGTGATTTTTATAATCAAAACTTGTCACATCATGTATAATTGTATATAGTAATGTACAGATTTTTAAGAATTTTTCGCGAAAACGTAGCTTTATCCGTCATCTCACATCTGAGGTATATCGAAAATCTTAACTAATCCATTGCTTGATTCAAAAACATTGCAATATTTGAAAAAACAAAATGTTTCACATAGTGATTTTAAAAATTAATATTTCAAAGAAATAGATAGGGTAAAGTGAGTAAATATGGTACAGTCTGCTGATATAGCACTATCTTATATCTTGCACAGAAGTTTCATTTTAGTGTAAAGATTCTTAAAAGATAGTTTTCCAAGTTTACTTAACAGTGTGCAGTGCCTTGACACCCTTCTACCGTTTTTACTATTGATCCTCCGCCAATTATGCTACCGGTATTTCTCAAAAGATTTTTTGATAAGGTTTTTTATCTTACTTTTTCGGAGAAAAATAGAAATTTTTGAAACATTAAAACATATCTGTAGTATCAGTTTATTTGTATTAATATTTGCCAGCTATTGATTTGGCTGAAGTTCTTTTTATATTTTCCAGTGGGGTATAATCCATCTGCTTCCGCGTAGAGTTCCTGATGTGACACTACCAAGGGTTCCTTCTTCCCCTAATGGTTTGAACCCTCCTAGCGTAGGACACCAGACTCCAAGCGTACAGTCTATTAAAAATATCTCACCCGTCATACGACTTGTTTATTATTTTTCATAGAGATCAGAGAAAACCTCACTTATAACATCATCTATCTTCAAGAAGAAATTAAACCAAAGAAGGATGACAAATTTGAAAAACAAAAAAGTTATAGGGATAAGAAGATAAGGCTAAGAAAAACTGGGAATAAGTGTTCCAGAAAACTGAAAACGATTGTCAGCCTAAATAACATCCGTTTCAGGCAAGGACTCAATGTATACCATATTAAAAACCTTTTAACTGGATCTGGCAAGCCACAAAACTTACTTTTCCTGAGTTAAATTAATTTTTTAACAAACTTGACCCCAGAATGTATTAGAGTAGAAATTTATCTACAAATTTTATTTCTTTCGTAGTAAATAAACATTCTTAAATAATGGAAAAGGGGCAACAACAAAAAAATACCTCCAAATATGGGTCTCTTTACCCTAAACATTTTGAAGAAACATTTTGAAATTTGTAAAAATTTGATGCAGATGTATAATAATCAGTTGCTCGTATCGCCAACTAGCAGGAGAACCTGTAAGCTATATTCAAACAATGGACTCTAAAATGTATGCTATAACCTGTCTTTTGAAGACAGACATCGCAATCACGTGATAATCGTTTTAAAATGTACTCACTTCTGCAGCGTTGCACATGTAGCAACGGAATGTAAGTGGAAGAAAGGAACTTACTGAACAACTTTTCAAGCTTATTGAATCTTAGAAATGTATTCATGAAAACTCTTTCTCTTCAGAAAAATTACTCGACAAAAACTAGAGATACAATGTAAAATCAACAAAATCTTTGTGTAGTAACACAAATAAATGGTACTTATCAACAAAATGATCACTTTTGCCTGTGCAAATGTTCTGTCCTTCCTCAGTTGCAAAAAATGTTCCATCACCTACAAGAAAAGCCTAGACTAATTCTAGGCTTTCTGCTCTTCTAGATACTTGAACTTTTTTTCAACTGAGGATGGCGGATCTTTTATGCTGGCCGAAATTATCACTTTGTTCATAAGTCTCATTTATGTGGGTTACTATACGTTTTTATTAATTTTATGCTTTCACTGTATCGCACAAAAGTTAGACCATAAAATTCAAATTGAATAATTTTAGAGACCAAGGCCCATTCCTTTAAATGTAAACTGTAGTGTCCCTATTTGCTAAAAATTCATCATATAAAAGGCAAAAACCGCTGAAGTACTGTGGTATCAGATCACATCTAATCACAATTGACCTAATCGACACGCAGACGATTGTACTGTGGCGAAAAAATGTTCCTAAAGCACAACACGTAACTTCAAGTAATTGACTTTTCAAGTGAAAAAGGTAATAATGTCTTTTGGATGCTTTAAACTCAATTGGAAACTTTTGTGGAATGCAGTGGTTATGCGTGAAGCCACTTTTAACGTCCAGTTCAAAATGAGCCTCGTTTGTAAAATATATGCAAAGAGTATAGAATTTTTCATCATCGTTGACGATTACGTTAAACTTCTTATACCTTATAATCCACTCATGTAGGTAAATTATACCTTCTTGAACTGTTTTTTGACAATTCCGAAAAAAAAATGAAAATTTATTTCAAGTTGCTTCATTTGGACATTTTTTCACTTTTAGCCATTTCCATAGAGATTTTCACTAGCAAATTCTTTTGAAGGGAAAGCTGCAAGTGCTTAGCCACTATCTTGACTACTTACTGATTTTTGACTCAATAAAAAGCCATGCAAATTCCAGAAACAGCAAACTCCGATAACTTTAGCTAAACGTTATCAAGATTTGAGTGCTTTGAAGTCTCTTTTTAATATTGGCTTACATGAAATCTGCCTATTTACGAAAGGTGATTAAATATAAATGCTATGTTGCATATTAAAAGGGAGAGGATTTTTAAACATTGTTCAATTGCTGGAAATATCTAATATTTGTTTGTTGTTCATGAAACAAAACTAAATTATATTGCACATATGTATCTATCTATGCAAATAAAACGTAAAATTCTACCACTCATTTATGATAATTCCTATAGTATTACCTCATAGAATGCAGTTTATATGTCTATTCATATTGCATCTCACAGAAAAGCATATTATGGGGACATTACGCAACTTTATGTATTAGCAATAAAAGCTATATTAGAATATTTTATGGAGCAGTAAACTATTCTAAGGGACTTACATTGTAGCATAAAACAAAGACTAGGCAAACGTAAAGTATGGTTGCATGATTAAATAACATCTTTGGGGCTTGAAAAACTTACATGAGATCGCCTACGTGATCCTTTAACCTGGCCGTAATTAAACGCAACTTCTATCTTTGCATGTATCTATTCCTTGGCGCTTTTTTATGTTCGTGAAAATAAACATTTAAGGCTACTTGGAAAAAGATAATGTAGAAAGCAAGACTTGTATGAGAACGGAAGTAAAAGACCCGCTGTATAATCTATCTTAATTGATAAATACTTCATTCCTAGTTTAATTTTAAAAAATTATAAAAAGTTGTGTTACAAGTAGGGGTTATATGTATTTTTATAATATGAAAAAAAACTTACATCTGGGTTTTTTTCAGCATATAGAAAAAATATATAGTAAGGTTAAATTAAAAATTCAGTTTTATTTGGAAAAATATTGTAATAAAAAAAGGAATATATTGTAATAAAGAAATAAGGGAGTGAAATATCTTCACTCACGATAAAAATTAAAAAAGCGAATAAAACCCACTAGTCTAAAACAGTGATTTCTAACCTATCTAAACAATTTTTACTGGTTTGTTTTCTTTAAAACTTTAAGTTTTTGTCCAGCATATACAAGATTAAGTTAATTGAATGATTAATTTGTTGTTTTCTAAAATGAGTATCTGTCCTTGTGTATGTTAAGACATCTTTACTGTGCTCAAGTGGGGCAAAAATCTAGGACATTGGAATGTTAATTTTTATTAACATTAAAATTTTATCGATTAATATATCTTCATAGGTAAGGTATGTTCTCTATATTAGTTTAGTGCGTATTGATTAAATCCGTCGGCGTCTGCAAAAATAGACGGAAATTGCTTTTTTACTACTAAGCATGCACTAAACAAGTAAAACTAACGTTTCTATACAACGATGTGTGTAATTGTGTTATAATAATTAACCTTTTGATAAATATAACAAGATATATAAGTCATATCAAATGCAATAATTGTTACACTCATTCAAAAGCAAAGGCTTTTTTGTATATATTCTCAGTAAACTGAGGCATGGTAATTAAAAAAAGCACTTAAAACACTTGCATCCGTAATAGTAATTGTTCAAGACAGGTTGCCTTAAACAATTACTCAAAAAATTTCACATTTGCGCTAAATTAAAAATTCGGAATATTATAAATAGTATAAATACGAATTTATATACTTACTAGACAAACTTTTAAAACCTACAATAAACCATTTTAGCTATTAGAAAGTATCATTAAGTTCGCCAGTCTTACCTCTATTATAGTCAAGGCAATACTCTTCACTTAGTGAAGAGTATTATGCAATAAAAGTGTGTTTCTTGAAAACACACAGCAAAAATATGAAAAAGTTATTTTTTAAACAAATTCACGTCTTCTGTAAATAATAAATAGCATTAATGAAGAAAAAATGTTCAGATATTTTCCGTGATAACAGAAAATGCATCTAAACTTGAACGTGACTTGGTGAGAGTAGATTTTTTTTATTAAACAAGCCCCAGGCACAATGAATAAAAAAAAAAGTATATTTTCTTTCACTATTAAAAATTTGCTGTTTACGAATTCGAGCAGCGTTTCCTAATATCATTACTTAAATATTAATGAGAGAGTATTTTTCAACGGAGAAACTTTTTTTCCACGAAGTACAATTTTTTAGCTTATTTTACAGAGCAAAATCGGTGAATGTAATAAGAGAAAAAAAGCAGTGCGGATATTTAAAAAAAATGCAATATTATTATTTCAGATGGATGGCACTTTCTCGCAAACTTTAATTTTTATTTTTATTTTTACATTTCCAATCACAGGAGAAGAAAAGTGAAAAATAATTTGCGAATTCTCTTTTAATGAAATTAAAGCCAAATTTGGATGCATTAAAAGTATTTTTGTAATGGATCGAAGGAGATGTGTTTGCGTAAGCGAGATATCTGCCTTAGGAAAAATGGTTTGTGTACCTTTAATGTTAAGAAAAAAACAATATTAGTTTTTTTTCTGACTCTGAAAATACATTTCTGAGAGAAATTTTTAGATAATGATTTATTAACGGTTTAAATTAACTTTTTTTCATATTTGATAATGAATTCTTTCTTACTCATTACCGTCGAAACTTTTTCTTTGTCACATGCGTGAACTAAACCAGCAAAGAAATGGTCAGTTTTCAATAAATAGCGATAAACGGGGGATGAGTCGGGGAAGGGGGTGACTTTGATAGTTTTTGATCTCATAAAACTTATATGATAAGCATCTAATACCTAGTCAACGGATTAAACAAATCTTAAATAGTAATAAAAATTCAATAAATACGTTTTTGGTGGCAGTTCTATGGTGCTTGAACACGTTATTTATTTACCATCTTCAAAAATGTAAATAATCCTACTGATTTACAGCTGAAGGTCCCATCCTCAGAAGAATACTAATAATCTTTGATGAAATTCTTTTCCAGTAAGTTTCTTCATAGGGCTTACCCCTCATCTTTATCAGTAAGTTATATTTATTTTCTCTTCAACTGGACTGAGTAGGTGAAAAACCTTTAATATTTCTGTGTAAAAAACGGAATTCTCCCGCTAGACTATATAAATACTGAACTAAAGTTACCATTCAACTGCCTCTCACTGAATTTGGATAGAATAAATACCGGGTGTCCAGAAAAGGACTCCCTGATTTCAAGATTAAATATCTCGAAAACAAAAATCGATAGAGGAATGCACTAAACGGTATGTTTATTGTGAAAGCTGTAAGAATTTTATACAGCAGTTTGAAATAATAGTTACAAAAACTGCTAACAGATGGCGCTGTAATCGCCACACGTAATGCCTAGTATAAATAGTGAATCCGAAGCCCAGAGCGATCAGTTCCATTATTGAAGCGCGAAAGGAGGTTAGCGTACCGAAGGAAGAGATTAAAACCATGTACTCCATTGAACAACGCGTTTTTCTGGTGCTAGAGTACCACAGGTTAAAAGAGAGTCCTACGGCAACAAGGCGCAGTTTTCAAGCACGATTTAATGTTCCAAAAGGACCCGATGCGAAAACCATTCGTACGCTCTTCGCCAAATTTCAACGAACAGGCAGCGTAACTGATGATCTAGTGGGGAATGTTGGCCGCAAGCAAACTGCAGTTACGCCTGCAAATGTCGCCACAGTTTCTGGAATTATTCAGCAAAATCCAATGTCATCCGTCCGTAGAATTGCATCTGAGACTGGTTTGAAGCGTCCCAGCACGCATAAAATACTGAGAAAGAGCCTACACATGTTTCCATTCAAAATTCAAACTCACCAGGCCATACCCGTACGAGCTGTGCAACAAAGGGTTGACTTTGCTAATCAGATGCTCACAATGATTGATAGTGAAGGATTTGATGTTGGCTGCATCTGGTTTACAGATGAAGCACACTTCCACCTGAATGCATACGTGAATAAACGGAACGGGTGATTTTGGGGTTCCGAAAATCCATATTGGTGTGAAGCGAAACCCCCTGTATTCTCCTAAAGTTACTGTGTGGGCTGCAGTATGCAGCAGATGCATTATTGGCCCTTTTTTCATTCGAGAAACGGTCACTAGTGAACGTTACGTTGCAATTTTGGAACAATTTGTCGCCACACAGCAAGTGTTAGAGGATCGACCACGTACTGAATGGTTTATGCAAGATGGAGCCCGACCACATCGTACCGAACAAGTGTTTCGCTTTCTTGATGAATACTTCGGGAATCGAGTCATTGCTTTAGAATATCCCAAATTTACTGGTGCAGGCATGGATTGACCTCCATATTCGCCGGATTTGACTCCCTGTGACTATTTTTTGTTGGACACATTGAAAGACATTGTCTACCCGAAGCATCCCGCCACGCTGGACGAGCTTGAATCGGCGATCTGTGTGGCATGTGAATCCATTTCTGTTGAGACACTACGAAATGTGATGGCAAATTTCATTCTTCGTTTGCGCCACCTCTGTAGTGCCAATGGTGAACATTTTGAAAACATTGTGATGTGATTTTTTGCAAAGAATGTTTTCATACGATTATTTCATTTATGTATGCTGATAATGAGCTGTACAGCGTACAGCGCCATCTGTTAGCAGCTTTTGTAACTATTATTTCAAACTGCTGTATAAAATTATTACAGCTTTCACAATAAACATACCGTTTACTGCATTCCTCTATCGATCTTTGTTTTCGAGATATTTAATTTTGAAATCAGGGAGCCTTTTCTGGACACCCGGTAGTTTACATATAGAGAACACCTTTTTATATTGATTCATTTAATTTTTTTTCCTCCGCTGAATCGAAACTGAATCTTTCAAACACAAGTCCTCAAAAGTACAATTATCAGAGAAAACTTAATTTTCACTGAATTTAAATAAACTCGCACCTTAACAACACGAAATTTTTGGGAACATGTTGATTACTTATCGTTTATTAGTGACTAAAGAATACTTCTGTTTGAAAAGCACTTTTAAAGCTAAATACTATTGAATTACATGTATTTTATGTATACTCATATGTATTTTTTGGTTACAGTATGATATAAACATTAATTAAATCTATTTTATGCAATTTTTATGAAGTTTTAAATGAAGCAATAATATTTTAAATAAAAATCAAGCAAATACACGCTTGCCATTTTTAATTAAAAGTTTTGAGCTATTCCTGATAGTTACTGAATTGTTTCAAATTACTTTTATGCTATAGATTGTTTTCACATTAGTTTGTTAGCTATGGCAACGAATATTTTATTATGTATAGATTTGAAAGAGAAACTTAATGTAAGTGATTGTACGTTGGATACCTTACTAATACAGAATTGTAATGGGTTCAAGTATATTTTTACAACGAATAAATGCTCGTTTTAAAAATGCTCAAATTAAACAAATAGAAATAAAAATTTTGTTCCATGGTAACAAAAGTTAATAATAATTATTAATGAAAACTCATTTCTGAAAAACGCTTAAATAGTTCCTTTAAACGATTTTTTGTAATTTATAATTTGTTTTCGATTAATGCCAATTTTGTCATAGTAAGTGAACTATGTGAAAGGAAAACATAATACCCAAAATTATGTAATGCTTAATTAGAAAGATACCACCTGCACAAAATTGATTAATAAATTAACTTTCTGGTTACTGAGTGCTACAGAGGGTGTTTACACATTTTTAGAACGATTTCGGGGCCGTTTAATTAATGTTTAAAATTTAAAGACTATTTTTTTAAATGTTCGATCTGATAGCCTTTTTTCTGAACTATAAGTCTGCATCGGGATTTCCATGATAGAAGAGTTTTTCGTAAAATTTCCAGGGGTATTGCTTTACATTCCTCTTCCACTACTTTCCAGAGTAAATCTATCGTGGTGGGTTTGCGTTCATAAAGAGCCCTTTTTAAAAGACCAAAGGCACAATAGTCCATAGGTGAAATGTCAGGGGACTTCGCAGGAATATGTTGAAAAGGTATATATGCAATACCTGTATCAGTCTTCATTTTTTCAAGGAATGCAGTGGTAGTTTTCGAAGTGGTAGTTGAGTGGTTGCAGTGGTAGTTGCGTGGTTGCAGTGGTAGTTGAGCCACGTGTCTCTGCAAAAGCTGGTGAACATTATGCTTTTAGCTTTTTTAAGTAGTAAATCTTGGTTTATCATTTTATTTATTGTTGCTACAGATATATCTAAAGACTTTGCAATTGATCTCTGTGTTGGCGGATTTTTTGTTACCAGCGATTTCACTTTAGAAACGTTTGAAACAGTACGTACATTTTTCGGATATTCGTTTGGAGTCTTCTTTCCATGTAGAAACAATGATTGACGGTTTTTACCTTGCCGATTATTAATGTTGCTTATTTTGCACTTAGAAATTTTAATGCCATGCATTTCTCAACGTTTTTGAATTATGGAATAAGAGTATTTCTCTTCGCAAAGCGCCAAAACATACCCTTCAATCCACAGCTTGTTTACATGTGACATTTTGAAAATTGAACACCTTTGAGGCATGGAGTCAATGAGGCTATTAATCACGAGTTGGGGTATTCTGTCCCACTCTTCCAGAAGATCTCTTTCCAGTTCTTGGACAGTTTGTAGGGGTGGTTGGCTCCAGAAACTCGAGCGTCCCAAACCTGCTCCTAGAGCGTCCTAAACGTGCTCTATTGGATTCATGTCTGGAGAACACGCTGGCCATTCCATTCGTATGATTCCTTCCTCGAAAAGGAAATCCTCCACCAGGTTATCACGATGTAGCCTGCAGTTATCGTCCATTAAAATGAAGTCATCTCCGATTGCTGCAGCGTAAGGGACTACAATAGGTCTGAGGATCTCATCCCTATATCGGCGACCAGTCATAGGTCCATCTCGAATGATGTAGAGGTCTGTGCGCCCGTCAATGGAGATGCCACCATACACCAACACTCCCCCACCGCCAAAGCTGACACTTTCGTGCACGAACGCAGGATTATTCCTACCGCCACGGCCCCTCCAGATGAAAATACGCCTATTATCAGGATGAACTGAAAAAACGGACTCGTCAGATAAAAAGAATATTGCTCCATTCATTTCTCCTCCAGTTCACATGCTCTGTTGCCCACTCCCTGCGGTCGCGACGATGCCTTGATGCTAGTCTAACGCATACCATCAGTCGGCGAGCATACAGACCTACACCATGGAGCCAGTTTCGGACAGTCTGAGTTGAAACCGTGGTGCCAGTAGCCGAGCGAAGGTGTTGTTGGAGAAGAGTAGCGTTCATATTCCGGTGTCTCCGAGCCGTTAACACTAAATAACGATCTTCATTGGGCGTCGTTGCTCGTCTACGACCTTGCCCTGGTCTTCGGCCTGCACTTCCAGTCGCCAAAAACCGGTTCCAGATCCTGGAAATCACACTTTGTGACACTCCAATGGCTTGCGCTAATTCGGCTTGAGTTTGGTCCCCTTCTAACCTACCGACAACTCTCCAAGCTTCTGAATCGGTTAAATGACTTCGCTGAGACATCGTACTCATCGAAACAAAGCAGTCGCTGAATGCCGATCATCCTTGTCTTCATTGTCTTTTATTCAGTTGAAAGTCCAATTTCATTCGCTGCCGCTGAAGCGACGTTTTTGACGTCGAACTCAAAATTAGCATACTCCACAGTTATAAAATCAGAAAAATTTGCATTTGTGATTCTCTTCTTCCATTTTCGGCAAAACAAAATTCGCTTATATCTTTATTTTATATAAAACTTACAATATCCTTTAATTGTTTTGAGCAGTGTACTTCACTTTTCAATGCATGATGCATGGTAGACGGGTTTTGCGAATTGCTTTCTGGTTCTGGAGCTGGATTTTTTTTTAAGTATTTTCGATTGCGGTTTTTAAAACGTATTTGTACATGAAAATTCCTCACTTGTAGGATATAGCGACCGTTAAAATTCAATCTCTAAGCAACCCATATGTCAACAAGATGGTAGTGGTAAAATCTCGCAAAATTATTTGTAGTCCTATAGATGCTTTCAATCCTAAAACATAGCTGAGATCTTGTCATAATTCTTATATTGCCAAGCAGGCTCTATCAGTAGTCGCTATAAACCACAAGTAATGATTATTCATTCAGCATTACAACTCGAATTTTAAAGAGAAGTTATTGAAGAAATATGTTAATTTGAGAGCATGAAATTACAAAATCTAACAACAATAAGGATATTTTTATTGAGTAGGCATTAGTTTATAGTAGGCAATAGCGGTCATTTATTTTTATCGTGATATTGACCAAAGGAACAATATCAATCAATTTCAGTGACCGCACCGCATTTAGTTAGCTGCTGTAAATGCAAATTACATTTTGGATTAAAAGTGAATGTACTAGAGCAACTCTTTAAAAGCGCTTTTAATAATTCATGCTGTACACATTGCTGTGGGAAAGAAATATTTGACATATTAAGGTGAACTTCATACATTTATTGGTCATGTGAGAAGAGTTGGGACAAACCCCATGAAATTTAAGTAAATTACATTTGCATGTATTCGTACAGGATTATCTACTGATCTTTGCTTTAAATGAGTGCAAATTTGGTACTTTAACTGTGAAACTGAAATATACAGGGTGATTTAAAGCTGTTGTAAAGAAAATTAAAAATGAGGTAGAAGGAGGCAAGACGGGGTAGAATCACATAGTAATTTCGGAGTTGGAAGCGCCGTGTTCATGTACCCGTTAATAATCACCCTTGAAGAAGTGTTGATGTGTTCGTTTAATTTATTGACCGAGTTTTTTAAACAATAGAACGAAATGAAATAGAATTTTTGAACTATCAATTTTAGTTGGGGCTTTCTGTGAATAATGTTAATTATGGTCGAAAAATACTTCAACATTTCCTCCAAAGGAATCGCTATACGATATAGGAAGACAACGTTTCTGACCACACATTGATGTACGATTCTGAATCGACTTCTCTCCCTCTGCCACCTCTTACATGTTTTTTACAAGAATTTTGAATCTCTATTTTTCATATTATAAATCTAATTAAAAGTAGATCATTGACGTATGCTGTTCCGATAATGTCGCATGGTTGCTCTGATCGCGATGGACTGCGAGGATAATCACCTGCATATTCTAATCGTAACTGCAATTCCTCTATTTTTCATAATTTTGTGGCTTTGTCAGTTTTGTTCAGGTCCCACCATAGCCTAGTGGATAAGACACTGATAGATGGCTGAAGTGTGAGGACTCTGGCCTACCGCCTGGGCTGTTGTCGACCTAACGTTCTGGAATTATGGGTGCATTTTCCAGATGTAACGTAGATACCCGTTAAAACTACTTAAAATGTCTTCTACAGAAGGCACCTCCCAATATGCAAATACCCCTTGCGTAGGTTTACCCAACACAATTTTGTGTGTGTGTGTGTTACAATTATTTACGGGCATGAATGAATGAAACTATTTGAATTAATCGATTATCTAATGCATTCAGCATAATCTATTTTGAAAAAGTCTATTCCAACGATCAGCAAATAGCATTCGAATAGAATGCTCGATTTGAAATCGCGAATACTATTTGAATAGTGAAATCGCGATTACTCTTCGAATATTTGGATAGTGAAATTGCGACTAGTGTTCGAATATTCGAATAGTGAAACGACGAATACTGTTCGAATAGCAATCGCGAATTGTGAAAATCGCGAATATTCATTATTCGATTTATAGATTATTGATTCAATTCGAACAGATAATCAATTATATAAATCCTTCGAATGGCGCATCACTAGATAGAAGACATTTTAAGGTGATAATGTTTCTGTCTGGGAACCATTCTATACAGTATCATGGCATTCATTAGGACTAGTTACTTTTCTCTAAACCTCACCCGTAATAAGCATCAATTAACAGTTTTGGTTAGAGTTTTCAGTTCACAGAGATGCAATGATGCTTCCACTAGATCTGATACGTTCCGATCGTAATATTTGATCTTCCGTTAAACAGCGAAACATTTAATTCGGTTATATCTGCAAAGATGATTTGTTATCTCACCCCACTTAGAAATTCGATCTTCGTAGCTGATATTATTTGTTCTGCTTTTCTCTACAATTTCTCGTAGGTGCTAACATAAAAACAATATCATGCATCAAGATTTTAGACTTTTAGAAATGAACACAATTTTAGCTTTTCTTATGAAATAAACTTCACGTTTTTAAATTAATTTTCAAAAAAGAGATTCCCCTGAACAAAGACATATTTTATTCCTTCTTAAGTCTAACTTATAAAATATATTTAGAGGTAGGTTTTGTAAAGCAGTAGGAGATTATGTTTACTTGATAAACATTTTAAATTAAAAAAATTCTCAAACACAAGCTTTTGTAAACAAAAATTTTATTTTGTATGTTTGATGTAAACAGAAAACTCAAACGAAAAAATGAAAAAAGAAATTTATTTCTACACAGTTATTACAAAGTAAATTATAAAATTTATGCTCTCTCCATGAGGTATCCTGGTTCAAAGTTCATAACTTTGTTTTACTAAAATTAAGAGTATTTTTATGAAAAATAAATTTTTCGATATAAGATATGGTATAAAACATATCTATATAAGATTTCACGTTTTAGAGTAAGCAAATTAATTATTTCCAAAAATAGACAGAGAAATCGCCTTATGCTTGATAATTTTTTTCAGTGACTGCTTAATTTTATTTTACTCACCCTACATTAAATAAAATAAGTAATAGTCTTCATATCAGGTATTAAAAATTCAGTAAGGTTATAATTTTAGTAATTTGAAAATTTTTAAACTCATGTTGAAGAAACTTTTGTGATATTGTTATGCTAACCAGAAAGTTCTATTGAAAACGTTGGGGATTTAAAATAAAAATTTTGATTTTTAACCATTATTTTGAAGTTAGTGTTTTATTTAATTTTAAAAAATAAGGTTTGAAGATTAAGAAAAATAAATTATTAAAATGTATAACTTTTCCTTTTAAATTAAATATCGGTCCTTTTCATTTTTTTGCAAAATATGTACTTGTAACGTATAGATGTCTTTTTTAAGAGTCTGAATTTACATTCTTCCAAACATATCAATGCTGAAGCAACTGAAATTATCCTACCACCTTCAAACACGAAGTTACATTTCTGTTTATTATAAATAAAAGGAAAGACTTCAAGTGCAATTTACGGAACCTCGAATTTAACTAGCCATTTTTTGCTTGAAACTAATGAACTCTTTGAACATTTGCAGAATCGAAACATTAAAATTGCACATTTACCAGCAAAATGAAAATAAAAATTAAAATCTAAGTAACCTCCTTAGTATTGGATATACTAAATAATAATAAATTGAATATATAGTTTACAAGCTTGTTAATTATCAGAAGATATGGTATTTTCGAGACGTTCAAAGGCACAAGTAAACAATTGATATGCTCATCAAGTTCATAAGTATTATGTCAAAAAAAATTCAAGATCTCTTCAACACCGTTAATAGAACTAGCTCAACGTTTCACCATGCAATGGAGCTAAATTAACTGCATCCTTTCTAGGGAAAAACTTTTCACCGTGATTTGGTTCCATTGATTAGTTTGAGCACCAGATCATGGTTCAACGTTTCGCCAAGAAATAGAAAAATTGCAGTTAATTCAGCACCTTTTTTGGTGAAATGTTAACCACTTTTATTAACAGTGAAAACTCTGGCTGCATATTTGTGGATTCGCATCTTACAATTTGCAATAAATTCCAATAATATTGCACTTATATTATGAATATGCCTCTCAATCTTATTTGAAGCGAATAACATGTACTCTGTTACGCGAAGCTCGTATGATTTGATACTGAAACTAAAGAATATTTGCTTAATCCATTTTCAGTAATAGCTGGTGCTTCACTGAGGTTTTCTACGATACGCTTTGTTTCCGTGGAGAAAAATGGAGAGCGAGATCGCAGAAGACTTACAATGCATACTCTTCAAAATTCTCCAAAAGCGCGTGCAAAATTTAAAGCGTAAATTTGTCGCTCGGTGTGTTCTTATAGATGCTTAGCTCATTGCACTACAAGTAACAATCAGGGACTCTGACAAGAGATATGAACTGAACACTGGAAAAAACCGTTATTTTGCTTCTGAACGAAAACCGAATTTGAACCGGAAAACATATCGGTTAATTCCCGTTCGGTAATCTTCAGTCATTTTGTGACTGTAACCAACTTATCAATATTTTCTAATTTAACGTCGACCATATAATTATCATCATCACATGTACAGTCTGTTTACGTTTCTCAGAGCCTTCTCCCGATTTACGCGTGCGTTAGGTCTGGTTCGATTTCATCAAGATAGGGACAAACGGAAGTTTAGCAACGCTCTTTTATGTTTAAAACTCCATTTACACTAGCAATAGAATACTTTCTTAAATTCCGAACCGAAATAAAACAAAATGGAAAACATCATAAAAACACAGCGATAAAAGAGACAAAATAGATCTTCAAAAAATACCCAACTCTACCCACCCTCACCTTTATACCATTTAGAATCGTTTTGTCTGCAGTCGGTCTGCAAAACGGACGGTACATTGCTTCTCGATTTTCTGTTTTGATATTCACTATCACTCTTTTATTTCAGTTTCGCATGAAACTACTTGTAGAAGGCCGATTTCATTCAGTTGATGATAGAATTATATTTTTAGTATAAATAAGAATATACATAAAATAAAATTATTCATTCGGAACTGAACCGAAAACCGTTATTTTTGGTCGAACGAAAACCGGAACTAAACCACTATATTTTCATTTAGTTGAACCGGAACGAATAAAATTACGGTTTGAATCCCTGGTAACAATTGATTGCACATACCTTGGTAATTATAAATCAATTGTCAATAAAAGCAACTTGGATTTGGTTATTTAAACCTTAGGACTTTCCGCGTTTTTGTATTCTGCATGCAAACAAAAAACTGGTAGATCTGTAAGTTTTGGTGCCGTTTGACGTGTTTGTTTACCAACAAGATTGAAGTTGAAAATTAAATCTGGCTCAGCGTAGTTTTTGCATACAACGAGACCTTAGACATGGCTAGAAAGGCAGACAGTATTTTCATGCTGTTCATCTCCTGTTTAGTGTCTCTGTCTAATGTGTTCCTGTGGCTTTTCAACGCCTTCGTTTATACCCTTCACTGGTCAGACCTTTTTGCATCATTGGGGATTTCGTTTTTTTATTTCGCATCGTTTGTAATTATATATTTTTCAGCCTCTTCCGGGACAAAGCATCTAAAAAGGTTAAGTGCATAATAGACATGCTCAATCAAAACAACGAACCACGATAGCGCAACAAAGGTGATTCGTGATTCTCCATTCCGTTGCTATCGGCAAGAGTCTCATATTGTCTGCTATCTGTATGCTGGTAACATGCGGAGCTATACTTGCAACCCTAATTCTGACATCAAAATGAAATGCACATTAAACTATTCATGTCAATAACAAACTGTTTAAGAAAAGCTGCCGCCAGCAATGATTTTAAATATGATGAAACTTCATCGTTAAAGTGCTCTTAAAATAATTACTTTTCAGAGGCAATAATGTAACTTAACTACTTTGTATGTCCCTATAAAACATCGGTAATAATGTAACTTAACTACTTTGTGTGTCCCTATAAAACAGCGGTCTTTCATAAATGATGTCACACTTGGAGGTTGGAAGGAGTGTCCATGAAATGGTGACTCACCGAAAGTCCGAATTCTGAATTTGCAGATGGGAGAAGTTTAATGGGAGTTGTTTGATAATCGGTTTTAATTAACATTTTTTGACTCTCCCACACACGCCTTAAGCCAGAAATTTTAGAAAGCTGGATCTCTCTATTCTAAAAAAAAGTAAAGGCCGCTGGCGCTGTCAAAGCTTGTTGGCCTATCTCCTCCTAAACCGTGGGGATTTAAGTTTCGACTAAGGTGCCCACAGATTCGAAAAATTCCGAGGAACCTGATAAGCTGATTTAAATTTCGAAAATCGAATTATTTTAGAAGATATTAATAAAAAGCTGAAAAAATAAACAGAATGGTTGCCAGATTTGGCATAAAATCATTCATTCCTTTGCAACAATGCATTTCCAAGTATGTAGTATCACGTGAAATTGTCAAACATGAAATAGAAATATACCCATTTTACGCCAAAATAAAAACTATATGAAATAAGTAACTCAAAATGTGTTACACAAAGTTGGCAATTTTCAAATAGTAAGTTCGCTTAGACAACAGGAGTTTAGAATTAGCGATTATTCATTTTTCCAAAACAGAATAACTAATATCTTGAAAATGAAAAATAATTAAAATGCAGATTATTTTAAAGCCGGTTCGGTCCAGCTGGATCATTTGCTACCAGTAGAAATATTTGGCGGCGTTAACTATGCCATTATAGCAGTTATAGTACGCTTTGGATATTTGCTAGCGCGAGGAGATGGTATAATTCGTGGTGCTAAGTACGCCAATCTGCAAACGATTATGTAAATGAAAATATGGATAACGGTTTTCCGGTAACCTTAAATGAACACTAATTATAGGTTGTGAGCATGTGCAAATCGCCAAATAATGAAAAGTCGCCATGGTGGCAAGCTATCCTATCTCTTTTCAGTTCCCTGTGTTGCTTGCGACGAAAGGCTTGGACTGATGAAGGCTAAAACAATTTTTGGCTGAAACGTGCGTATCCTCTTACCTATAACATCTTATGTGTGTTTTTTACAAAGTTTTTTAATTACTTAATTGTTATAAATCTCTGAAAATATATTAATTCGTTTTGTTACAAGCTGAACAATGTCATTAAAACGCTTTTCAAATAATTTTTCCCCGTAATCTTAGAAAAACAGTTTTAATGACAGATTTATTGAAAGTAAGAGGTTATTAAAACTGAACGTAATTTTCCAAATTTCATGTTAAATAAACTTTCCGTGATCTTTTTTTTTTTTCATACAATCATTTCTGATCTATTTGTTGATTTATGATAAATCTAAAAGTTTACAAACATTTCCTAGGATTTTAAATTTAGTAACACATTATTTTTCCAGAATACATCGTGCATCTTTGTTTAGAATATGTAATTAATGAAGTGAGGCAAAGTAGAATTTATAAGCGCAACCTATCTCTGTTTTAAAGTTACACGTATAAAGATTTCTGGAACATTGATGACGAATTAATAATGCACCAGGTTACGGCATAATGCTTTAACATGGTATTATGTCTACAATATTTACAAATGGTTCTGTATCAGATTGTTTAGTGTACTGGTGTTTTTCTAAAATTAACAAACATCAGTATATTAGACAATCTAATCCAGAACCATTAGTAAGTACTCTATCCAAGCTCAAAATTTTAGAAACTATCTAGTAACTCATAAAGCAAAAACATACATTTTAAAATAAAATATTGGTTAAATTATTTTCTTTTTCAGGTTCAGAATACCAAAAAAAAAAAGTGAACACTTCGGTCATTACTGGGAAAATAAAGTTCTTTACTGGATCCATCCGAATTTCAAATTAACTCTCCAACTCTGAAAATCACCCTCTGAATCCATTTGCAAATTTTGGTTTCGAAGCTTTACGAGGAGTTTTTATGGACCATAAAATATTGAAATATGGGGATAAAGCTACCAGTATTACGCTCTTACTTGTATATAGTGGAAAATCGTGGTTTTCTAAGAAAGTTGAAGAAGAAAATTTTATCGAACCTTCTGCAAGAGTCGTGAAAATATCGGATTGAAATTCAAATTGACACGAATTGAAATCTTAAATAACTTTTCTGGAATATCAGAATTTTTCTATTTGTAAATTGAAAAGGAAGTTTTAATAGTTTAAAAATTAAATGGACAGCAAAGCAGTAAATCATTTTTAAGAAATAATGTTTAAATTATTTTTGAAAATGCCTTAACCTTTTGCAAGAAAACTTTTGCAGATTAAGGATCAAAGAAAACATTTACAAGCTCCTGTTTTTAAACAGAAAAAAGCATAATATATGGGGATTAGTTTTCCAGAAAAATATTTTGAAACGTTATAAAAAATTACATTTCTGCAATTTTCAGGCTGAAGTAAATGTGTGCAGATAATTATGTTGTCGACTCGCATACTAGCATACATAGTTTATTTTATGAAACTTTAAAAAAAAAAGCATCACAAAAAATAAAATAGAATATTTGAAAAATTATAACCTATTAATTATAGCTTAAAATAGATACAAATAAATTAAATAATCTCTATTTTCGCCACTTCCGAAAACTCAGAATATTTGCTCACATATCTCAAAGATACGCATAATCATCATTCTCAGCTATCTCTGCGAATGCATCATTCTCTCACCTAGGCACTTGTGACAGTGGATCTAACCTTCACGTGCTGCAAAGGAGGAAAAGAGTTTATCGCAATAATTCCACTTGTGTCATGTTCTGAGCGCAAGTGTTTCACTATATTCAAAACATTGGCTTTTAGTCGTTTTTCTTCTTTGTAGGAATACGTCTTTGATTTTGACTCTATGCTCTTTTTTAAATTTATCATTTTTTTTAATTTCGGTTTTCTTAACTACAGCCTTTTTCATCATTTATTTTTCTTCTTTATTTTTATGTTATTTATTTATTTATATATTTTACAAGATCAGTTGATTCTTATAACGACAGTTAGTTAAACTGATTCTTCCCATCTATTCTCTTTTTCTCGAAGTGCGAGATTCCGCTTTCTTTGGCAGCTGTTGGATATCACGTGGACTAAAAGAGAAATACATTTGGAGGATTCAAGCATTTTGAGAGTGGTTGAAGGGCTGTCTTGATGCCTAGGACCCGGTACTGGAGTTTCTCCAGCCAATGGATCATTTTACCCTCAACATCGCTGCCCATTTTAGGTCAAATTACTGGATGACGCAGCGAGCCACAACAAACTTAGCAAGCTTAATTCCCATCTAAAAACATAGTCATATTTCTGTACATGAGACACTGTATAACCAAATAAACAGTAAATTTAGTGCTTACCTTATAATAGATGTTATAAAACCCAATTTTACAAATAATTCTTTTTGATCGCGCCTCACCATGGCACAGTGGTCATATCACTGAAAATGGTAGACGGCCGAAGTGTGAAGGTCCCAGGTTCGGGTCCCATCGCGCGGTCGTCGATCTATCGGTCTGGAGTTTTGGTAGGTTTTCTCCAGATATAACGTGAATACGTGTTAGGACCCCTTAGAAAGTCGTCCTACCAAGGCATCCCTCATCTTAGGCAGATACCCCTCATGCAGGTTTGCCTTAATCACACACAACCTCTTTGATCGCGTAATACTGTGACCGCTTGAATACCGCCTTCGCTTCTTCTTCACATGGCACAACTAGTTTATGCGTTACTCTGTAGATAGTGCAATTAAAAGCTAAGAGATCATAAAAGCTGTTTTATGTTGAAATTTAAAAACATGGATATTTACTCGTTTCATTGGGAAAATTTGCAAAATTTAATTTTGACATTTGCATAAACACTTTTGTTGCTAAAAGAAAAAGAAAAATGTCGTAAATTGATTACAAAAATATGAGAAATGTGGGGGAAAAAAAGTAATTATCGAATACAAAAAAATACACGTTAAAACTATAATAAAATTATAGACGTTGAGTTTTTTTCCGCGTGCAAATGTAATGGATGCCAAAAAACGCTTAGTGTTTTTGCTTTTAATAGAACTTGAGATTTAAGTTCTCTATTGTTAAGTTCCATGATGTTAGTGCATGAAATGGGCAACGAAATGTCGAATGTGTTAGATCTTTGTTTAAAAATCTTCGCTGAGCCTATTTTTCTGTATAGTTTCATAAAGAAAAGTGCTTTATAGCAAATCACGTTCCTAAAATGAGAATACTTCCTTAAATGTGATGAAATTCCTTTTTTGTTTCTTTTGATCATTTTTTACTTACTTTTCTTTTGTATAATAGTTCAGATAATAAATTGCTTTTTTTTTTTCCTTCAGAATTTAGACCGGTAAGTATTTTCATTTTCCTTTAACAATTTTATCACACATTGTAATGATATAAAAGAAAAATATAAGAACAAAATTGCCACCTGGCGTATGTTTTTCGAGAATACTTCAACGTTAAGTTTTCCCGTTTATTTTTAAAGCACATTTGATGCGAAGTAGAGAAACAGATGAGATTTTTTTCTTTTTTTCGTTTTCTTTTCTTTTTCTTCTAGAAAACGCTCCATTTCGTATTACTTTTTTTTTTCTGACAGTAGCATGAAGTGTAGTTTTTAAAATGTGCTTTAGCTTCAAAGAAAAATGTTTACGCATAAAGTTCGGTGCTCTGATTTCTGTAAGTAACCAGGGTGCGAACTGAACATTCTCTCCAGGGGGGACAATTGAAAGAAAACATTCTCCATGGGGGACACTTGAAAAGAAAGAAAAGAGAAAGGAGGGAAGGTGACTCACGTGATATTACATGACAAGTACAGTCGCCGACACGTCTGGGAACTGACTTATATTCAAACAAAGTCACAGATTGTTTGTTCTGTGGAATTGTACCCCTGGCAGGGATCAATTAATATTTCTTTAACCAAGAATATTACATTCTTCAGCCGGGGACGATCCTCGGCATTCCCCGCCCCCTTATCTATTCGCACCCTGTGAGCAACTATCTGTTGAATTAATTTTCCAAATTGCGGAGAACTTTCAGTGAAATCTTTCAAACATTAGCCCTTAAAATAAGTTGCTCATTCATCTACTAATGCTGAAACGAGATTTTCACCTCATCCAAAGTTTCGCGCAGCAGTGATCTACAAAGGAAATGATTAAAACTTTGTAAAAAATAACACATAAAAGGAACTTATTAATCTGTACACATGTCACTATCGAAAAAATTTCGATCTACGTCAGCAGCAGAAGAGTCTTGGATTGTTCTTCGTTTTTTATTAAACGCGTGTAGACATTGATAAGTATCTTTCATGCAACAAAAACGAATGATAAAACGCAAAAATGATTAAAATATTTGTAAAATGGAGCACATAAAAAGGTACTCAATGACAAACAGATTGTTTCGGGTTGTAAAAAAGAAATCTAACCTACTTCGGTTGCAAAAAAAGTTTCACCATTCACGTGAACAGAAACATTAGAGCTGAAAAGTCATGAAAGTTCTGACTTTTCAGTTCTAACCTCCCTGCGGATACTGGAACTTTATTTGCCATTGAAGAAACGGCAGTGGACCTTCCGTACTACCCTAAACCATCGTTTTCTCAATAAGTAGCTTTTTATGAGTATTATTTAAAAAATGTTTTATTGCTTTTATCTAAATATGCTAATATTAGTTAATTTTATTGACTTAGTCCGATCGTTTATACCAACGTTTATTTTTCGGCAACCTCTCTTGCAAAGTGGAAGTGATACTACAAGATATGCCCAGAACTGGCCAAATTATGTTAATGCAATGGAACGAAGTTACCACCTTGGTAAGGATTCCACCTGTCTATTATAATCACTATTGCGTAATTTCGCTTTCCAACCACCTCGATTTACTGCCTCCGTAAGGTGACCATCTTCATAAGGTAACCAGTTTTGTACAACCCACACATTAGGCAAGTTCAACTGTAATTTGTTCATAAAGTTTGTTGATGATGTATATCTTTTTGCTTTCAGTAGTTCAGTTCAAGAAATTCAAAGTATTTATTTCATTTTCAGCAAGTACACTGTTTTTAGACATAATTTCGCAGTTTTGAAGTGGCTTTTGTACTTATACGTACGCCTCAAGGAATTCCTTGTGATACCTCAGAAAATGTAGACAATGTTTTAAGTATGTCTCGTAAGCATACGAATTCGCAAATGGACAAAAACATCTCCTTGAGAGCATTAAACTCTAGCACTATTATAAAGAAATTCCACATCTAGCTGAGAAATAGATTGAATAAATGCCACACTAATGGTGTCATGCCAAATATTAAAGTGGTCATGTAGTACAGAAAGGCTACTAAGTCATATTTTTAGACAACACTGTTATAAATGGATATTAAATTAAATATTGTATAAAGTGTACAACTGTTCATTAAGGCATAAAACCTAATGCAACATATGCATTCATATGGATTGATGGTTATTTGATACCAGAAGGTAGAATCTTTCTATATTTTGTAACGTACGCATAGTTTCTATGTGTTTTGTATAAAATTATTGATATTTTAAATGGAGTTCATTTTCAAACGCGTTTTATAAAAGAAAGATATATTAATGCTTAACGAGATAACCAGTGTGCCTTGAGAAGGCCATAAAAATCTACCCTATGAACAGCAACCATTCTTCGCTGACAAACACTTCCAGTCGCACTTACAACAACGGCAAACTATAAGTTTGTATGGTCACTCTATTCGTATAGTTATATTTTATCAGATGTTTGTTCTTACAGAAAAGACAAAAACTGTATACTTTTTTTTAACAGAAATTGACCTAGTTGCTCGTTGTTGTTTTCATTGATGATTGGTAAAAAAACAAATTGCATTACTTTGTAGGAGTTTTTCTTTTCCTATTACTTGGTGAGCTAGTAGCACAGTATGTTTTACCTTCAACTCTTAGAGCAGTGTCGTATTTCCTCCTTTCACTAACTTTTGGGATTACTCTTAATTATTAATAAAATATTTTTTTTCCTGTGTAATTATTAGTTACCTGACCAACGAATAAATTGAACAAGTGGCATTATATATTTTATTCTTTTTAAACTACTTAGCCTGGACTACTTTGGAAAAATTCTTATAAGTGCGTTTAGCTCAATGAATAACAATTTTAAATTAAATATCCTATTCACATTTCAATCTCGCTTCTTTTTTTATCCATAAACATCCACATGCAATGTTACAATGTCAATATCTAGGGAAAAAATTCAATTCAAGAGGAGCTTGTAACTGAAATCTTAAATGTATCATGCACATGACGAGCTGCGATTTAGAGACATTAAGTTAAAAGCAGCATAAACTGTCTTTTCATTACAACTTAAAGAAGCGGCGTAAACTTATATCCCTCATTAGAAATATTTTTTACCGTCGTATAGGAGTTTGCTGTGGCTATAAAAATTGTTTGGACTTCCATCCAATAAATAAGAAAAGAAAATTACAAAGTCGTCGATGTTTTTAAATTTTGATGGAAAGTAACATGACCTGCATAAACTGAACTCCTTTTTCTTTTCTCTCGCTATCTCTCGCCCTTCCTTCAAAGCTGCTAAGAAAAAAAATTTTAAATCACGTTTGGCAACAGAAAAGTAGTTCCAGAAAATTCAGAAAAGTTTCTCGTTTTTAGTTGCTTTTATTTTTGTCTTTTCATATGCAGTATTTCTAAAGGCGCAATTACAGTTTATGTTTTGTTTACTGCGAGTCTTGCATATTTTGGATTAAAAAACTGCAAAAAGTGTTGAATTTGAAAAAAAAAATCCGCCAAATCCGCCTTTAGATTTATATTCGAATACATCTGGCATATTGAGTTCTCTTAACAAATAATATGTAACTTTTTTCCTGTAAAACTAATAAATGAATATTTCTCTTTCTGTTTATTAATAGTTAATAGTTTTCGTAAAGTATTTAATCTGCATACTTTGTTAGAAACAGAACACCACTAGGAGTTCTTTAATTTATAAACCTCCAACTTTACACAAAAACATGGCAATTCTGAGACGGTGTTAAGCAACACTTTTTTAATAAGAACTTGTTCTTTGCATTTTTTTAATAATCTTCACAATGTTTGGATACTTATATAATTTTCAAAAAATTTAGCAAATACATACGAAGTTGAAAGCGAAAGTTAATTGTGCAACATATAAAACAACTTACATACATTTAAAAATTAGAAGAACGTACAAATTATACTGCAAGCAATTAATTATATTAAAACCCTCGTGTTGTACCAAAAAATTTAAAGTATAATCTGTCATTACCTATATATTTAGGATATGTAGTCAGAATCATTTTGATACATATAAATTGTGCATATGTATGTATGACTTTTTAAAAATATTCTTTAAAGTATGATCAACAATGGCTATGCAAGAGCTGTCTTGGAGTCCATAGCTCATAACAGTTTTTAAGGTCTGTACTATATAAAGAATTCAATAATTATTAACGAGTATTTCCTTAATTAAAGCCTATGATCGTATTTTAAAGAACTATCACTATGATGTAAAAGTAGCATGGCTGTAACACGTTGCATTTAAACTAGTTCACTTTATTAAAATTACAAAGAACAATATTATTCATTAAAGCCGATTTATAACAATGTTAAAACATAACTATTAAAGCTTACAAAGTATTATCAGTTCCAAAACTTACTTGACTTATTCACCTACTTTAAGAGACCTTTGCTAGTTTATCCATCTGTTTCTTTGCCTCACCAGTGGCATAGCGCTAGCGCTCTGAACTGGGCGACGAAAGGTACCTGGTTCGAAACCAGGTCCGCCGGCCTAACCGTTCGGAGTTTTCCGTGGTTTTCTCCGAAACTTCGCGTAAATACGGGTTAGGATCCCTTAGAAAGTACCCCACGGAGGGCAATCCCCCCCCCAGGCCTAGATCCCTTGCGTAGGTAATTGGCCTTAACACCACATTTTTACCATCTGTTTCGTTTTTATCGGGTAACGAGAAGTGATCTTTCCTAAATCATAAAATCAGACATCTTCGTAAGAAAAAATGTATCCCATTTCCCTCACAAAAAAATGAAAAATCAAGAGTGTTTTGAATATATTTGGTGATTAAATATTTTACTGACTCAAATACACATTGGAATCCTTGAAAAACATTGAACCTTTCTTTAAATCATTGCGACTGTGTAAATACTAACACGATATAATTTTACTAAAGTATGTTTTACTGGACAAATTTTGAAATCTCGTGATACAAAAGCAGTAAAATAAATGAATGGACTTAATAATGAAATTGAATTACGGGATCCAACTGTGAATAAAATTTTTCGAGTGCAAGCCTTTTTAGAAATGATTTATTTTACATGTAGAAAATTTTGAAGCTGACACTGAATTCTAATCTCCTCACGGAGCCCCATCTTCTTAACATAGCATTTATTCCTAGAAAGCAATCTTGTGTATCTGTTGCAGCTAGGGTGCAGACATCAGTTATTATACATATTACCTAGGTAATGTGCAGATTAAAGGGTAATCCGTTAAAGTGCCGAAAATTGTTTCGTTTCACAAATTACCTAAGTAATATGCAAATTACTTTGATAATCTGCACATTACCTACTAGGCACTTGTTAAAGGGAAAAATAATATTTTTTCTGGAACAACACAACGTTTCTGTACCCGTAAATTAACATAATCTCATACATTTATTTTTTGATAACTAAATAATCAAGTTTAACAAATTGTTTAACAAAAAGCATTTAACAAATTAGTTGATAGAATCAACCATCAATCAATTAAAAAAACTAAAAAAAATTAATACAACAAATGAAACGGTTTAAAATATTATCACAATTAAGGAAATGAATTTCTAAACAAGTGATAAGTAAGCAGATCGAACAAAGAGAGAAATAAACTTCTGAACTTTACCGATATGGAATAGGTAGATGTGTACGTTACCTAAGTAAAATACATAAAACTATTGATTTTGCACGTTGATCACAAATACGTTATTCTGCAATTTGGCTAGCGAATGCGCACATTAACGGCTTTCGAGATATGCCGGTAACATATCCACACAACAGTGCAAGTACGTCACTTGAGTGACAACCCACTAAGCATCCTTTGAGCAGATTTTGTCATTGTATTTCTAACTTATCCAACCCAGAAAAACTACATTAAATATATGAACAGGAATTATCTTTTGTAAGTATGACGACCAAATCCAAAGATCAGCTTGAATTGAATGCACTGAAATTGCCCAACTTAATGAAGTTACTAATACATACATTTGTCTTTATAAAACAAATTCAAGTAAAATAAACTTAATAAAGGAAGCAATTATTTTTACGATTTTGGTATTTTGGTGAGTCATTTAGTTTTCTAAATATCCTGTGTACTCTTTTTCTCGTGCTGTTTGTCTCAATTATTATACATTGACACATGCACTTTTAAAACTTACTAATTTTAAAAATCGAATAGAAAAAATGTGTTTATGCGAATAATTAAAAATTATAATAAGTATTTGATAAGCAAAATTTTAAGATAGTCTTTCTTTTTCAAAATAAATACTTGACAGCTTGATCTTTATTATCTATCCAAAAAAACTAAAGTTTTGTTTCGTTAACCCTTGGATTCACAGTGGTTGTGCTATGAAACCATCGAGACGTCTTTTTTCTAGCGCTTTCATTACTAATCGCAACATGAATATGGTTAAATGGTCCCAACACTGAAAAAGCACAGCCGCTACCATCAATCCATTTAACTACAACACGGCGGTTGGTGGACTAGCCCATCTGGTGTCACAGAGCTAAGGAAGTTTTTGACACACATAGTTATGCGTCGACCGCCATGTTGTTGGTAGTTAAATGCATCGATGGGAACGACTGCACTTTTTCAGCGTTGGGCAATCTATCCAGTGTATCTTCTATATTGATGTGAAAATGCTTGCGCTTCAATGGATTAATCCTGTTAGCTACAGATTACGTTTCGTGCTAAATTGAGATACTGAGTTACATATTACATTAAGAAGAAACCAAAAACAATTTTGGGGATTTCTTGCTAACGCCGAGCGTGCTCCTTTATAATAGATAAATGATTGTAGCATTAAACTCTCATTTTTAGAAAAATATCAATGCCATATTTTTGAGATCGGGGATATTTTACGATGACAATTTAGTGATTTTTAGCGTTGATTCATTTAGAACCGTTTAATATTGCTCTGTAATTTCCATCGTCTGGAAAACAAAGTCATAGAATATAGCTAACTCGATTAACCGCCATGTTTTTGACAGTTAAATGGATCGATAGCAACAACTTCACTTTTTCAGCGTTAGGTAGTCAACTTAGTTGGTCTTCTATATTGATGTGAATATGCTTGCGCTTCAAAGGGTTAAAAAGGAAAAGCCCTTTACAGGCCTAAGAAAACCACACATACTTATATCTCCGATCGAAGCAGTCCCAAATCCCATAATAAAAACTTAACTTCCGCTCTGAGTTTCATAGACCACTGCATTCAGACATCCGCATTAAAAGGAAGTAAAATCAAATATTAAATCAATATATTGAAAAATGGAAGCCGAAATCCTTTTTCAGTCAACTAGTCCCACACCTACCCTACATTGCACCACCCCATTTCCTCTTCTTTTCCTTGCACTTTCTTCTACACATAGAGTTCGGGGAGCAGAAAAATCCATACACACACAAATGTAAGTACCTTTGTTTGCATAGCGTTTTCAATATACCAGGAGCCGATTCCGAACAAATTTTTTCTTTATCTCGATATGTCTTCGTCCTAAATGAAATTTCTTCTCCATAGCTCTTTTTCTTTAATCATTGTAAGTTGTCAGATCTTGTAACTTTATCAGGGATATTTTTTCGGACAAGTTTATGATGTGCAAGTCAAAATAAAACTTCCTTTAAATGAGTCTAAATGTTTATTTATTTATAATGTGTTGTTTTAAAAAGACCTTTTAAATTCACTCGCACTTTTTGCACTAAATGATAAAACCGAATCCAGAGGATAATTTTTAAAAATATTTATTATACCTGCAATTTTTTTTCAAGGACGGGGGAACCTATGTGGTGTCTACATCAGATTTTTGAAGTTTACATTCCGAATAATTTATTCAGTTTTCACGAGAAGCTTAGGGAGACAAAAATTACTTATTCGCACGTCTATGAAATTATACTCGTTTTTGATGCATTTTATTTTTATCTTTCTTTCATTTGAAAGTATGATACGATACTTCGATAGCATTAAGGTTTGTCGATTTACCGCTAGAATAATCCCTTTACATCCAACAAAAAAAATAAAAAATTGACCACCGCTATTGTGTATACTGTAATACATCTATAATATATTACATTACATATATTTTTTCTATAATATTATTATGAAAAAATATTTCGTTTTTTTTGTGGTTATTCTTTGTTATAGAGGGGCTTTGGTTTCACCAGAACCCCCCTCCCTTTCAAAGCATTAAAAAAATTATTGAGAAAATTCATCAAATTGTGATCTATTGTAATATTTATCAATAAATTTCACAAAATATTAACAATTTCACGTACAGTTTTTATGGAAAGTTTACAATTGTTCCTGAAATTTAGGTTGGAAGCAAAATTATGTTGCAAGAATCCAAACAGTGTTGTGAAACGTTATGGAAATGATTGCTTCGCAAAAGTTAATGATGAATTTATTTTTTATGATACCAATCACAACTTTTGTTGTAACCATCTGACCTGGAGGAGCATTATAGTACCGTCTGTCCAATCAAGATGAAATTTGCCACGTCTATGTGTTTATTCATTTAGAATATCTTTACACTATCAATTTTACTATAACTCTCCAATAGATTGCGCTGCAGTACATCAACTTCACAATCAGCACTTTTCAATCGATTTCTATGATAACTGATATGCGTAGATATTTGAACACGGAAAATATTTACGCGATAGCCATTAATGCTATAACTCAACTATTTGTCACTGCAATCAGTATTTACAACAAATAGTAAGAGCGATAAACAATAAAGAATACTTATTGCGGCTGTGATTACAACAAATAGTAATAGGAAGTAGAATCAACTAAAAAATAGGTGTTTAATAACGATAAAAACTATTACAGAATGTGCCGTGATGTTTTCATTGGTTCACTGGCTACAATGTGCTTATATTATCGCTCTTCGAAATTTCAGAAATACCTGGCATGTGCCGTTCCAATGGCAAAGTCAATTTGCTTCCACTGGATGAGCCACCAAAATTAATTTTAAGGCTGCTCTTCGGAAAAAAAAGAACTCTGTTTTTAGTCTTGGTACACAAATTAAAATAAACTAATAGCACCATGGTCTCCAAAGAATTCCGGATGGTTCTTCATAAGCTGCTTTACACACTGCAATAAGCGAAAAAGCTGTGGCGTTTGTGAAATGTTTAGAAAAAATTCTTAAGCATGGATCTGAGGTGCAAGATTTTTCGAAGAGTGACACGCTTTGCGAAAATTTCCGATTTTTAAGAATTTTTTCTAAAAGTTTTGAAACTGATACAGATGGATCGTTTATTTCAGTATGTAGTACAGCTTGTAAAGGAACAGTTTCAAAATTTTGAAGTGTCTGGCATAATTAGTTTATTTGTACGTATGTACCAAAATCAGATGATTTTTTCGAACAACACCGTTAATTCACATGGCTTAAAATACTCAGGAATCTATGCACTTTCTGTAGCATATTCGGAAATACAACTGATACCTTTAAATGACAGTATTTGGAATGACGAATATTGTGAGATATGATAGTTTCATGCCCACATTCAAAGTTCAACGACAAGTATATCATCAGGTTAGTTTATTTCTTCCAGTACTGGAACAGAATCCGCAATTTTTTTTCAAGGACAATGTGGAGAAAGAGATTGGTCAACGACGCTCAAGTACAGCATTTGATCGGGAAATTATACCTGGATTGCGAACATTATTCCACGAGTAAAACTCTTTGGTCTCATTTTAAATCCACATTGGAGGATGTGAGAGCGGATGCCTTGAAAGCCATTATCAGGGCAGACAAAATGTCATTTAATGAACATGAAAGATGTTTTTGCTGAAGATCTGAATGACAGAAGTTCAAGCTTTGAACTATCCTGTCAAATTCCTCAGAACTTTGAAGTCACCTGTAAACTAACGTTGAAAATTGGTTATTTAATACTGCTTCATCAGAATCTGAACACAACAAATAAATGCAACAAAACAAGACTTTCCATTAAAAAAAACTGTTGCCTAATGTGATTCCAGCAACAGTATCTAACGGCAACTATAAAAGAGAAGATGTGCTTATTCCGCATATTCAAATGACTCTCACCAATTAGCCTTTTACATTCAAATGACCACAATTCTTTGTGTCATGCTTTCACGGTGACAGTCAACAAAGCTCAATCGTCGAGGTTCCACGTTACCAAATTAAATTTAGCAAACCCATGTATATTGCTTCTTCAACTATATGTTCCATGCTCCAGAACAAGGAACATCAAAAACTCTCTACATCCATCTATACACCAAAGTAGAACACCAAAAATATTGTTTACCTACTTATGTGGTACTCGATACACTGGTCTCCAAATTAGTATTACACAGGCCTCCAAAAGTTAAGGTACAACATGTTTTTCAAAGTCCACCGTAAAAAAAGGGCAGTAGCAATAAAATTCATAGTTTATATAAATGATAGTAACGTACTTTTAAAAACCTATGCAAAAACGATAGCTACTACTTTAATTTTATAGAAATGTACAGGTATATATGAGAGAGAGTAAAATACGAAAAAAAACTGGCTTTCGTAATTACGGGTAAACTTTTGTTGATTTACAACTACTGTTGGCAGATTCGTTAACAATAGGCAGTAGACTCCAGCAAAGTCTAGGAGAAGCTGTTTGCTTGATTCGTTAAGGTAGCGGGTGGGCGGATGAACGGAAATGGGGTTGTCACAGGCGGATTCTGCTAGAAGTCTCAATGTGTCTCGCAGTGTAGTCCAACGACTCGGATCAATATTAATTCGAAGATTCTGTGTCCAAAAGACATTTTCTAGGCTGATCACAAACTACAACACCTGTAGAAGACCGTTATCCAGCTCTTTCAGCCTGAAGGAGAAAAAACATTACTGTGGAAGAGAAAGAAGGGCCCGCTTATGTTGGGCAAAAGAACACGTTTCTGGACCACACAGCCATGGGCTTTTGCGCTCTTCACAGCCGTGTCCAAATTCACACTGGAAAGTAATTCAGGGCATCTGTAGATCTGGAGGAAACAATGCCCTAGATACCACCAACCCAACACTTTTGAAAGGTACAATTACATAAGTGGTGGAATAATGATTCGGTCAGTCTGATTTGGTCAGTGAGTCGGTAATCACACTGACCTACATGTGTTTCATAGAGGAACTCTGACTGGTGTGAGATATCGGGATGAGATCCTTGATCCATATGTCATCCTATGGTATTTATTGGCCGTGACTGCATTCTGATTGATGATAAGACAAGACCTCACGGACCTGTGGCTGTTGAGGACTATCTTGAGGGTAGTGGTTTGGAAGTAATTTAATAGCCAGTTCAATCTACAGACCTGAATCCGATAGAACATCTTTGAGACTATCTTGACAAACAGGTTGCTGCTTTAAATCCTCTTCCAAGGTCTTTACATGAGCTAGAACAGGGTTTATTCCATGTCTGGTCTTCGCTTCCCATTTCGCTGTCCGAGAACTTAATTGACAGCACGGAATATAGATGCCATCAAAATATTCAAGTTATTGGTGGGCACATTTGAAGAGAGAACTCATTTTTTATGTTTCTGTGACATTTTACAGAGTAAAACTGTGACGTGCTGTTTTAACCAAGAATGGACTTTTCCACCAAAATTTCTTTTTCTTGTTGTTGTTGTAAATCATTTTTTCTTTGAAAATTTCTGTGTTGCATTCAATAAATAACTGAATAACTGTTTAGTGCACATTTCTTCCAAACTTGTTGTTTCTACATACATTCACTTGTATATTACACATCTTTTGGAGGCCATTGCTGTTTCAGTTAAAGTTAATTCAATTACATAGGAAATAGAACATTTAAAATCATTCACGGGAATTACTACTTTTTAAAAAAGCATACCATTCGTCATGAATATATACCAATAAAAATTACTGAATGAGCATGAGTTGTTTGAATATATACTGGCAAGACAATGTGTGCTAGATTCTACTAGTGTAGTATATAATTTAATAAGAGTTGTTACCGATATATTATATCTGATAACCGATACATCTATAAAAATATCGCCTGAATTTGGATGGATTTATGTTAAAACAGTGATATGAACTGCCACTTTCAGTATAAATCATTAAGCTGAGTGGCATTTATTATCAGTTAAGTCGTTTTGTTTCACAAGAATGAAACCAGGAACTTTTACGTCACAGTACGATCAAGGAAGTGTTTGTTCTTTCTTGTTTATTCATAAAGACTCCCTGGATTTTATGTGTTTTCAGCTGAAGAAAGAATAAATAAAAATCATCCCCCTCTGTATGAGAGTCAGCGCGAAATTAATTTCTCGACCCCAAATTTTTCTCATAAAGCCTTTCTTTACTCAAACAGAGATATGGATTTCCTCCACGCGACCACCACAAACATTATTATAGAAATAGAAATTTTCATGGAAAAACGGTAAAGGATTGGATAAAATCTATGAGCTTTTTTCCCGATATTTTGAAGCGTTATTGTATTGGTGGAGAAAAACGCGTCTTCAGAGTGAATGACGAGAAAGATTGAAAAAAAGCAGTGACACGTTCAGACTCTAATAGATTTCGTCCTGATTTCTAAATTGTGCCTCATCGAGTTTTAGACAAATATTGCTCTGCCATAGCTTGCTTAATGGAAATATCAAGAGTGCTGTTTGAAATATGTTGAGGCGATGGTTTATATATCCTAATTTTTACTGTTATTTCTTGGTAAAAATTTAGGTATAGGTAAATTTCCTGATTTTGTCTGCCCTTTCCCAATCGATTTTTGTGTCGTTTTAGTCCTTAAAAAATATATGGTCTTTATTTTTAAATATCAAGCTACTATCAAGTCGCCCAGTTTAGCGGCATTTGGCGCGATTTCATTAATAGGGCATGTACTATTTGTTTCAATGCATTAGTACCATTCAATAGCCTACTGTTACTCAATTCCATTTCTATAACGCAATAAAGATACGCGATTGATTGGGATTTTTGTGGAATCTCGAGTAATTGCTTGAAATTTCAGAAAGTTTATATCAGGAGAGGCAGATCGCGCATAGCAGTGTAGTAGTTTCATTTCGACTCTTCCTGTGAATACGTTATCTGTGAGCCTGAGTGCTCTGCCAGTTTGTATTGCGGTATTATAAGCGACGCTTTCTGGCTTATTTTGAAAAGCCTAGTTTTGAATGCGGTTTGTTATTCTTCATTTTTATATGCTGAGAGCTTTCCTCAGGAATTTCCTCTGAATTTTAGCCTGCGGAAAGATTTTTATTGTGTGGGAAATACAGCATCTGAGAGCAACACAGCTGACTATTATAAATCAAGTTGCTGACTATTAATTCCTGTGTATAGCAGATTGTTCGTTGAAGTTCTAGAATAAATAAAATTTGTCTTTTATTCTGTCAACTGGACTGTTTACTAGAACTTTCCATCGACACTGGACTTTTAAGCTACGAACTCGAAATCTAACCAGAATTTTCTGCAACAATTGAGAAGTTACTAATAACGAAAATTTATAACTGTTCATTGTGACCACCACCAGAAACACGAACGATATCCATTATGAAGAAGAATTCGTTCCAGGGAGTAAGTGGGGGCTTTATTCGGACCTTCTTGAAGAATAAAAAATGAAAAAAAAGGGAACTTAAAATTAATGAAACGAAACTTTATAACTTCTCACTCAAAACGATGTTCGAAATGGAACTCTACCTATCACTGTTTAGAAAATGTAGCCTCTCAAAGTTGGAATATTCATTGGTAATCATCCTGTACATTTTAAAAACTTTCGACTGTTTACTTTCTGAAGAAATTGGTTTGTATTTAATGCTTTTCCAAAGCCCATTTTATGCCTTTCAATTTTTTTATAAAATTGCTTTAAACAGAAGAGGAACGTTCAAACAACATATTTTGAATACCAGAGTTAGCTCAAATTAAGTATAAATTTACCTTCAAAGGGATAAATATTTATTTTCCGCAGGAAAAAAAATTAAACTTTAAGAAGCATATTAAGAAAAGTCACCAGGCCTATAAAAAGAGGAAAGATATATTATCTTTACCAGACTCACTTACAAAACTTTATGATACGAATGAAAAGCTAAGATAAATAAAACAAAGCATTTCATTCAACTATCATTATTTATGGATATTCTTTTATTTGATATTTAAAAAATTGTGCATTTGTCTCCTACCATTTTTAATAGGATAGCATTCTGTAAGAATTATCATTAACTTAGAGTATGCAAAAGAGATCTAATTACTACAGAAATACACTGCTTAAACCTATGTTTTGGTTTTATATTTTCTACAGTTCAACGTTCTGATATTTATTTTTGACTTAACCGTCTACATATTTATTTTCGACTTAAATTCGAAATTTTTCGTATAAAGCAGAATTTTTATTTCCTCAATCGTTTTCTCATAGCTTTCAGTAACCACAGACTAAGTAAATTTAGTTGCTCTACTGTTAAAACAGGCCACATTGGCAAATAGTAATGCATCAATATCAATCAAATTAGCAATAGTAATTTGAATACGCTACTGTAAAAATAAACATTACAATGCATAGAATAACAGAATCTAAGAATAGTTGCTTTTAATTACATTATCTGATGTTTTCAAAAGTACTAATCCAAATGAAATCAAAAAATATTTTCGATTGTTTTGAAATATACTGCGAATAAAGTTTATGTGTATCCCTACTTATGAGTGTTAATCGTTATCACTCTTTATAAATATGTATACAAACCAAAAATAGTCGTTATCGTTGTCTATAGATTTTTAAAAAAGTATATTTTGAAAGTATGCATAATAATGTACATTTAATAGAGTGAAAGTTTAAAATTTCTCATTAATATTAGATAGATCATTTTTCAGTGCTTTCTAATTCACATCTCTTTCGATGGAAATGAATGAACATTTGAATTTTGGATTTTCTTCCAGCATAGTGATTTAAAATATTAAGGGGAAACGTATAGGAGAGTTTTCTAAGTTTAAAACGTTGTGTTTCGTTTTAATCTGTAGATGACACATAGACGAAAATTGCTGTGCACAGTTATGGAGTACATTTGATGTGTTTTTAAATTCCTCTGGCTAACCGCGTAGCCTCACACCAGATCCTCCCTATAGGACGACGATGGACAATAATGAGCGGCTTCCCCCACCCACTTGAAAGAAATGAGCCCCACTTGAAAGATAACCGTCTTAGCTCGGGATCTCTTAATTTTGAACCAATTTCAGATGTGAGACTGAAATCTGTATTACTATCTCCTGAGTTATCGTATAGTTGGATATGGAAACATGTTGAGCATGGAGGACATTGGAGCAATGACGTATTTTACATGCACCAGCTCCTTTTAGCATACAAGAGTCCACAGCAGTCCAATTGGGGGAGATTTCACCCTCCCAAGCAGTGACCAAGGTCCAGGCGGCTTCACTTTTTGTATTATTATGGGAACCGAGCTGAAAGCTGCTGAGTTACCTCTGAACTGGAGTGCATTTACACAGGGGCATTTACCAGGTAAAACTCCTGTCTTTTGTCTGCTTGTCAAATAGAGTCCAACCCCTTTTATATTGTAGTAACTGAATTTTTTAAAACCAAGCAACTTTATTTAAATATTGGTAGCTTCGTTAAAATGAAACTTTATTGTTAAAGAGCATTGCTGTAAAGTCTGTTTAAATGAAGTGCAATGTCAAGGCAAATTCGAAATATTAGCAGCTGTTATATTAGGAACACGCAACAGAAATGTGAATAAAACTCTTAAGTACTGTTCAACTTTGTGGGAGAATATTAAAAGGGCTAATTGATTTTTTTTCGCCTTGACTATTGGTAAATATTGGTAAATAATGAATTCATACATCCAGAAAAATTGGTAACTTTTCTTGCGCAGTGGTGCAGTCTTGCTCTTACAAAAAAAGCGGTTAGTCTATTTTTAAAAAGCGAGCTATCGAACAGTTCTTTCATCATCTAAATGTACACTTGTCTAAGTTACACTTGTCTAAGAGCTTTTTACAAATTTTTCTAGCTACATCAAAAGAATATTAATATCACCCTGTTTTTAATTCCATATGCCCAACAGCCTTATATTCTTTCAGTACAAAAAAAAATGTAAGTAATTTGTATTTTTATTTTTAAATGTACTCTAAATAACATATTTGAAGCTTAATTTCACGCTATTTTCATCAAAACACAGCACGTTGTATTTATTCAAATCAAATATCTACAGCATCATATAAAAGTGTTTGTAAGAACAAAGATTTATTTTCCTGCTTTTTTCCCAGAAGACATTACGGACTTCACAAATATCGCACCCAAGTAAGTTTATAGATCCAACTTCTGTGATAATTTCTAGAAAAGAAAGAGCATGAATTTCATAAAAGGGGAGATGAAAGCCATTCTATTTTGGGTTCAATCAAGAAAAATATTTTAATTAAACTGTCTACGATAAGTTAATTGCGTCAGTATCATCTAAATTTTTAATTGGCAATTCTTTCACGTATTTAAAAATGTATTATATTTGTTCATGTTAGCTTGAATTCTTTTTCTGCGATGCATTAGCGAAATGACTTGAAATTTTGCAAAATATAGTGAAATAGTACGAGAAAATGTTTCCGGTTCTGTTTCAAGCACACTTAAATATGTTTTGTTTTATTTTCTATAGAATTACGATAAATTTTACTTTAAAGATTCCTATAATACAACCTATTTTTAGAGCTAAGTAAAAAACGGAATATCCGAAAAGGGACTCGCTCATTTTAAATTTAAACAATATGAAAATAGGGGGGGGGGGCAGTAGAAGATTGAAACAAAATGTCAACTTATTTTGAAAACCGTAAAAATCTGATGTAGAAGTTTCAAAATTAGTCATAAATGTTGTCAAGAGGTGGCGCTATACGCTATTGTCCCAATATAGATAGACTATATCGGAACACATAATAGAACCAAGTTTTTAGCGATAACTAAAATACAGGAAGTTTAGAGAATAGCAACGAAATAATGAAACAAAATGTATGATTATTTTGAAAACTGAAAATCTGACACAAAAATGTCAGAATCTCTACATAAAGGAAAGTGTACTAACTGACCAACATCTGGCACGTATTCCAAGACATATTTCGTTGGAAAACTTGCGCTTGAAGACTGCACGAAAGCGGATGTTCTATTTTTCGTTTGCTCTCACTGTGGTTCAGAAAATTGGGACTTTCGTTGTGAAAAATCCGTCCTTATAAAATTGATCCAGTTTTTGTAAAATCATTTAGCAGCATTTGTTTTATACAGGGAGTCCCAAAAAGGTTTTAACGGCTAATTCTTTATCTATTATTAGATGTAAGTGGGCAGTGTAAATTGAAAGAAAAATGTTCAAAATAAGATAAGAAATAAGACTCCGTTAAGAAAAAATTCCTATAGTTCATGTACAAAAAGTTACACTTTTTAAATTTGTGTATGACCTCCGTGTAAAAACATTGCCAATTAGTACGAAGTGCCCAGTACACTAATAAGGTGATGCACCAAATTTGAGCCTTTCATCATACAACGCCTCAGAGATAAAGAATGGTGATCGCGGACTATACAAGATTTTGAATGTAAACGTTTATTGCTAAAGTGGTAAAAAAGATTTTCTTTCGTAATTTCTGTACGACCCTTGAAATGCGGTCATTCGGAGTGATTTTTTTTTTCTTCGAGATCCATTGAAATGTGGTTTAAATCACCATTATATTTATCTTCATATCTCTGACACTTTTTAAGGTATAGTTCTCAATTTTAAAAGTCACATCTTTAGTGTATAGGGCACATTTTACTAATTGGGAATTATTTCATACGGGGTTTTTGTAAAAACTTAAAAAGTGTAACTTTTTGAAAATTAACGAGAGGAATCTTTTCTTATGGAGCATTATTTCCGACCTTATTTTGAACATTTTTTAAATTTACACTGCCCACTTATCTCTAATTGATAAAGAATTCAAGCCCGTTACCACCTTTTTGGAACATATCCTGTATATCCGATTAATTTATATATTACTTTATCTTTTACAGTCTTGCCAACTATTTTACACCCTTTTAGTTTACAATTTTAAAAAATACATATTAAGTAACAAGCAAAATTTATTACCTATGTTTTATCTTTTAAAGTATAGTTGGAAAACATGATCGTAATACAGAGCACATTTTCCAACTTTACATGATAAGATTTAACAATTTCTTGTAAAAATAGTTACTTTTTTAATAAACAATTGTGCTAGTTTGTAGATAAAGATATAGGAAACATTTTTTTTATCTTAAAATATATTTTTAAAAACAAAAAATTACAAAAATTAAATTTAAAAACGTTAGAAAACATTCCCCGTTCTCTTCTGTAAAAATAATTTCCCAAACATGATGCCTTTTATATTAAAAGAATTTTTAGGTTTTTATTTCTATATTAATAAATCATATTTGAAAAACAGGAACATGCATAATTTCTTTTTCTTTTTTTAATTCAGAAAGGTTTAGAATTCCTCAAATTAAACTTTAATTCCGTTATGTTCATTGCCAATGATTACAGAAAAAACTAAACAGCTTTCTTTTTGAGAAAACAAAAGCAATTTTTGAAGAGTTAGAACTCTGTGGTCACTGTCAACTTTTTAATCATTTTAAAATTTTAGATGAAAATGGTATAGTTTTAATATGTCTTATAAACTGCGTATTACACTCAATGAAATTTATAATCAAAAGTGTTGGGAAAATATCAAAATAGAAGTCTTTAAAAATAGGAATAAAACATAAAATAAGGTAAATTGGTTTCTTTCAATGGGGAGAATAGAAGGAAAATAACATTAAAATATTTTCACTAACGATATAATAAAATGAAATGAAAATCTAAAACTTATTCATATTTTATCGACGTAGTTTTACAGGAAGTACTTATTGCTGAAAATCATCCTCACCAACATTAAATGCAAGTGAATAAATAAAGTAATCAGCAAAGAAATGAGATAGTTTATTTTATAATTTTCATTTTTGTGCGAACGAGTGTGCTGTAACATATTTACTGCCACCACTCTAATAGCTTGCAGTATATGCAGCTACTTTCAAAATTTTTCCCTCTCTATATGGTACAAACATCAAGCTTCGATTTAATTTACTTGCACTTCAAGCTTAAATTCAATTTGCTTGTCCTTAGGAATACAGGCACAAAACAGTTTACGCTTAGTGCCAGTATTACTGGTGTTCCTTTTTATAGAATCGCACACACAAAAGGTTTAGCTATACCTCTTCATTCAAATCGTATTTCGAATCCACTTTTGGAGAAGTTAAAGTGCTTTTAACGCCAGCAAAATGATAAAACAACTGATCCCGAAACTTCCCTTCTCTGTCTCTCTCGCTCGCTCTTTCTTTCTATGAAAATAATTACATCTAAGAACGTTTACAAAAGCAGGCGACGGCAAAAGTGATTTTGAAGTCGTTTGTGTGTTTCACTGAACTGAACCCGTAATTCAACAGCTTTGAAGGAAAATCTCCTTTACAGTTTGCGTTTATTGAATTTCCGTTGAACTACTCGAGCAAGCTTTAGAATTGCTTGTTAACACTAACAGATTGAAGCTATTCTATTCGTATCGATGATGATATGAAAGACTTACTTAATCACACTTTCTCATTGTGTCCTTTGCAAGAGGAAGCTTAAAGTAAGCTCCAAAGCTTTAACGTTTCAAATCGTAAAGCAAGACATGATAATTTAGATATGTACTAACACGAATATAACAGAAATATATACATAACTTAAAATACAAATTATGCCGAAGGTTTGACAGTAAAGTTATGATATCCGTATATTTTTTGTGCTTATAAAATGTCTAAAGCAGCAGGTTTAAGCTATAACTGCAGTCTTTTGCAAAAAATAAATAAATAAAGATTTGCTAAAGAGAGAATTTGTACCTTTATGAGCTTCGGTATTTTCTCAGATAAATAAATTAGAAACCAAATAAAAATACATATAGTTGACCAAGTAAACTTTTAAGCAAAAATGTATTCGTGATCGTTTGTTGTTTGGGTAAAGAAAGATATTTATTGTTGATTGAATGGAATTCAAAAATAAAAATACATTGTTCATTTACTGTGTTCTAAAAAGCAATAGGTATTGTTTACCCAATAATATTGAAAGAAAAAAAATCCTTAGTGTCAAAACTATATTCAAAGCAGAAAGGCGTGTCACATACAAAGACGAATAAACAAACTCAAAACAAACAAGAACGCAAGAAAACGCATGATGTATTTAGCGCATGAGGCCCTAGCACAGAGGTGGTGAACTTTTATGGATCAATGTGCCATTTTTTCTATTTGTTTATCTTCCTTTGTGAATAAAATCCTTGAGGGAGATTTCGTTTCTTCAAATAACTCCCTAATAAGATACGGTCACATTTTTCGCGTAATATGAAAAGACTTGTCAAATTGATAAAACGAAACAAGAGGGTTTTCGCATTTTTGCAAAAGCATTCAAAGACAAAAAAAATCTTGCTCACTACGGAAAAAAACAGTTTTTCCTTTGCGGCATTTTAGCATTTTGCTAATTTTTTTCTCATTTGATCTTTTTTCGATAAAGAATTTTGAACTCTGGCTTAAACTCTGATTAGACCTTGCAACTGAACTAAGATGACCACACAATCATATGCAGATGCAAAACGACCGTCATGTTCATAGTCTGAAAAATGGCCTCTGAAAACCCCTGCTCCAGCATTTACTTGATGGGCCACAAGGGAACTACCGGTAAAAATAGAGGGGATGGGGGAGAGATGGAATAGAATTTAAATAGCAGTATACTGTTTAACGAATGGAATTGAAAGGAAAGGATTTTGCGTAGAAAAATAAATAAATAAATATATATATATATATAGATAGATAGATAGATAGATAGATAGATAGATAGATAGATAGATAGATAGATAAAGTTATGTTGTTGACTGGAGATACATTGTTGATTGAATGCGATTCAAAAATAAAAATATATTGCTGACCCACTTAGTTCTAAAGAAAACAATATATTGTTTACCTAACTAGAAAAATATTCATTGTCATCTTGATAAAGAAAAAGGAACTATATTAATGGAATGACGTTTTTTCAGATTATATCAACAAATAAAGTTATATTGTTGATACAGCGCAGTATAAAGAAATATTTTGTTGATCAAATAAATTGTAATGAATAATAGAAAAATAAAAACATACATATAAATAAATATTTTAAGTAGGAAAACAATATTTTGATCGAATACAGTGTAGAGAAAAAAATTCATTGTTGGGCATTAATGGCATTTCAACAACTGTGTCTGAATAGTACTTAAAAAGAGATATGTTCTTTACTAAATTGAATGAATTTATAGGGAAATTATGCTGTTGACTAAAATGATTCTAAATAGAATCCTATTAGAAAGGAAATATATATATATAAAATGAATAAATTTTAATGAAATATGCATTGTGCACTGAATGGTGTGGTGGCGTAAAACAATGTCTTAATTAAAGGGGCAAATCTCAAGGGAACAGATGATTTTTTTCCCATGGGATGTTTACTAGGGTGTAGCACTCTTATATGGGAAAAATGTTTTTGTTACATTTTCATTTATAATAGTGATCAAAGTGTGACCCAAGATTAGAGGATTTTAAAAAGCATTACTTTTTTTAAATTAGTATTTTCCTTCTACCCGCGCATTTATTTTGAAAATTTACATTTGTGCTACCATACTGATAAAACTTGAAGGAGCATATTGTTTATAAATTCTATTAAACTATTTATTATTATGAAAAAACAAGTCAGATAGAACAAATTAATGCTAATTTACTAAAAATGTGAGCCACTTCAAACATAAAATGCACATAAGGATACATAAAAATAGTCAAAAGAGACCTTAAAATCCCGTTTGGTGTCGAATTTGGGCATGAGTTTTCTTGATTCAATTTTTGATTTTATGCGACCTTCTCTGGCCTTCTTATCACATACCTGCATAGAAACCCCTGTTAGTATCTTTACTGAACGTTCTACAGCCTGGGTGTGGCATGGCAGTCTTAGAAAAGGTATTTTGTACTTCCTTTTGTTTCCACCATCGAAAGCAAATCTTCATTCTTGACGTCTCTAAGGATGGGAGGTTGAAAATATTTTTGTTGCCAATCTATAAGGTATGTGTATGATTTGGCATTAAGTTTAATTTTAGGGACCTCAAAAATACGAGGGACGTTTTCAGAATTAGTCGCTTCTCTTGTTTTTATAATAATTCCAGCAGCAAGTTCACGAATGTGTTTCTCAGGATCTGAGAGCATCGACAACAGAAGATTCTCAGGATGCCCTTAGAAACTGTTCCGCTCAATGACAGGGTCGACCACTTTTTTTAGTTTAATTGGAAGGTATCGAGAATTCGAAGCCAATTTCCAAAAATTTCAAGATCCATCTTTGCATGACGGATGAGTTTTAATTTGGAACCAAACAGGAGCGTAAACTCTAACAATAAACGTGGCAAGATGATTAAGGTTTTCAAGTGGTTTACTTGTGGAAATATATAGCCTTAATATCCTGTTGGCTTTTGTTAACCATCGAGCATGCGACATTTTCCCTGGAGCTCTGTGTGCGAGATCGGGAGGACAATCGCCACTAATTAAGCTGATGTAATCTCTTACAAGTACCGTTGGTCAGAACTTAGGTATTTGATGATATCGACCAAAATATCCGGCAAAACGCTTTCTATCTTTTCATACCGTACAATAGGATTTTCTTCGCATTTTTCTAGCAATCTTCCAATAGTACCAGAATAGGAACTTGGCCCAGTAGTTGCCCCATCTAAGAATGAAAAAAGGTTTTTTTAAGGCAATTCATTCGTGTGTAAAACGCATATGATCCATTGTAAAGTTTGATTCAAACGTTTTTCTAACAGCCGTATTACACCACCAGTTTACCCTGTGTTGTTGCTGTTCCATCACAACCAACAGCTACAGTTTATCTCAATGAAACGTTTTCAGAAGAGAACAAGTCATACATAGCACGTTCTATGCTCTTGGCCGTCTCAGTACTTGGGACAGCGTAGCCGACATAAACAGAGTCAAGTTCCTTGATAACAGAAATGTGTTCTTCTACAAAAACTTATATACGGTATTTTTTGACTCCCTTTTTTACTACATTTAAAACTTTATCTTTTCTGCCATCAAAGTATATAGCTGTAACACTGACAACTCTATTTTTAGCTAACATTTCTTTGCGTCCTTTCGATCTTTTACGGCGCAATTTTGATCTATCTATTACTTACACATCTGACTTAATGTCATGAAGAACTGCTGATGCGATTGCTGCAACAGCTCTATCAGATACGCCATATCGGTCACATGTTTTTGACAAAAATGGCAAACTGAGTTTTGGCTTTTTCTTGGACCCTTGGTGCTTTTAAGAACACAGTTCTAAGCCATCGTCTATTTCTTCAGTATCTTCTGACTCATCCAATATAAGAGGGGCTCGTGGGGAAAGTTCAACTCTATCCTTCTGTTTATCCTCATATGTCACAAAAGCATAATATTGTTCTAGTTTTTGATTTCTATCATTTCTCTTTTCTATTTTTTTTCGTTTGTGAAGCGTCTATACCACCAATAACCATTTTCTTGTCAGTCCTCTGATCCATCAGAAAAAATTGTTCTTCTTTCGCTACTCTTCTTTCTTTTGGGCATTTGGATTGACGAACGTTTCAAAATTCAAATCAAATGCACGGATAGATAGACTCAAAATAAATAAAAAATATTTTAGGATACACTTTTTGAAAGGTTGGGTCACATTCTTATAGCTATTAAAAAACAATTTGGCAAAATTTAATTTTTCACTCCACCCTAATGTTTACCCCACACGGATGTTTTTTCACAGAACAGCTATAAATAAAATTCAGGCGCCGAAGTGTCTGAAATACTGACAGTTTGGCACAAGTGTCAAGGAGAAAAATTATTTATATCCCATAAAATTATGCAGGGGAAGAAGCAACCGACCCCACACCATGAGGGGGGCGAACTAGCCATCCGAACACGAATAGTCGACTGAGGACGAAAAAGACATCCAATAGAATCCACCAGGAGGTGCCCAATAGGGATATATGATTAGGAACTCCTTCTCGCGCCCAGGAGAGAAAAAAGAGATGAGAGCAGATGCATCTTTGCTGGCTTAAGAAAAAATTAGGAAGAAAAACTTCCTAACCGGAGAAGAGTTCTAAGTGCTGAGAGACTCAACGGAATATGTGACGTTACCATCATCAGGCTAGATCCGAGCCGATGTTATATTCGAATACTGATCCAAATAAAGAGGGACTTCACCACCTATCCGGACCTGGTTCACTGATGACAAGAGATACCCATGTCCAGATCCCATACCCTTGTACTACTGATGACCAAGCTGCGACAGCCTAGTGATATGAAGTACGGCATTCAGACTTAGCGTGGATTCGTGAATATGCAATATTTTCTTTTGTTCATTTCCCGTGCACTTGCCCCTATGTGAGTTTAAATTCATACATGCTAATTAATGCCACATCTCCCCAGACCATTATATTTTCAGAAACTTTGTATTTAGCAATTGTGTAAAAAATAACTAAATAAAATTTGAAAAGATTCCCAATAAAATTATCTTAGTCTTGCATTTCGAGTTTGGCAAATCATTTCAGCATATTGTGTTTCGTTTTAATATTTTTTTTCCATTAATTTTAGGAATACGGACCAGGTAGGTTTTTTTTCGGTATTCACAATGCACTATGTTCGATTTTCCGCTATACGATTAAGAACTTAAGCTTACCACGGGCCACCACCACAAGTGGATTCTGAAGAAGTAAATATTGTTGACCGAATGTTTCCTAAAGTACAAATATATTGTTCATCAAATGCTATTCAAACAAAAGATCCATTATTGATAGAATAGAATATTGTGCATTGAATTAAATCCAAAAATTAAATATTGTTGACCGTATGTAATCTAAAAGACAGTATATATTACTGAGCGAATGGATTCTAAATAAGAGTATATTGCAGGCCAAATTTTATGAAAATATATACTGTTCATCAAATGGGCTTTTTAAATAGATATACAATTTATATATATATATATATATATATATATATATATATATATATATATATATATATATATATATATATATATATATATTGTTGAAAGATTGAAAAAAAAAATTTCTGAATCATGTTGACTGAATAATATTTAAAGGAATATTTTGTTAACCGAATAGAGAAAAAAATTTTGGTGCCCGGATTGATGCTTAAGAAAATAATAAATATATTGTTGGCGGAATAGATTCTGGAGAAAAACATTCATGCGTAATGACACTTAAAGAAAGGCATATTGTTGACCGAATGGAATTTACAGAAAAATGTAGTGTTGGAAGAATGAATCCTAAAGAAAAATATATTGTGGACTGAATGGATGCTAAAAAAATAAAATAAAATAAATGATGTTGACTAAATTTATTTTAAAAAACAAAAATGTATTGTTAAAATAATTAAAATTTTAAGTAAAACGTACAAAACGAAAATTCATTTACCAGATGAAACTTTCAGAAAAAATATGCTGTTTACAATACGTATTCTGAGAAAAATATACTGCATGTTCACGTTTAACTTGACCGACCTAGCACAAGGGTGCTATTTTGCTCAATCCCGTTCTCTGGTGAAGGTTTAAAGCTACTGAAATCCTTAATCTGCCCAATGGAAAGAATAGCTTGGCTGAAAACGTTCCTTTGACATCCACTCTCGGACATCCTTCAAGCCGCTAAGAACGATAACACTGTTTTGCCTTACCTTACAACCATATTGACGGAAAGGGAAGAAATTTTGATTCTTCCAGCGATTTTTGTAGAATTGCACTTGTCTTAGCTAATCAGGCCCTCGGATTTCGAAATGCATAGTCCTTAGCTTCTTCTTTTGAAATAAGGTTTATAGGTTCTTTGTGAACGTCGCTTGACTTAAAATTCGACAGCATGATTTCGTGAGTCTCTTTTTTATTTATTAATTTATTTGTTTGCTTATTATTTTAGCACGTGTTGTTGTTGTGTGGGTTACGGCCGTGAAGATTTTTGAGTCGGTAAAATCATTTTGCTAGTGCGTGTAATTCATTCGATTGCGACGATCCATGGTGTTGATTGTGAATTTGTAGTAAATAACTTCTTGTAATAAATTTGTAGGTAACTGTGTAACGCCACTAATATTTACAGAGATGCAACCTATAAGGAGAGGGCGCTAAATACAGGTTCAAAAGAAGTGACTAATTAAAAACCGCAAGGCTTAGTATCAAAGCTTTATACTTGTGAGTAAATGCAATAATATAACTGTTTTTAATGTGTGCTGTTTTTAGATTCTTGCTCTCAGGTCCTTAATTCTTTTTGTTATTAGTGATATGCTTGTATAACTTGTAGATTTTATTACTAGCGAAAAGGAAAATGACATCACGACGAGGAACGGAAAGATTGGAAAACGCTCGATTACGTATTTCTCAAACCCGTCGCCGTCAGTCCAAAATAACCTGGAAACAAGAAGCAAGAAAGGAAACCGTTGTAGCACACACTGCTTGCTCACTTCGTGTCAATTTTAAATCTTGACGCATTTCACTGCGATGCTAATTATGATTACAGTCATCATGCAAGTGTGGTAATTGGAAAGGCGGATAAATTATGTGCATATTACAATGCTCTTAAATTTAAGAATGAATCGCCAGGTATGTTCTGTTATTGGAGTGATTAAGTGGAACTACAAGAAATTACATTCACCAACCAAACCATTATCAAAGTCGGTATATCAGAAGATACAAGCCAGTTGAAACACTTCTTGGCAAATATATGCAAGCTAATTTTGAGAGGCATCCTAGTGATTCCCACAAATATGCCGTTCGAGCTCGAACATTCAAGTGTGCTGTCTAAATTACGAAAATCCTTGCTTCTCACATTGACAAGTGCATGTGGCCTGCTCGCCCGTCGTAAAAGTTTTTGTCTTATTCGCGTACGTACCAGACTGAAAACGAAAAATACTGCGGGTTCAAAAGCACTTCGATTAACAAATTTATAATACAAACACTGTCTTTCTTCCTTGACATTGCAACGCGTGCCAGTTCCTCGATAGTAGAAAAATGAAAATATAATTTCAGCCAAACGGATTCTAAAGAAAAAATAAACATATTGATCACATGAATTCTAAATATCGATGTATTTTTCATCAATTGGTATTTAATAAAACGATTTATTGTTGACCGAATGGTATATAAAGAAAATACTTGATTTACTAATTGCACCCTGTATGCTGTGGTCTACTTGTAAATGGGATTTCGTCAGTTCACCGAAAAGGCTGCATTTTGAGTCATCCAGAAATAAGTGACGATACACTTCAAGAGCACTCACGTGTAAGATTTTAAAACCACTTTATTGACACTTCAAAAAGAAAGAAATGCAGTGCATGAAAAACAGGGAATGCCCCTTTGAATAAATAAAGTTTGCTGCAAGTACTTAAACTGTCCTGGAATTAGCTTATTTTATTACTGATAATTGGTTTATTACTTGATAAATTATTACTTGATAAAGGTAGTAGACATTTCACCACAGAATGGTTTTAAATTAGCTGTAGCTTTTCTATGAAGAAGTGTTAATTCATTATATGGTGTTTAAACTGATCAGTGAAACCAAATCATGATAAAATGATTCTCCAGCCATTACCATAGAAAGGATTCAGTGTAACTACTTCTGTTAATAGTGTGTTTAATGAATCTGGTTTTACAGTATTTAAACACAGATATTTGTACTTTAATTTCTACAGACGGGTGAAATAACTTAATAAGTTAATCTGGCATATAGTAGTTTTATGAGAAATTTTGATCTAAAAAATCTTCTTTTCTTTTAACAGCAGTTATGGAAAACATATAATCTTTATCATTGATAAATCATTGATCTTTTAAAATTATATTTTTAAAAGATCAGAGTCAAAACTCCAGAGTTTAATTTTAGGAAATACTCAAATGAACTTTTCAAATGCATATATAGAATTTGAAAAATGTAGCTAGTAAAACACACAATAAAAATAAATATTGTTCTGTATATTCTAGTTTATAATTTAATTTTTTCGTAGATAATATATTTGAATTAATTTATTATCATTGTCTTCAATGTGCATTATTCTTCTTTTACCTTACTCTGCCAATGTTTGTGCACTGTTTATGTGGGTTCGGCTTATATTATGTTCATGAAGAAGATATAATCATTGTACAGCTTGAAATGAGAATAGAGTGAGTCATATTTTACTCTTATGGGGTTTTATACAAACATATTTTTAACTGATTACCAGCATTTTATATAATAATGCATATGCATTTATTTAGCTATTAAACTAGTTACTTTTGACTGCTTATTTTCATTGCCAAACAAATTCGAGTTGTTTGTAACAAAAAAATGCTCAGTGCTTTTTATCCTTTGAAATGTGAATAGAGGGAGTCATGTTTTACTTTTATGCAGTTTATGTAAATACATTTATATTTTAAATTGATTACTAACAGTTTTATAATAATACATGTACATTTACTTAGTTATTAAACTAGTTACTTTTAATTTTTCATTTTAAAAGCTAAACAAATTCAATTTATCTCTGACAAGAAAATTAATCAGGGTCAGTAATTACTTCAAACACATGCATTACTGCTATAAATCCAAGACTGGATGCCTCCCTTTTCAAAAAATCTCCAATTCACTTACAACTTTTATACATCGTTTTTCCTTCGCTTCTGCAAAATATCAAACTGTACGATGCATAATAAAATAAGCCTGTGTCATATGTTTTGCTTCACCCCTTTCATTACGCTGAAGTGAATACAAAAAGAAACTGCATCCGCTGACAGAAGTTATTTAAACTTTGAGCTGAAAGAAGTTTATATTTATTTCTCAGAGACGGTTTCATTATTTATAGGTCCTTCGTGATTACTTCACACTCACTGTAAAGAATGATTCAGTCAGAATTTTTTCCGAAATGCTCTAAAAAAACGAAAACATTCTCGAAGCGGCCGTAATTTTTCATTTATTTTCTTAAGTCATGCTATGTTATTTAAGCTACCAGAAAAGCCAGTGCGTCTGGAAAAGTATTCTTTTTAAAAAGTTCCTATGGCTGAAATCTCTTTATGTGTTGGTTGCTTTAGTTCAACCACATTGTCAGTACTCCGAAATTTTATTTTACTGTTAAGTATCTCCAGAAAATTTGCTTTTTTCCTCAAGTAAGCGCAAACTAATTAATTTCTTAGTGCTTGAAAAAGATAAAAATTGTTCTTTGTTGCATCTAAATGGCTTCTGTAGATCTCATATTATATGTTGTTTACTTCCTATAGGATATCACCTGAAATTTTCTGGTTTAAGTTAAATTGCCGATGCTGTACCAAATCAAACGCGCCTTCGCGATATTTTGCCAAAATTTTCTAACTTTGGTGACTTTTTGTACGACATTTCGTACTTGGCTCCTGTAAATTTCTGTTTAACCGTATGTGAATATTACTAAAAAAGGACTAAAAAGACATTGTTGGAAAATGTCAATGAGTTAAGTGAGTCATTTGAAATGAGACATAAGGCAGTGATTGACATTCAAACGTACGGTTGTAATTAATCATTAAATAAAATACTTCGTCGAACATTTCAACCAGTGTAGTAACTATAACTACAGTTAAGTAACAAACAAACCTCTTTTATAATGTATTTCAATGGGATTAACCAATTTTGAACATCAAAACCGGTATTAAATTCAAGGTGCTACGTGATTCTACTGGCTTGAATTTCTTAATCAAAGCTTTTATTTTGCTTTTCCAGTAGGATATTTTGTTTTGAAGTGATTAAAGATATTTTGAGATAATATTTCATCTCTGTTTTTTTTCTGAATTTAATATAATAGAAATACAATATCAGAATCGTTAAAAGAAATTTCACTCAATAATCACTCAAGTGGCGGACATGCAACGTCCCGTCGATATGCTTTATTGCCAGGTAATGTTGCGTATACCTCTTGATCTGCTGAGGGATTTTTGTTTACGGGAGAGAAAGGCTGTATTGCAGCAAAAAAATGTGAACACTGTGAATGTGAGCCGCTTTTCTTCTGCACAGGAAAACTGTCCAACGAACAACAGGTTCGCACGTGTGCGTATATTTTGAGAGTTCAGAATGTCTAGAAAAGGACGAAGTATGAACTTTGTTGCATCTAGAAGCTTGTCAAACAGCATGATCATTCTAGGAAACTCACATACAGCAAATTTAATGGATATCAGTCGAACACTACACATTCCAACGAAAAGTATTAGATGTACCGAAAAAGAGGGGGTGTACATTTTTTCTCGTAGATAACTTGTTTGTTTGTTTGTTTTTTTTTTTGTTGTTGTTGTTTTTTTCACTTTTAAGAAAGGTATAAGAAAGAAGAGCAGGGAGAAAACCACTCTCCTTGGAGGGCGAGTTTAATAATGTTCTGAAATGAACTTTTAGGTATTCGTATGTGCCATATTTTATATAAATAATTTAATGGATATCTTTTTTTTTCCTTGAGGGGATGTGTAAAAAAATGGTTTATACCCCATAGTCTACGAATTTTGAAAAATTCTTTCTTCTTTGTCACTTCAGTTAGTAGATTCTATTAGGTGAAAACTTGACATACGTGGTGAAAAAAACATTACTTTTCGATTTCCCTAATATAGTACTCGAAAAATAAAACACTTTACAAGCATAACTTAGTACCGATCAGATTCATTTCTACTCCCCAACTACAATATCCCACAATCGACCTGAGAAGGAACAAAGCAGCCTTCTCTAACTGCTTTACAAAATGACCAATGTACACAATGCTCCTACTGCATGAACACAATTAACACTCTGATTGTAGCTCGGCTCTCAACAGAACAACTTCTTTTCTAAATTGACCTGCTCTATTTTTATAAAATTTGGTGACTTTTTTTTAAATATCCTCGTTTACTTTTTCTATAAATTTCTGCACCTTTCCCGATAAACTCTGTGATTTTTGGCGAAATATCGTTAAATTTTGAGCCAAAACTAAGTCCTCAGAACCGAACCCTTCTTAGTGATATTACCAAACCATAATATTCCAATGGGAATTTCTCATATCAATATCTCCCTCTTTAATTAAGAGATCTGCATACAACAAAATGCAATGTTTAACTATTTGGAGCACTGAACATGAATTTTAGATCAAACTAGCTGAATGCCCCGTTCTTCGCCCGGGAATGAATGGATTCTTTTTTATATTACGGTTCATTGTAATTACTAATTATCATAATGAATAGATATAGCAAAATTGATATCTCATAAATATTATCTGCATTCAATAATTATGCATAAAGAATTTCATGGCGATCGTTTGAGCGGTGAAGATGATTCGGCGCAGCGACATGAAATGTCGAAGTTTTTGTAAAATGGATAGCATCAAAATAGTTTCATGTTCAAATATCTATATGTACGAATTTTCATAGCAAACAGTTTAACGGTCAAGATACGCTGCAGCGCCATCTAGTGGCGAATTAAAGTAATAATACGCTACAGCGCCATCTAGTGGCGAATTAAAGTAATAATACGCTACAGCGCCATCCGAGGGCGAGTGTTAAGCAAAATGGATAACGCGAAAATATTCTCCGTGTTCAAATGTGTATGTATACCAGTTTTCAGAGCGGTTAGTTGAACGATCAAGAAACTGATTGTTGAAGTGCTATCTAGTGGCGAGTTAAAATAATAAACTCTAGGGCTGCAGTCAGGGACAGATTTGCCGATTTCGGAGGATTTGCCGAGTTCGGAGCAAAAGCTTCATTAGGGGACCCTCTTTCAAAAACTTTTTGAAAATTTACAAATTTTTCAACTTAAAGAACAATTTGGGGGCCCCCTTTTTGTTGGGGGCCCGGGCGCTTGCCCCGAATGCCCTTCCAGAAATCAGGCCCTGGCTGCAGTGCCATGAAGTTGTGAGTACAGCCAATTGAATACTAAAAGAATATTCTCTCTACTCAAATGTGTATGTACACCAATTTTTAAGGTGATCTGTCGAACGGCTTTGAAGTTGGTGCGCTGCATCGGCATCTAGAGGCAAGTCGTAGCAAAATGAGTAGCGTAAAGGTATTCTCCGTGCTCTCAAATATCTGTGTGTACCAATTGTCATAAATCAGCTGAACGGTATTTACATAGCAAACGGTTGAACGGTAAAGAAGGCGAGTTATAGCTAAACGAATGCTAAGAAAATATTCGTTTCGTTCAAACATCTATATTTACGAATTTCCATTGCGATTAGTTGAACGGTCCTGAAGATATTGGTTTGAAGTGACATCTAATGCTAAGTTATAGCAAAATGGATAACACCAAAATATTCTCCGTGTTCGAATATATATCTATACCAGTTTTCATAGCGATCAGTTGAACAGTATGCTGCAGCCCCATCAATAGACGAATTAATGTAAGAAGTTGATACGTTGCATTGCTATCTATTGGCGAGTTAAGGTAATGATGTGCTACAGCACAAAAATAGCTATTTATAGCAAAATGGATAACACGAAAATATTCTCCGTGTTCAAGTATCTATCTATATCAATTTTCATAGAGATCAATTGTCCGGTCATGAAGTTGGTGCGCTGCATTGCCATCTCATGGGGAGTTAAAGTAATAATGCGCTGCAGTACCATCTAACAGTGACTAAAAGCTAAATGAATAGTTATAATATATTCTCCGTGCTCAAATGTGTAAGCATCAAATTTTTTATGGCGATTGGTTGAATGGTATATAAGTTGATGCGATGCAGCGCCATCTTGCGGCAAGTTATAGCAAAACGGATAGCTTAAAAATATTCTCCATGTTCATATATCCATGTGTACCAATTGTCATCAAAATTGGTTGACCGGTATTTTCACAGCAAGCGCTTAAATGAAATAGAATTCCGCGTTCTGCAGCACCATCTAGCGGCAAGTTACAGCAAAATGGATAGTGTAAAATATTCTACTTCTTCAAATATCCGTGTGTACCAATTTTCGTCAAAATCGGTTGAATAGTATTTTCATAGCAAGCGGAATAGAAATCGACGTTCTGCAGCGCCATCTAGCGTCAAGTTCAAATGTGTATGCAAAATTGATAACGTAAAAATATTCTACGTCTTCAAATATCCGTGTGTACCAATTTTCATCAAAATTAGTTGAACGGTACTTGCATAGGAAGCGGTCGAACGGAATAGAATTCGATGTACTGTAGCGCCATCTAGCAGCAAGTCGTGGCAAAACAGATAGTGTAAAAATATTTTCCGTGTTCAAATATCCATACGTATACCAATTTTTGCCAAAATCGGCCGAACGTTATTTTCATAGCAAGAGGGTTGAACGGAATATAATTCGACGTTATGCAGCGTCATCTAGCGGCAAGTTATGGCAAATGGGATAACGTAAAAATATTTTAAGTCTTCAAATATCCGTGTGTACCAATTTTCATAAAATTGGTTGAATGGTATTTCATAGCAAGCGGTCAACGGAATAGAAATCTACGTTCTGCAGCGCCATCTAGCGTCAAGTTACAGAAAAATTGATGAACTAAAAATATTCTACGTCTTCAAATATCCGTGTGTACCAATTTTCATCAAAATTAGTTGAACGGTACTTGCATAGGAAGCGGTCGAACGGAATAGAATTCGATGTACTGTAGCGCCATCTAGCAGCAAGTCATGGCAAAACAGATAGTGTAAAAATATTTTCCGTGTTCAAATATTCATACGTATACCAATTTTTGCCAAATTCGGTTGAACGTTATTTTCATAGCAAGAGGGTTGAACGGAATATAATTCGGCGTTCTGCAGCGTCATCTAGCGGCAAGTTGTGGCAAAAGGGATAACGTAAAAATATTCTACGTCTTCAAATATCCGTGTGTACCAATTTTCCAGTGGCGGCCCGTGGTCAAAACTGTTAGTGCAGCCGGAAGCATATGAGCCTCTCCCCCCCTCCTCCGGACAAGAATGGAAAATCTTTGTTATTGAATTCGAAAGCTGGCGGATTAAAACCCTCACCGAGGAAAAAAAAAGAAATTACATAAAAAATGTAAGAGATCCTATTTTACTTTTCCATAAAATGGATATAAATTTCAACCAGCTGCTCTTATTCTCAAAATTGCATTAATCCGTGTCTGATTCGAAGTTTCCTTAGAATTTTCTTTTGTAACGATAACTTGAGAAGAAAAAAAAAAAAAAAAAAAGAAAACGGACTTATTTTTTATAAGTCAAATCAATCCTCCTTTCTTTTAAACTTGCGAATCTGTCAGTGATGCCCTCATAAAAAGGCGTTGTTTTAATTCAGATATCAATAATTTTAAAAGCTTTTTAAAATTTCCCATGTTTAAAGAATTTTCTCGCTCGTCATGTCCTCTAAATGCCAGATCTTGCTTACTTAAAAACAATACTGCTTTGATGAGTAATTGCAGTGGCGGCCCGTGGTCAAAAATGTTAGTGCAGCCGGAAGCATATGAGCCCCCCCCCCTTTTCCTCCGGAGAGGATTGGAAAATCTTTGTTACTGAATTCGAAAGCTGGCGGATTAAGCCCTCACCGAGGAAAAAAAAAAAGAAAAGAAATTACATAAAAAATGTCAGAGATCCTATTTTACTTCCATAAAATGGACATAAATTTCAACCAGCCGCTCGTATCCTCAAAATTGCATTAATCCGTGTCTGATTCGAAGTTTCCTTAGAATTTTCTTTTGTAACGATAAATTGAGAAGAAAAAAAATAAAAAAAAAAGAAAACTTACTTATTTTTTATAAGTCAAATCAATCCTTCTTTCTTTTAAACATGCGAATCGGTCAGTGATGTCCCCATAAAAAGGCGTTGTTTTAATTCAGATATCAATAAATTTAAAAGCTTTTTAAAATTTCCCATGTTTAAAGAATTTTCTCGCTCGCCATGTCCTCTAAATGCCAGTTCTTGCTTACTTAAAAACAATACTGCTCTGATGGGTAATTGTCCATTCATAAGCGTCTATTCAGGCTTACCTTCTTGATAAATTCAGAAATATAAAGTGGAGAGTTTGCCGAACAAATATTCTCCTTACTCCCTCCCTCACTTCTCGAGCCCATCAGAGAGTCGAATTCACAAGTGCTGCCGACCTTTCAAAATCTTGAATGAGCTGAGTCTTAGCTGCGTACCCCCATTATAGCCTATGCCGGAGGAAATGCTTACGTAACCGTTGTCATGGCAACGGTGCTGCCAATTTTCTTATCAGCGCTCTGGCTGAACCAAAGATTTTCCCAATTGAATTGCGGAAGATTAAAGTGCTTTTTTTTTCTGAATGAGCGATCTGGCCACAATACGGTTTTTTTGTTTGTTTGTTTTTGGAGATTCTTTTAATTTACCATAGGAATTCCATAATTCTAATCTGAATTTAGGAAAATTAGTAGAATAAATTATTTTAAAGTATGTGCTGATGATTTCAAGTGCAGCCCGGCTGTACTTGCTGTATCCCACGAGCCGCCACTGCAATTTTCATAAAATTGGCTGAATGGTATTTTCATAGCAAGCGGTCGAACGGAATAGAATACGATGCTCTGCAGCGCCACTTAGCGGCAAGTTATAGCAAAATGGATTGCGTAAAAATATTCTCCGTGCTCAAATATCCATAAATGGCAATTTTTATCAGAAATGGTTGAATGGTATTTTCATAGCAAGCGGTCCATCAGAATAGAATTCGACCCTCTGCAGCGCCACCTAGCGGCAAGTTATATCAAAATGGATTGCGTAAAAATATTCTCCGCGTTCAAATATCCATACGTACCAATTTTCGTCAAGATAAGTTAAACGGTATTTTCATAGCAAGCGGTTGAATAGTATTCGACGTTCTGCAGCAGCACCTAGCGGGAGCTTGAGTAAAATGGATAGCATAAAAACCTTCTCAGTGACAAAAGACTTAAGTGTACCAAATTTCATGGTGATCGGTCAAATGGTTTTGGAGTTTTTCAACGTCATACACACAAACACACCCACATACATACACACAAACATTCATTTTTATATATATATAGATAACACATCGAAATTGCTAGTACCAGAACACTCTAGATTATTCAAATAATTTGTCCTTTTTCACTTGTATAAATAACTTGAATTTCTTTCAGGTAAAATGGTTCGCAGACGATAATTGCTTGAGATTCAGTTTTCTTGCTGATATGGCAACAGACGATAAACATTAAATTTTAATATTTTATTGGAGTTGAAATTCAGAAATTCTCATGAGTTAGAAAAGGACAGATGTATATTTTTTCACATTTTCGCCACCTACAATCACCCACTTCCACCCACCGCGACCAAACTTCCTTACTTTCACCGTGCGACCAAGGGGTATTTCCGATACCAAAGGGGAAGTTAATTCGAGTAGGTGGGGATAGAGAAAACCCTGTCTTTACAAACGAACATTAGCATTTTATATATATATTAAGATTAAGATTAAAGCATAAAGAGCAGATCGTTCGAAATTCATAACGGTTAATGATTTCTTCAAAAACCTTTTTACTGACTGATTATCCTTGGTAAATTCAGTTTTCAAGTTCTGAGTAGTACGACTTTTACGGTTTTTTAATCAGTAAAAAAAAACTGAATTGGTGAGAAATGGTTCTTCATCTTTTGTTTCTTTGAAATTTTGCATAATAAACAGGAAATAAAATTGTAGATACCTTCTGTAAGCTTGTAAATATCAATTTGATAAAAAAAGATTATGTATAATTGAAGTTTTTATTCTTTTTATTGAGACTACATGGAAATTGTAAATGCCAAGCATGTGCACTTAAACATCCATTTTATAAAATGTTTTAGTCTCCTTTTTACTGGTGTAGTATCAGTTAAAAAAATAAATAATAAATATCCTTTATATCGATACTGGATGGAAATGCAATAGCAAAATAACATTTTTATTGTGTTTTCTGAAACTGAAACCATTCAGTTTTGTTGTTTAGTTTTAGTGGTTGTCCTTTTCCAATATTTAAAAAACATTAACATGTAATTTCTCTTAATTTTGTCTTTGCTACATGAACAGAAAGATATTCTGTCTGTAACTATTTGTTTTAGAACAACTTCCATCGGAAATTTTCAAGGTATTCTTAAAATCAGGAATATTACAGACAGTTTATGTTTCGGGGGCGCTTTTAACTATTTTTGCTGGTACATGTTTTAAAAGATACAAAACGAGGAGCATTCAAATTACAACACCTCCGGTATTTTTTTTTTCTCTGGAGTGAAAACAGATAGAAACATGCGGGGTTTTTTTTATGCATGTGAACTCGTTGTGAATGCTTGACAGAAATTGTATCCTACATGGAACAGTGACGAAATGGAGGGCTGTTTTTTATACTTAAAATGGCGATGTTTTCATTACAAAAACAGTATTTAATCATTTGCTTTCTCCGGTTGTGTGATGTGACACCTAAGTGGGCGATGATTGCAATACATCGCCTGCTGAGTGAGACATGTGATTATGGAGTCATGGATGTGATTTAATATGAGTTCTTAGGCGTGATTGATCAAAGAAAGCAGAACGTTGTTATTAATTGACAGCAATCTAAGACAATCTCCACCTCGCAACAGGTGGTCTCACGACATGATCGATTGTGTGGGTAAACGGGAAAAGTGTCCAGGGGAATGCCTCAAACGCTGACCACAAAAGAAGACCGGAAGGACGACGGACAATTTTCATGCTCCTTATTCACCTGATCTATCGTCTATGAAATTTAGGCTGTTTCCAACGATGAAATACACTTTCTGTGGTCGCACATTCAGAGGCTGTGCAGCTATTGCTAGGGAATGCAATCCCGCTTTTGCGGGATTACAATATCATGGCTATAATTTTCATATTTATCTAAGGTATTGTTTTAATTATGAATTAAGATAAAGTATTAAACCTGATAGTGCTTATAAACTTATTTTTTCGTACTTTTCTCTATTAAAATTTTTTTTTTTTTTTTTTTTGAAAGAAATGTCAATCCCGCACGAGATTGCGGGATCCCGCGGAATTGACATTTCATTGAAATAAAAATTAATTTTAATAGAGAAAAGTACGAAAGAGTAAGTTTATAAGCACTATCAGGTTTAATACTTTATCTTAATTCATAATTAAAGCAATACCTTACATAAATATGAAAATTATAGCCATGATATTGTAATCCCGCAAAAGCGGGATTGCATTCCCTAGCTATTGCATGTGATTCGCCAGTGGTCGAACTAAACTCTTAAAGGAGCGCTCGCAGCGGTCATGGAATCAAGGAGTCGACGTTGTGATAAATGTGTACCTCTGCAGGGAGATTACATCAAGAAGTGTCGCAAGTTTCGCAGTTTTCGGGTGATTTTTTGTAATTAAAAGGAAAAAAAAATCTGGAGTGACTCCACTCGACTTTCCGAACACTTACGATTAAGATCATTACCAAGCACTTAAATAAATTTTAATCGATGAATAATTCAAACATATATACCAAATTGAAACTCAATCGAATGCACCGTTTAAACGCTTGCGCACTTTCAAGAATTTCTCCCCATATGCCATTATGCTATAACATAAAAGAAAGTTTTGTCGTAGCCCTTTAGGAGAACTATAAGTCCTATACACACCAAAATCAATACCGGTCTTGGTGGTTTATAACATGTATACCCAATTTGAGCTAAATCGAATCTACCGTTTAAACGCTAGCGCACTTTCAAGAAATTCCCCCCATAGGCCATAATGTAAAAGAAATCTTTGTCGTAGCCCTGTAGAAAAACTATAAGTCCTATACACACCAAAATCAATACCGGTCTTGCGACGGTGGTTTATGACATATATATCCAATTTGAGCTCAATCGAATGCTCCGTTCAGGAGCTATCGTGTTCACTCACATACGCACAAACACACATACACACACACACACACACATACACACATACATACATACATCTCGTAAAAATAGCATAAATGGATTCAGAAGCCCTGAAAACGTGTAAAAACACCAAAATCTCGAAGTCGAATTTTTTCATGATTACAATACTTTCCTTACATGGTACATGTTCGGAAAGTAAAAAGTGGAAGTGTATAACTGGAATGTGCTTCATGCATAATACATACTAAAATATATTCACAACAATTTGTCAAACAATGTCTTTTATAAACGTAAATTTTCCTTAAAAGCTATTAAAAATTATCTTTATCTTATAGGTAAGTAAGGGTTTCAATACAACTAACATGAGTGAATACTTTGTTCCTCATTTCATGGGAAAATAAATTTGTTTCGTCAAAACACCAATTTCAAAACAGAACAATTCCAAAAGTTATCACTACGGTTAAATTCGGAAAAGCAAGCAAAAAAACAATATTCTCAGTTTTCTTCGAGACGCACTTTGAACATTCGATACCATAACCTTCTAATCGACAAGACAACACACACCGAACACCTTTATCTTTTAACTGGTACAACTCGAAATAAAACCCGAACAATCAGGACCTTTTAATGAATAAACTCACGTAGCAAAAGAGGAAAAACATCCATCTTCTTATACCCGATACGATACTAAAAGAAAAGCACTTGGAAAAGAAAATAGAAAAAAAAAGCAGAAACTACAGCGAGAAGTTAGAGGGAGAGTGGTTAAAGAGATTTTGTTCTGGAGAAAACAAAAGGGAATAAACGAGATATTTCCCGTATTTTTACTGGCACAAAACAAATCATTTCTTTCCTCAATACTAAATTTCCTTTTCCAAAACGTTTTGCGTCCCATACATCATTTCTGTGTTTATGCCACGCCTTCCTTTTGTTCCGCTGTTTGGCTCTATGCGGCTAAGTACACTTTTTTTTTATTATCAATCGCTTATCAGAAACAAATGTCAGGGTACGTGATGTATGGCCAGTTAAGAGAAGGCAGAAAAAGTTTCCCTATGACTATACAGAAGCTTTCAGGGCTGCTATAAAATATAAAACGCTTTTCATATAATGTTTTGGTTTTTTTTTTTTTTTTTTTTTTTTTTTTGTGTGTGTGTGAAGTTTTCTTCTTATTTTTCAAAGCCCGAGAGGTAACCTCTTAAATTTAAGATCGGTATCAGAATCGACGCATATGTTTGTACTATATGCTTATATAGGCTTGATTGTGTATTCTGAAAGTGGCTGATGTATCTGAAAATTAAATGAAATAGAAACGGGAAGTGTAACAGTGTATCAGTAACTGCATTGTTCTTAAAAAAAAATGGTAGTAAACTTCAATCCGACATAAATGGAAAATAGCTTAAATAAGTGTTCGTCAATAGATGGCGCAGCAGGCTGTATGAGAACTGTATCATCGTATTGTTCATATACTGAAAATGGCAAAAAAAATAGTTTACCCATTCACCATATTCAATGTCTGTGACTCGTCTCTGTTCAAACATCTTTAAAAAATCAGGTGTGCAGATATTGCCTGAAAACCACTGTAAAATGGAATAAGCTGCATGTGTAGCTATGTCAACATGTATGTTCGTGCGTTCTCTTTTCTTTCTTTTTCAATTTTTAAAGTGAAATTTGTGGGAATTTTGATCTGAGAGTACTATAATTTTTACCTCAAATGGTAGAAAACTCGAAAATATCATCTTTTAGTTCTGCTAGACTAAAGCGTCAACTGCTGTAGAACTAAGCACTAATTCATTTTTGCCGGATTGAAAAATTACGACAATTCCGAACACACCGCAAAAGGCATAACAATAATACAGTCTAACAATATTTTAATTCTTATTTTATTCATTTTCCGAAAATCATGGATGCACTCAATATATGTACTTGTAAACATTGTACTTACATTAAATATAAATAGAGGTCCAAACCGTTTAATATTTCCGTCTTTTTTATCTCATTTGAAGTGCGCTTTACAAACATGTGGCTACTTCCTGTTTTATACTTCCTGCAAATAAACTAAATTTTGAAATAGATTAATAAATTTTTTTTCTTTTCGGTGGCCATTTTCATAATACGTTAATTCCTGAACTTCAATCGTGAGTTCAGCAACATGTGTTTTTAAATTAAAGGTGGAATCATAAGTAATGTCGTTTTCCCGTATGTCAATATTTCGCCTTTCAGAAACAACAAAAGCTAATAATATAGAAATTTGCACATGTGTGGTTTGTAACATTAAGTTCTTGACAAGAAAGGATTTCCTAAACTTCGTAACCCATAGGGGTGGGGGACAAAACGTTCTTTTTCCATATCCTACTCTATCTCAAAGGGGAAAAAGAACGAGATATCTTTAAAATTCTTGCAGTAAAATATAACATGCGATCCATTGATTAGACACAGTTTGTTTTTAATTAAAACATTCTTGATATTTTTGCTTGAATTTAACGTACAAAACATGCATTACTTTCTGGTACGCCTAATATCATAAAATACATAAATCACTTGAAAATGTTAAAGAGCATCGTTTAACATTATATTTTCGACTATTGGGGGGATAAGGGGTAAATCGGGTGGGTGCTTTCTTAAATTTGAAGATACCCTCTTAAATCGTAATAAAAGTATCAATAAAGTAATATGCTGTTATTGTTGTTTCTTACACCCTTGGTGCAGATATACTACACCAAGAGACCTTGTTGTACAATAGATTCAAAAACTTTCTCCTGGTCGTCCGACAATTGACTCAAGCAGACGCCAATGCAAAAAAGGAGATGGGCCTCACCATGGCACAGTGGTTAAGTCACTCATAATGGTAAAAGGCCGAAGTGTGAAGATCCCGGATTCGCGGGTCCCACCGCGCGGCTGTCGACCTAACTGTTCGGAATTTTCCGTGGTTTCCTTCGAAACTAGCGTAAATACGGATTAGGACTCCTTAGAAAGGCTGACTTGGATTTATAAGTGGGCTTCGGGCCAAGCACACAAATCCGAAATACATGTTACACAAACAAGCAAAGAAGGAGATGGTCAAGAAAAGCAGGAAGTGAGCGCAAGCAGGGTGGGAAAATTTGAGGCATTTCGGATAACTAGTTCGGCGTCTGGCCAAAGCAGTTCCGCGCGGGTCTAGGCCCTCTGCTAAACAAGGAAAGGCCAGGGCATTCAGCTGAATACCAGGGGTGGACAGGTGGTATTCGACAGGTATAATTGAATTAATTTTATGGATAGTATAAATCTCTGATTGCAGCAAGGTAATACATAAAGAAATCGGAAGGTCACAAGCACCTTTACCTAGCTAGTCAGCAGCCTCATTTCCATGCACCCCAACAAGGAATCCATTGAAAACAGACAGTTTTGTCAGGTCCCAGATCGGTAAGCTGTAATAAGCTGTCATGTCCAGGTTGTTCAACTATTTTCGACCAATTTGATGTACTGAATTGAGCTTCTGATGTCAGTTATAATCCAGAAACAGTCTTTACCCGATTGAAGAGCAAAATCTAGGGTTTTTTCAATTGCAATAAGTTCGAACTCAAAAACGGAACAATGATCACGGTTCCTGGTGCAACATTTAAGCTCTTCTTCAAGAGTTTTACAGAAGGTACCACTTCCCTCAAGATCTGAATCTAACTTTCTTCCATCGGTAAAATTTGCATGGGGCAATATATCAATAATAAGGCATGGGGAGGAATATTGGCGATAATTTCTTGTGACAGCTGTTTTAGAAGCTCTGGGCGTCGGTTCTATTTCGTGACCCTAGGTGAAAGATTCTCCCTGAAGCTAACATAGTCGAGTGAGGTGATCGGACTTTTGCAGCAAACAGGAATTGCAGTTTCGACGTTAAGATTCATGTTCAGTAAAATTCAAGTTAAGATCCATGTCTCGAACATAGTTGAGTGGGCCATCTCTTTTTAAAATATATAAAATAATATAAAATACTTAATAACGTAGCATTAGAAAGCTTTCAAATAACTAGAAATTAAAAAATTTACTTCTTTGCTTTTATGAAAACCATATTATCGCATGCAATTGTAGCTTCGAATAATTTTATTGATCAACGTTCATGATTTTTCGTGTTTTGAATAAAATTTGCAGTTCTTTCTTGATAATTCCTTTTTTTTTCCTTATCCTTTTATAAAATTTAAATACCTAGACAAATGTATAAATATATAAGTACAAGATACAATAAATGTCCATCAGACGTGTATCGTCATAAAGAATCATACACTTTTTAATACAAGAATATTAAGAAGAAAAACATTCTCTCTGGTATTTATCTGGACTTATATTCTTTTCCTCATTTTCATTTATCATCTTTATCCCCAGTATTTAATTTCCATTTTTCTTGGATGTATTGTCCGAAGCTGACAGGCTCTTTCCTCTTTCAAAAAAGAAAAAAAAAAGTCGTCTTTAAGAAACAGAAGAAATGTCATTTTATGATTTACGATGGAAATAAATTACAGAATTCCGTGGTGTGGAAAAAATATGTACACTAATTACCATAAAATTCGCAAAAAAATAAATAAATAAGTCTGCTTCATTTGTAACCCTAATTATAAGAATGTAACGATTATTCATCTTTGGTGGATAGGTGGGGAATGGGTATTTTTATGTACTTAAGGGTCTTATATCACATATTGACGCTATTTAAATGTTGGAACAATCTTAAAACGCGTTGATGTACCTGTAAAATGAACTTACGCATGGCAAAATTTTCTGAATTCGAAATGATTTTACGGAAGTATGACCATGAGGCTATTTTTGCATGAAACTTCATTTTAGCGTATCTCCTTTTTATTTAGCGATTTTTTTCCCGAGAATTACTGTTAGAACTTTTGATAATTTCAATACTCCTCCCCTCACACACATACTTTTACAGAGTAAACAACCCAGATGAGAGTTTTCATTTCTAGTTTGACTGTCAGAAAAAAATTATGTACTTCTCGATAAACACGTATGAATATAAGTATCACTAAAGGCTCTTTGGTTTACCCCAAAATACCATGAATACGCACATTTTTTCTTTATTTGATCTGAGTGATACATTTTTTAATCATTTATATATCTAGTTTGCACTACAATCAACTCAATTGCATTACAATCAACAATTTTTGAAACTCAGACTTTTTGATTTACCGAAGCTAAATACTAATTAAACAGAGTTATACAGAATTTTTTCGATAAAAAAGATCAATTATTTTGACATATTCAAAGTTTTGGGTTGTTTTTCCTTTACTGAATAAAGTAATACAGAATAAAGTAATACTGATTGCTTTAATACAGATTATTAAAGCAATAAACTTCCATTTAATTTCTACTTCTGTATTAAATTTTAACTCTAGTAACTGAAATTAAACATGAATTCAAAAATTTGCTTACTTATTTATGACAAATGCCAGGCTTTTACAGCTAAGCCATTAACTTTCTGTCTTCCCAGTACTTCTGAACAAAACTATTAAATGCAGAGCACGGGTCAATATGCCTTCCGTTTATTAAGCGTCCAGAATCGCAAGGACAACGACTCGGATAGTTCTCTAGTCCAGTTTTAAAAAGATGGGCATTAAGACAATTGTGTCCAATTAAAAATGGAGCAGTAGAACTACGAAGGAAATCCGGGATAGATGTTCCACTATAGAGACATCCCCAGGCCTTTCCCTTAGCTAAAGAAAATATATCCAGTTTATTTCTTCTCACAAACTCAATGATAATTTTAGCAGAATGAAAAGTCAGAGGATGATTAAATACAAAAAGAAAATGAAATAAATGAACAATTATCTTTTGTGAGTTTCATAAAGAATCTTATACAACAAATTTTCTATGAGGTAATTTCTATAAGAACTCTCGAGAGTTCAATGAATAGAAACTTTCCTCAGCTTTAAAAATCTAACTGTTTAGATCAATCTATCCTGCGTGAAAATTTCTCTAATTTATTTCGTTGTAGAGTCATCCGCGGAGATTTTGCGTAATCGCGTTCCCTTTTATTCCAAACATAATTTTTTTCAGAAAATCAGCCATGCAGTGAAGTTTTAAATGTTTTGCTCATGGCTGTCTTAAGAAATAAGAGATTTTTTCATTCGGGTTTGTTTGTTTGTTCGCCAGAAAGCACAGCTCAAGTAACTGAAAGTTTCGTTTAGAGCTGCATATGTCCTTCCTGAAGTTTCTCGCCACAATGTGAATCCTCATCAAAAGGGGGTTATTTCAGAGTTTTGGCCCTTTCGGAAATTGCTAGCGACCGCCAAGAGGACTTTTGGAACTATATATTTAACTTTCTTGTACACCGCGTATACACGGTGTACACGGTGTTCTTCTGTGGTTCATCGAAATCGAACCATAAACCTTCCAGTTACCATCCAATGCTTTAACCTCACGGCTTTTGCGGCCCTTTTTATTCGGATTGTTTTCATTGATGTTTCCTCTATTATCGCCAAAACACTTTAGACCAGGATCCCCACCCTACCCTATGCCCGCGGTCCAGAGTTGGGCAAAAACTACTTTCAACTAATAACTAACAACTAGAACTAATTTAGTTAGTTGACAGGTGAATGACAACTAACTTTGCTCAACTAAATTAGTTTTAGTTGAACAGAAAACTAAAACTAATGTTGTTGAGCCAAGCTAGTTGAATCTTCAACTAGCAACTATTAGTTTTAGTTGTAAAGTCAACTAACTCGGCTCAACTAAATTAGCTTTACAAAACTACGTAAAAAAAAAAAACACTCAAAATATTGGTGTTAAACGATAAAATAAATAAAAACTTAGTGAAAAAACACACATAAGTAACATTTTATGTGTATTTTTTCACAAAGTTTTTATTTATTTTAAATTAGTTTTAGTTGCGCAGTAAACTAAAACTAATTTAGTTGAGCCAATATAGTTGAACCTTCAACTAACAACTACTTTAGTTGAACATTTAGTTGTGTTCAATTAAAACTAACTTAGTTTTTAGTTGAATGTTTAGTTCAATTAATATTTTAGTAAATGATGCCCATCTCTGCCGCGGTCACCATAACGACCTTCGATCGTTTCACGTGTTTCACCGCTGTGTGATTACTATAAAAATATTTCAGCTTTCAATAAAATTCTGCTTAAAAGTTTTATCATTTTTGATGATAAACTATTCTACACAAAGGTACAAATAACGTCAAACAAAAATAAAAGCGCCGACCGAAATACGACCGATTTTTTTCAAAGTACAGATCGCGGTTTTCAGATGAACACCTTGATTGCTTACGATCAAGAATATCATCATGCTCTATTAGTTAGGAAGTAATGGCCAATGAAATGAAATGCCAAAAATCACATCGATTCTGAGATTATTTTTATGTTTTTTTTTTTTTTGCATTATTCAGTAATTTTACATAAAAATATTAACGATAATTCTTGTATGTTAAATTGTGTTTTCGGAACTGAATGTTTTGCTGCACATTGTGTAAATGTAAAACTATGTCCAATTATAGATTCACCTCGAAAAATTAAATGTCGCCCGCCATTTGATCGCTATTCTAGAATGCATTCTTGTGTACAAAAGTTTGACCCCTGCTTTGTATAGTACTGTACGTTTAACACAGTGATTTGAATGTATTTCTCACTGTGCTGGAAGCAGTGTCAGTAAAAAATTATTTGAAAATAACTGAGCGTTAAAAAAATAGATGTATAAGAAATTAAGTTTTCATCCCAGAGTCGTAAACAAATTGCGATGTAACTGTAACCGCTTTAATAATTTGCATTAAACTCTGCCCCTCCCCCGCTCCGCTTATAAAAGCTAGATATTTTTAGCTCTATCTAAATTTTCCCACTCTCCGAGATTTAGTAATTTCAGATTCACGGTTTTAAGTATTTGTAATTTTCATCACATAAAAATCTTCTACGAGAAACTTTCGAAATGTATTGTTTGATTCCATGTCGTATTTGATTCTATGTATGTGAAGTTTCTATGTCGTAAGAACGTGATCTCAAAATTAGATATATCCACCGGATCTGGCAAATCCGGATGATGTATTAATGGAAAAGGTATGTCCTTTTATTTACTACTCATACTCACAAACAAGAAAACGGTTAAATTGGATGTGCTATGGCACAGTATCAAGTATTATTGCCTCACAGTTTTCCAAAATTAAAACATCCCTAGTAAATATTCTAAATATTTTTAAAACATGAAAAGCCTTTTAATGCAATTGGCTGGTCTATTTCGCAAATCAGTATTGCTGAATTTTACATGAATTTTCATGTAAAATTATTTTAAAATAAAGAATTTATTTATTTATTTACTTTTCTATAAGAAGAACATTCTTCTTAATTTTTTCCCTAATTTAATGCGCTGTTCAGCCGTAATCTTCTCTTTCTAACTATTCTATAAAAATGTAAGAACACTACTGTCTTTCAGAAAACAAAGCAAAAAAAGCACTCTGTCATTCGATGATTTATGATAAGACTACATTTATATTTTTTTGTTAAAGTGAATAATTATCATAATATGCCTATTAAAAAATAAACTCGTTTCACTTAGATAATCGTGCATTCGGCGCAATAAATTTCAATTTGTTTTTGCGGTATTTTTCTTTTTATTTAAAAAAATAAGCATACATGTGTCTCATAAATTATTAAGAAGGGAAAAAATCCCAGTCATATTTATTTAGCCTAATTTATAATACATATAAATGTCAGAAATTATTAATAAATAAATCTTCTGTAATAATTCATTCCTTGGCGTCTTTTTTTAAGCTGTTATGTTACGCTTTTAAAAAATAGAATGAATTCATTAAACTTTTTAAGAAATTCTTTAAAAAATGCTTATATAATACTTAATTGATTTGTGGTGATATGGTGATTAGTGTGTGTGCTTGATGGGTCACAGCTTAATTAATTACTATCTATATAGTTAATCTAAAAGCATCGTCGAAATTCAGTCTAAATCGATTTATTTCCTTTATGATTGTCATAAGGTATCATAAGATTCAACCATTACTGATTAAGTGATGAACCAAAATTTAATATTTTAAATTCAGTTTCTTTTTTTAAGAAACGATGTTTATGTACTTATTTCAACGTTGATGGCTGGTAAAACCGATGGCATCGACAAAAATCTGTTGCAATGTTCGCGAAGGCGCGTTTCGACTAGGTCGTTATTTTCCCCAAATCCCTTACCGCCGCTAAAAACTCTCCGTAAAGCCGGTTTTTCGACCGTTATCGCCTGTCTTTATCGTTTTAAAAGGTATTCATTTCCCGTCTTTAAGCGCGCTAAGTTCTTAAAGAATCCGAGCTTTTAATTGGCTGATCGCGTCCCCCAAACATTCCAATATGGCTGTCGCGATAGTGAGAATGTACTATATATTTTTTAAGGATAAATAGGCTCTTAATTCTATTCTTTTTGGTTCAATTAATCATCAATTTTCACCAGAGTATTCCAAATTGTTGTAAATCTGCTCTGGACAAAACTGATGCAGTCAATTGACCTAAAAAATCTAAAGAGAAAAAAAAAAAAAAAAAAAAAAGCCCGGCGCTCAATCTCTTTTTCCATGATTTCATGCACACAGAATAATTCTGTCATTCTTCCTTTCGAGTGTTTTTATCCCTTATGTTTTATTAGTCACTCTTTTAATAATATTTCTATTTATTTTTGTTTTTGACTCGTAACTATTCGATGTGTCGCGTAGATCTGTGACAAGATCAGTTCAAATTAACTAATAACATCCTTCGGGTTGTGTCTAGCGTGGCTAGGACCTTCCGCACATGCCTCTTGTCGTGTTGTCCTGAGTTCGATTCCCGCTGCCGCTCTTTTTAGGGCTTTGTTTTACTGTCGGTTTTGTTTTATTTCAGTTTAAAAAATAATAACAGATTATTATATACTTATTTATTTTGCGATAATTAATAATAAAAAATACTTATGACTTTGAATTAAAAAATATTTAATTTAAGTATTTTTTGCAAAGCTTCTTCCTAACTTTTTCTTTAAGTATTTCATGTGATATTCTGATGATCTCTAGCATTTTGACATCTATTTCTAATTAAAATTAGGTCTTTATTCTTCTAATATTATTGACTGTATTTGAAAAATTCAATATATATGTAACTAATATTTCAATGATTTTTTTTTTCTCTTCAGAAAGCTCACATAATTAATTAATAATAGTTATTACTTAGTATTCAAAGGGGAAAAAATATTAGTTTTACATACTAACTGGTTTTAATGATAATTCTTTTACTCTTCATGTATAAATAAAATTTATTGTAATTATTGAATTTTAATTTTAAGACCAATATTTTTTCCAAATCATAGGTTTTCTCATTTTTATTTTGTATTTCTTTAAATACCAGATTAAAAATTTTGTTCAATACTTTTCAAATAGAAATTTGATTAATAAATCTAAATTTATTCGTGCACTATCTTTTATATTAGACATTTAAAGGCCGGAGATGGCATCTAAAACAAGATGTGGTGCCCACCCGAGCCGAGTTGATAAGATACTGAAGATGGTAGATAACTGAAGTATAAAGGTCCAGGGTTCTGATCTACCGGACGGCTGATTATCTAAAAATTCTGAGTTTTGGACGGTTTTTCTCACGATGTAACGTAAATACGCTTCAGAAGCACTAAGAAGGTCAGCCGCGCAAGGCACTCCCCCTTTCGATAGGCAATACGAAATACTCCTCGTGTAGGTTCATCATAACAAAATACAATACAACCTTTTCAGAAATAGTTATATGCTTTTAGTGTATGTTAGAGATAACTGAAATTAAATTAATAACATAATGTATTTCTTAAATTTACAAAACACACGAAAAGCAGATATCAATATTCTGTTAATTACTTATTTGGTGAAAAACAGCATGCAGTACTTAAATTTATCGAAAATGTGGCTACCTTTTAAATCTATCAAAAAAGCTCAATTAACTTAGTATTTTAAAGCCTCTAATTTATGGGAATCATTGACACCCAGGTTTTTTTTTTTTTAAGCATCCTAAAATTAGTATAATATGTGCTAACTAAAAAAGTAGTAATGCAGTAGAATTTTTCAAATTCAAAGTCGACGGGACTTACCAATTCTGCATAACACAAATTTCCAGATTATAAAACATCCTGCAGTATTATAAAAAAAAATCGTTGTAAACAGGTAAAGTTTAAAAAAAAAAGACTTACATTTTTTTTAAATAGAAAAATGTATTAAAAATAAAATACATTTACTGAGAAATTGCTCATTAGAAAGATGCTATTCTTTTAAACATTTTTAATAAAATCTAAAACATTTTCTTTCGAATACTGATTTATTGTTATTTTAAGGTCTAATTTCGTAAATTGGAATTCCAAATTTAAGAAATTCTTCTGTATTTAAAAATAACAAATGGGGATATATTTAAAAGAAAAACGGGAAACAAATAAAAGTTTATACACGCATGCGCGAAATCGCTAATAGCCATTGGAGGAACGTACGGTTCTTAAAGGAGATAACTGAAACGGAATTCTACTTTAGCGTTACGACTTTCGGGGCATTAACGGCATTTTGGGCATTGACGACACAAGTGGAAACGCGCCTTTAGAATGCTTAGAGGAAATGGCCAAACGACGAAATAAACCGATTAGCAACTGCAACCAGCAATCCTTACTCAACTTACCGTTCAAAAAATTCAAGTGTTAATGGATAGCAGAACGACCTGTGCACATAATGCTTTCTCGAAGCAATATTTAGAACATAGAATTCGTAATGCAATATCCTTGCACGGATTAAAAAGACTAGAGTAGAAATCGCTTAATGGAACAGCTTATTTGCCACGAAAATGTTTTCTAATCAGCGGAACACTGCAATATCCGGGATCACACTGACTACGGTTTGGTACATTGAAAATTCATTACAATAAGTGGGATATTCCTTTAACCGATATTCCACTAAGCGAGTTCGACTGTATTTTGTTTGATCAGAAATCTCTTGTGTAGCTGCTACACTCATGTGCAAACTTCTAATAACTGAAGGAATACTCTGTTAATTGTAACAAAATTTGGCACAGAAATATATTATGTTGGTAGAAAGCATATAGTGACATAAGAATGAAAAGAACGGCACTGCAATTTAAAGAATTTTTAGTTAATATACAGGTTATATCAAAATCGACTATTCATTATTATTTATATCTTGTGAAAAATGCACCTAATGGAGTGTGTGGCTACCGTGTACTGCTATACAAGACTCACAACAAGCAGTCACGCTGTTAAAGAGGGTGTCTTGAAAAGGGCATTTTGATTGGACTATTTTTGATAACCTTTATATTAACTAACAATTCACTCTTTTAATTGGTATGTCTTATGTGCTTTCTTTCATGATAATACGTATATTTCTGTGCCGAATATGTCACAATAAACCGAACATCACTTCAAATCAGATCTAGTGCTTGTGACCTTAATTTTGGATACCATTTCATTTCTGTAACATAAAACAAAATCAAGATGAGGAAAACTTTTAAGAGCAAGAAAATCAACGAAACAAGTGAATTAAATTTATTTTCTAAGAAAATAAATGAAGTGCTACAAAAATTTGGAACGATAAAATGCTTTAGTTAAAAATACATATAGGGTGGGACTAAATGAAATAGAATTTTTTTAAATGTTGGCAAAGACTTAAAAGCAGAACTTTCCTGCAGATACCCCCAATACGTACTCAAAAAGCCCAGTTTCTCGGGGTAGAAATGCTTTTAACAAGCCTCTCACATTTGTACAGCATGCAGTTTCTCGCATTTATAAAGATGAAGTTGACATATTGGTAGTTTTTAGATGTTCGCTATTTTTCTTTAATGAAAATTGTATAAACTGTTTTTCATCTTACATGAAAATATTAACCAAAAAGCAATGGAAAGCCTGGTGCCTTTTATGATAAAAGATTAAGGTATTTTACTGATAACTGCAGTCGAACATTGTTGTAAAATTGTCCATGAAAACCCTATTTTAAAAATACAGAACACAACGAGTAAGTAGAAATTTTCAAATATGTACTTTGTACATGCTTTTGAATAGATAAAATATAATAAAACTTTAAATTTCTATTCCATAATTATTTTTTAACTTGCTTTCTTCAGAGGAAAAACAACACTTTTAACTTTTTTAACACAAACAGAAATACCGAGCAAAGCTGTAGTACTTTTAGATAATTTTTGAGATTCTTATAAAAAAAAGTATATACATCATTTTTTTCCTTTCCTGCGAAAGGATATTTTTAATTTAATGTAACCATTAAGGCGTGCATTTAATGTACAGGTGTACAGAAATTCTGTCGTTAAGTAATACTCTATTCAGGAATTGTTCCGAGGATTAAAAATACCGTTGAAGTTTATTATAATGAATTCTTTGTTTAAAATGTCACGAATTACGTTAATTAAACATTATTTATCCTTAAACATGGTTAGCTTTAAATGAGACCACAATTCTGATTTGTAAAATTATATCTTATGCAGTTATTTGTACCCTAACTTATTCTAACTGGTTAGAGTTAAAACCGTTAGTGGTCTTTTAAGTTTGGAAATTAAAAATACATAATAATGATCTCATAATTTAAAAGAATATCTTTTTTGTGAAGAGCGTAGAACTGAAAACAGTTTAAAATTGTTTCCAGACATTTATTCGTGGACGTATTTGAAATTATCCGCTTTAAAACTCTTACTGTTGAATAAAAATAAAAGTAAAAAGAATATATTCCCAGAAAGAAAACTAATTATTTTCATAGGAAAGCACAGTTTATTTTATATAATGCTATTAATGCTCTAAATACACCTAAATACATAAAAATTACTTCTTAAGTTAAACTCTAATCTGCAGTCAGCTTCACGAAAAATAAATAGTTTAGGCTTTAGTATATTTTACTGAAAGAAAAATTATGTGTGTTGACTCCTGTGTTCAGATGTGTGACAAAAAAAAAGAAAGAAAGAAAGAAAATGAAAAAAGAATGTACATGAGTCCACGAAGGTTGCCATTTTTGTCGTTAAAAATCTGGAAGGAAAAAGAACTTCTACTTTAATCATGAAATGCATTCATAAGGAATGGGAAAAGGAAGAAAATTAATCTGCATAATAAAAGTTATTAAATAAGAGTTTTTGTCGGTGCAAAAGTAATTTTATTGCTTTCATTTGGTCGCTGTTTTGTTTATGGAGAAGCCATGGAAGAATGAATGCAGTTAAAAGGAAGAAAAATTAAAAAATGCGATGAGAATATATCAAACTAAAGGGCTTTTTCTAAATGAAAGAAAATGATCCCATTTCTCGTATAGAAACTATTCGCAAGAATAATACTAAAAGCTTTTATATCAGTAACAATAAAATTTGTGCGCAAGCTGTTTCATTAAGAATCAAAACTCCAGAAGATATTTTGCAGAAACAAAAAATAAAGGAGCCACTGTCTGTAATAATTATTCTAAATAAGAGTGAATAAATTCTAAAGGATAGAAAAATTAGCATAAATTTGTAAAGTAATGAAAATTTTCATTACTTTACTATTTGGAATGTAATTGAGCGTGACTGTGATCACATCATAATTAGCTATTTTATTCAGATATTTTCAATAATATTCAACTGATTGAAATTCAAACTTTGCAAAATTGCAGTTTCTCTTTTCATTTAACGCTTCAAAATGATACTGTAGAATGTGATTATAAGTTGAAGAATAGATAGTTTTCGTAAATTAGTTTTATTAAAAAGTTTTTATAAGTATATATTATTGTACATATTATATGCTGAGAATCGATAAATGCGATTTGATTTATATAAAAGCTTTATTTGAATTTCTAGATGATTTCAATAATAAATTCTTGTTGTCATTTCATCTACTTCGTCCCTTTAAAAATAAAGAAAATGTAGGTGAGCTGATAGTGGGCGTCTTTTAAAATGGCAAAAATTTTTCCATTCCATATTAAGTATACGCAACTGCTTACAAAAGAGGAGAGAAAGTTAATGATAAGTTTCACTCACAAGTGAACTTAAGTTCAACCTGTTCCCTCCCATCTTTAAAAAGACGCGACGAGGAAACTTCCATAACGTTACACAAGACTTTGTGTTAGTAAAGCATTTAAAAATTGATAAGAAGCAACACTGGCCCTGGAGAGAGATTCTTCACCGTCACCTTTTCACAGATAAAAGCGAATACGTTAAATTAGATTTCATTTGTAAGTGAATCTCCTAAACAACCTTCCCTCCGCTTATGTACGTAACCACTCCCTATACTTGCAGTGAAAACAACATTAACGGTTAAACTGACTGTAATTCAGAAATTTTAACAGTATCAAAAACAAATTTCCATAAAAGCAGCTAGAAATAAGAAAAAAACAGCTGTTTTATATATATATATATATATAATCCGCTTTTGTGCTCTAAAGTTGTAAAACAGTTTATGATGTATGTAAATACTTTAGTTAACAAGAAATTTCGGTCTATTGCACTGAAAACTGAACGCCATAAGCAGAATTTTACGTCTTCGTCACTCAGATGATTAGGGAAACTACAGCATTTATATCGCAAAATCTATTTGATAAAAACTTGCACATAATGATTTCTATTAACAAAAATCATGTTTGACAGAATCGAGAAAAAAACAAAATGACGTAATATTTATATATAATTCTAACAAAATATTGCTGAGGGCACAGTTGCCTTTAAAAACAAAATTGTGATAGTTTAAACAAAAATGCATTTAGTACTTATTTTAACTCAATGAAGCCTTATTACATTTTTCCCCGTTGAATAAATGAGAATTCTTTCATGACACCAAGTTCTAGGCTAAGGCTTGTTCTGTACACATAACAACAGTTTTATGCTCTTGAAAAATCTCTAAACATCACAATCCAGACAGACAGAAACTTATTATCGCATTGTTTGTATAAAATTTTGCTTTAAAATTCTATAAGAAAGAAATTGAGTGTTGACTCTCAAACTTTTTTTGTCTCTCCTCGAAAGGGAAAATTATATATATTCATGTATTACCTTGCATTTATTTAATCTCCTGCTATGAATTACAAAATAAAAATTAATTTATATTCCGCATAATTTTAATAATCTGTATCAAATCTACAGTGACAATACAATTTCTAAGATGTCAGTATCAAGAGAAAGAACCCGGTTGTTAATTTCTATGCAAGTTACTGCCCCAATAAAAGAAACAAATTACTCTTTCAACATAATTTTCTTTCTTTCTTTTTTTTTTGCTACTTTGTAATTACTCTAACACTATGCTTCAGCGCCTCTGTTAATTGACTCTGAATTATTCTGGAATCTAATGCAATGAGAAGAAAAAAATTAATGAAACTCCCTTAATTCTAGGTGTAATGAAATGATATATTACCAATGTATTTATAATACGCCAGGCTCTGAGATCATTTTTCTGTTTAAGAAAAGCCTGGAACATTTTTAGTACAATAATTATGAAATATCCTCTTTGAAGAATAGTAAAAAAATATCAAATGCAATCGATCACGAAACTAAATTAATTTCTTCCGAAAATTTATCTCAGACTGCGTTTCGATTTCTATGACTTATTCGAAAAATAATTTTTTTTTCTTACTCACTACTCCGTTTTTCTCCAGATTGAAAGGTCACGCTTTCTTAAAATTACTGCAATAATTAATTAATTTTGTTTAAAAAAAGATTCTTGTTTCATTAATTTTTCTTAAATAATATTTGAGGTTCCATTAAAAAGGAGTGAGCCCGCTTGGAGTAAAAATGTTGCAGTTCGTGTTTTGTTGTAAAATTCCAAGTAAAGCTCGTGTGTAATTAAGAAATACTTTGTTCGAGGTAGTTTTGACATAAATTAAGCAAAAGAGTACCCGAAGTTGTGAAATTATTTCCCTTTCCGCATTTGGCACATATGAATGTTTCATGATGTATGTGCACTAAAATTAGTTTTCTGATATTAATGTTTTCTACTGGTCTAGTCTAGAAGTAATTACTTAATTTTCCATAATGCTTATTTAAATTATTAGTTTTTTAATATTGTAATACTTGAAATCACAACTGTACAGTAAAAACTGCCGTTCTGTAGGTTTCTTTTTTTTTTCAATCTAAGTAAATTAGCGTTCATTAATTCTTAGAGTGCCATAACGCTCTTTTAATTATCCTTCATTTATTGATATGTTTTTTTAATTGAGACTACATTGCATTTTTAAAATTTGCCGTTATTTTAAGAATTATTTTAAAAGTATTCGTAATGCATTTTATTTTGTACTAGCCGCCTCCGGCGACCAGTTGGTTCGCCATCTTAATAAATCTTGTTCGGAGAGACTCCTGTTCTTCACCGCTTCCTTGGCACTCAAATCTCTCAGATTCTGAATGGAATTTAAAATTAAGATGGTTACAAACAGGGACGGCCCTACGGCAAGTGTCGCCCCTGCTAATGTAAAAAAGACACCCCCTTTTATGCAACTTAGTTTTTGAGTTCGAAATGACGCCCCTTCGAAGCCGGCGCCCAGATGCGTTGCTTACCGTGTCGGGCCGCCTTTGATTACAGAAATAAGATGGTTAAATGATACCTGTAAAAAGGAACAAATTATTTTCGTCTTATATTAATTCTGAAGAGCTTCTGGATGTATTGGCTTTTATCAAAAATGGAAAGGAAACAAAACTAAGAAAATCTGAAACATTTTCAGATTTTAAATACGCACTAAAGCGCTATGTATTAAAAGCGTATTATAATCCATGGGTCTTCTCTATTTTCTTTCCTTATTCCGTTAATTTGGAAAGTATATCATTATTCATGAGTGTGATAAAACACAACTAAAATTGATATTTCTATCCTTTTTCTGGATGTAATACATTAGAAATAGATGGGAAAAGCTGTGCAGAATAATGCACAATTCGAACTGAAATAAAGTTTAAAAACTCATTCGGGTGTATTCATAATTCAAGTAGCAGAAGCAGACGATAAATAGCGCTTGGCGTTAGAATCACATCTCCTCAAAATCGTATATCAACCATTTTAGTTGCCAAATTAAAAAGTTGCACGTTTTAGTCTCGGAAAATTTCCAAATCATATTTTTCTTTTGAGTATAAAACATTTCATTCCTGCTCTGATTTCACATGCACACGATGTTTTAATTAAAAAATAACCTTACAAAAAATGTAAACAAAAAAAGTTATTCTTTTATTTTTACTTCAAGAGTCTGAATAATTAATAAACTCGCCAAAAATTGGCAACCTAGATAGCCAAACTCCCCCTCTTTCCACTGCAGGGTTACAATTGCGAAATGGCGAGAGCAAAAATGATCATTTTGCGACACGTTTTTTATCGATATCTCCTAAAATAATTCGAATTTCGAAAAAATCGCTTCGAGGTGTGTCGCGACCCGTCTTGGAGAATTTCCGTACAAAATTTGGTAGGGCTACTATCACCCGTTTCGGAGCTACGCGAGACACAGACAAACGGACAGTTTACACTCTGTTTTATTTATATAGATACTAGCTGCGTGCCCGTTCTTCGCACGGTAGGAAACAAAAAATTTCCTCACATGTGTAATTCGAATTAATTCCAGTGATGTGGAATCTAGAAAAAGCAAAATTATTTCACTCTTGACTTAAATTTGCGTCATATATGTAATAACCTGAGATCATTGCAATATAATGGCAGACACACAAAAAAAAAAAACTATGTCAGCGTCATTCGGTATCAAAAAAGTGAAAATGGACCGTTTGCAGTGAACGTCTCACTTTCAAAATGTCTTATTTCCTCAGACATGCTGTCTTTTAGGTTCACGTTTTAGCGTTCAATACCTCAGACACTACATGAAATGGATATTTTTTTAATTTTAAAAATACGTCACCCTCTCTTGCAACCCTTTACAAAAAGAAAAGAGAGAAGAGATAAGACTGCGCTATTTATAAAGGCTTTAAAATTGTTTTTCTAGATTATGCAGTTTAATTTTTCTTCTCACAAATAAATCCAGTATTTATAAATGGAAATTGAGCCAAGCAAAGAAATCGTCTGCTCGCGGGACCCGTTTTTATTTTTTTTTTCAACTGGCAATTTTAATCATTGTTACTGTATCCATGACAACCAAACCGCAAGATATCAAACCGAAATTGATAAGCAGATGCTACGGAAATGAAAATCCTTCTTTACTTAAAAATTCGTAAAAATTCTCCTAATTTATATTTTTCCTCCGTTCTTCTTTTAAAAGTGGGTTAATTGTGTGCTCCGTCTTTTGCCGAAATATAAAAAAGTTATGACAGATAGAATTCAAGATGCAGCAGTTTTAAAAATATTTTACGAAAGTCAGCGTCAAATTTAATTTTATTTGAAAAATTCCCAAAAATCTGCAAATTATGTTACACAGTCCGAACAAACAGTTTTTAAAAGAAAATTTGCTCCTCTATACGATGATGTAACTACCGTTTTCTTGCGAGTGCAATTACCGGCGTTATTATGTATTACGCAAGAAAAATCGCTAAAAATAGGACAAAACATAAAATAAAACATTTTCTAATTCGAATTTCGAAAAAATCGCTTCGAGGTGAGTCGAGACCCGTCTTGGAGAATTTCCGTACAAAATTTGGTAGGTCTACGATCACCCGTTTCGGAGCTACGCGAGACACAGACAGACAGACAGACAGACAAACGGACAGTTTACACTCTGTTTTATTTATATAGATTCACTAACACGTTTTGAGATTCATATATTTTTATACTGCATCTTACTATTTAAATTATTTTTAAAGTTTGGTTATCTCTAAATCTTCATTTTCATAAACATTGTTCTTTTTCTTCGTTTAGTGTGCACTACTCAAAACTACGTATGGACTTTCAGACACACGTAATTCCCCTAACAGCAGAGTTCCCTCTCTTTTGTGAGCGGACGAGCTTTGACTTATGAAGACCGAAAGAATTTCTGATCGAAACGATCGTATCGTGTTATAAGTACATTTTATATGTGTTTTTTTTTCACAAAGTTTTTATTTATTTTACATGTGTGTTGTTTTAATGAAGAAAAAAATCTGCGTATCTGTATCTTTAAAATAATGAGTTATGTTCAATTGAACATTGTTAATGACGATTATCTATCAACTGAGAAGTGTAATTTTTTGACCTATCACAGAAGAAGGGTAAAATTGCACGTGGGCTAAATTCAGATAGTTGTTATATGTGCAGCGTTGCACAGTAGTACATAAAATCGATTAAAATCGTGCCATAACACAATCAGCATGTAAGAATATAAAGTGAACAAACTTTGATCCAAAAAAAAGAGTACACAAGGAACTTTCTTGAAAAATTAGCTTCGAGTGCAATGAAACAGGAGACAGTAGTGTTTATGCGCGGTTTACTGACAAGAAAAATTAGTTTTCAGCTAGGTATATGTGATGTGGATCACATATTTTGGAAATTAGAATTTGTCTTTCTCCCAATGCTTTAATAAAACTGACAAATAATTTGTTTTCCACATGTTCAGTTTCACTTAACTGCTTCTCAAACCTAATTTTGTACTTAAATTGTTCTTTCACTCTTTTCTCTATGCCAATAATAAGTCGAAGTCGATTGCATATCTCTCGCTTTCCTACCTATTAAGAAACTTCTTTTTCTCATGCAAAAATTCACATGAATCTAAGCTTAACGGTCTTCATCTGTTTCTATACAATAGTTTTTTTCATTACCAAATATGAAATCAACACCAGTTAAAATATTGCTGAACTAATTTTCTATCACATAGATTTACTGTAATTTGGATAATTTTATTTCAATAGTTGGGTGCCCTGCTCTTATTGTTATGTCTTGCTATCTCTCTGTTGACTAAGATTATCCTCATGACCTTTCGGCGTCATTTATACACTCACTTCCGAAAGTTGAGCACGGTGAGGAAAGTGTTAATTTCCGTAAGTCAATCTGAATTATAGAAGTTGACATTCGCTACAAAGTTAGAGGGAAGTATGCAAATATGTTAGGTAACAGACAATCACAGATTCGCGTCTAGAAATATTCAAAACAGGCAGTCGTATACAATGCCGCCATTGTGAAGGGTTACAGGAGTTGCATGTAAGTGCTGATGAAAGGTGTTTAGAACATTCGTACCATTTGTTTTCAAGCTGGACGTATTTCTATGGCTTCCAGATGACGAATGGAAGATTCTGAGCTCTGGCGAGCTGGCGGACGCACTTAAGGAGGACAGTCTATCACAGACATTGTTTTTCCTTCAGAGTTCATCATTCAGTCATTTAACGATTATGGAAATAATTCCAAACCAGCCAAACAGTTCTCCGAAGACTTATATTCGGTCTTCCAGGGTTACAACCCCGCGGAAGATGGATTTATATCTGTTGTAGGCAAGCGGAATCGAAGATCGACCTCCACTCGTATGACATATGTGTTTACAGTGGCCATTGGTAAGACGATATTTGCTACAACTGTTCGTCGAAGACTACACATGAAAGGTCTGTACGCCCGGGTACCGTGATGCCGCCAGCATGTCAATTGGACTGTGTCTGATTGGGACAACTTTATGTTCACATATGAGTTCAGATTTGCCCTACAACCCGATTATAAGCGTGTATCTGGAGGGAACAAGGCATACTCAATCGACCCGAGAACATCACCGACCATCACGCATTCCGCGGTGAAAGCATCATGGCTTCGGCAGGGATTTCATTGGAATATCGCACCAGGAGAGAATCTGTGACGGCTGTATGGTATTGAGATAAAGTCCCAGACCCCATTGTGAAACAGTACGCTTCAGCAGTTGATCTTTCTTTCGTTTTAATGGACGGTAATACGCGTCCCCACAGAGCTGCCAACGTTGACGACTTTCTGGAAAGTGAGAGGATTGCGCGTATCGTGTGTCCGGTTTATTCGCCGGACCTTAATTCAATTGAAAATCTTTGGGATGCCCTCAGCCGTGCTGTATGTAGACGTTCCCCACCTCCAGTCACTCTCGGAGATTTAGAAACAGCCCAACAGGAGGGATGGCGAGGGATGGATTCTGAGGTGGTTGATCACCTCTTAACAAGCTGTACACTTTGTATGAAGGTCAGGGGTGCTCACATACCCTATTAATGTCGATTTTTGTTGTTTTGTTTGCATTTAAATATCATTTTGTTAATGATGCAAACCTGACGTCATCTTATAATTTGTGAAAAATCAATATTCTTTTATCCCTGCAGGTAACTCTTTGTTTCGTTTCATGAATACACACACAGCCACTTGCTTGCAGCATTTTGTGTCAATCAAAGCAGTACTTGTCTATTTTTCGCATTTTAACGCTCCGTGATTAACTTTTGGAACTGAGTGTAATGAAGGTATTGCTGGGTCTCTTTTGGGCGTTCCTTTGATATGCCAAGTTTAACTGTTCCCCAACCTCCTGATTGCTGTTTGATTTCACATTTTTTAGATTAAGAGATTCGTCATCGGACATTCCTACCATAACGTCTTCCATCCACTACCATCCTGTAACTATCCACCGTATCTACGAATTAAAATTAAAGTTTATTCATTTTCTACAATTGTTTCTAGTGACAGTGTCGCTAAGTGATATACTTGGTTTATTTCTCTACAACACAACGCTCTTACACTATACGTCATCATTTCGAAAAAAACCTTTAAGATATTTAAATCACCCCAAATAATATCGATTTCTTCTACACAGGATATGATCACCCTGACTGTGATGAAGGATATGAATGGTCTGCGCATGCTGATTACAAGGTTTTCAATGATGTATTGAGGTACTGCTTTCTATTCCTCTTGGAACGAGAGTCTAAGCTCTAAAATCGTTGCTAGAGACTAGTGACGAGCTGTCAGGCGTCTCTCAAGTATGTCCCACACGTAGTCGATAGGATTTAGGTCCAGGGACCTCGCGGGTGAATCCAAGCGTTGAATATCCTCACTCTCCACGAACTCCGCGACAACCTCTGTACGATGCAGTGTAGCGTTGTCGTTCATGAAGGGAAAGTGGAGACCCATAACAGCTCTAAGTAACGCACGTAAGGAAGGAGAATCTATGTACGCTACCGTGCACTAGTGACTGAACGTTCTTGGAAACTTTGAAGGTCAGTACAACTAACAAACATTATGCCTCCCCAAACGGGAACTCCCCGGTATCTAAATAAATGTCCCTTTCGGTGATGTTAGAAGGGTGATTACGTGTTTCCCGCTCTCTCCAGATATGTTTACATTGGAAATCACTAGTTAGACTGAAGATGTTCTTATACGTAAAGAGCACTCATCCCATTGCTATTCTGTGTAGCTTCTGTGCTCCCAGTGCCACTTTAATGCCAGTAGACCAACTATGAGCAGCCTTCTTGCAGTGGTACAATGACATATCAAATCATTCTATAGCCCGTTGCGCGTGTCTTGAGATTTGTCCGGCTGTCTTCCACCTGCCCTGTCTCGCCTGTTAAACAATATATCGGTTCGCTTCAGCCGTGGTTGCCGACCACCATGTCTTATTGAGACACAGGGGCAGGTGCCCCCGTAAATTTTGCTAAGAAAGCCATTCTTTTTAAAAATTATCTTTTGAAACCTGAAAAATCTCACTTATTGAACTCTTAAATATATTATACCTCCCTCCCAAAATAATAATAATAATAATAATAATCCGTGTCCATGAGATACTGCTGTGAATTATTCCGATCTCCTCGGCCTCATCGTAGCACTTCGACCGTTTCCCGACTTCCCAATGATTCTGCTTGGGGTAAAATCATCCAGATGTGATCTACAGGATTGCCTTTTGGTCATATCACAATTGCTCGAAGTTGGTAATTACTCGACTTTGATAAGTTTGATTTAAGCCTTTCACATAAATTATTGAAACACTGCCAGCATGCTTTATGAGCTTTTGAACTCTCTTTCAATACCACGTGATATATATATATATATATATGTGTGTGTGTGTGTGTGTGTGTGTGTGTGTGTGTGTGTGTGTGTGTGTGTGTGTGTGTGTGTGTGTGTGTGTGCGTGTGCGTGTGCGTGTGCGTGTGTGTGTGTGTGTGTGTGTGTGTGTACGTACTCGTGCATGCCCTATCGTTCATTGGACCACTTTTCAATCACCTGATTGGTCTTACGGTTCAATATCACGGTTCATTCTGCTGTTATGCTAATTTTTCCACTTTGTCCTGATTTTTTGCACAGAAGTTTAGATGACACAACATGAAAAATATTTTTGTAAAATTGGAGGTAACGAAAAACATTGTGAGAATGTTCTGTGAGTTTTATGTCTAATATGTGTAACTACTGTGTTTTCCCTTTATATCAGTGGTCTTCTATCAATGTACATTTATCGTGCTTTAACTGTGGAGTTGAATAAAATGTACATGTGGACCACATATGGCACGGGTCCCACGTAATAAATACTGATGCTTCATACGATCTCTGACTGAGGAATACTTTGCTTAGATCCATAGAATAAAAAATTATAACACTCATTAACACATTTTTTACCTAAATAATTTCCATAGAAATTTGTTTTTGACCCCCATTTTCACAGTCAGTTTTTTTCATTATGATTAATCATATGATTTAAATGTTTCCTCCTGATGCAACATGAATACGTGTTAGAACTCCTTAAAAGTCCCCCTTCCAAGGCACCCCTCGCCCGTAGCCAAATGCTCTTAATGTAGGCTTTCAATAGCAAAACATCAAACATTAGATGATTTTAAAAGTACAAATATGTGGGGGGGGCATCTTTTATGCATTAAAAATAGAAAATTTCCAATTCACCAAATTTATCTAAGGGGGCCGTATAAAAAAATAAGAGCGGTAACGTTTTTTAAATTGATGAGAAGACTTTTAATTAATGTAGTCTTACCTTATTTTAAACATTTTTAGAACTTACATTGATCCCTTATATTTAAAATGTAAATAATTAAAGTAGTATTTTACCTTTTTGGGACACCCTGTAGTGAAATTTTCACTTAAATGAAAGCTTACAAAGTTCTCATATTCTATATAAATTATTGGCTTACATTATTTGAAACTGTTTAATAACAGAAAATAAAGAATTAGACAAAACAAACAGTAAATAAATGGAGATCTGCCAAATTCAAAATATTTGGTGTTTCTGATACTTAAGAGTTTTATTAAATAACTTTTATTTGGATTTTTATATCTCCTTCTTCGTGATTCTTTTTATTAAATTCTAGAAAAAAAATAGTTTTAGAATTGTGTCAGAGAATACTTTCATAACTTGCATGCAAATTTAAAATTCTTAGACTAACAAAATTTAATTAGCGTTCCCTGTTTTTCCAACTTAATGTATTTACCATTTAAAAAGAAGTGAAATTTAATATTATTCTTTATAATTCCGAAATTCTTTAAATTTCCAGTTTTTTCCGCTTCCCAAAAAGAAATAATCATAACAGTAATTTAATCTTTTTTTTCACGTAAGAAACTCTTTATTCGTTTATTTATTTATTTTTATAGTAGCTAATTATTTTTCTAAATTCTTTGAGATCATAAAATGTATAAGAAAATTCTTAAAATAAAAAATTTTATACTTAAAAATAAAATCCTTGAGGTTAGGATTTTTTTAGGGTAGAAGGGAAAAGGAGGATGGGGGGGGGGGGATTCTGCTTTCTAGATAATAAAAAAAATACCTTTTGCAAAAGGAAGTAGTATTTTCTAGTTTAAATTGTGTTGATTTTCAAGAGCAATTTGGACGAAATATCTAAAAAAGGAACATAAAGCAGAGTAATTATATTATTTCTGATAAATATATATACTCTTGGAAATTCAAAAAATGTAGATGCAGCACTAAAATTTGCCAGCATTTCATGATAACAACGTCAGCGTTAAATTAAAGGACGTAAACATTCATTTAAAACTTTATAATTAGTTTTATTTGCTTTTCTCTATTCAGAAAATTTTACATTCATCAGACACAGTCTTTTTAAACTAATTTAACAAAAATGAAAACACACACTGTTTTATAATTTGTGATGAAAAGGAAAAATAAATTTCACTTTTGAAAATGGTCAAATCTCAAATCCCCTGGTGATAAAGCTGAACTATTAGGTATACCGGGATGTAGTGCCTTTTTTTGTTTTTTTTACTTTAAATTCAAACAAATAAATTTTTAAAAAGTTTTTAATTCCAAAAAATCTGTATGTGCACCGTTAAAAAAAAGTAGTTCAACGTTTCACAATACAATGGAGCTAAATTAGATGCATCCTTTCTACGGAGACATGTTTTACCATGATTTGTTTCCTTTGATCAGTATAAACACTAAACAATGGTTCAACGTTTGTCAATACAAAAGCTGCAGCTAATTCAAGACAAATTTATGGTGAAATGCTAACTATTTTTACTAGCAGTGTAGACTAAGATTCATATTTGCTACATTTTAAGCAAGAATCTTACTGCTGTATTTTAAAGCAAGAACTGCATAGATATCTCTTTTTTCTTTGAGGAAGATTTGTAAAAGAACGTTTTGCCCCCACCCCATACATCTTAGTAAGTTACAAATTTTGGAAAATATGATAAATTTAGCACACACACACACTCTCACTGTTATAAAAGTTTCTGAAATAAACGGTCATTGTCTGGCAGTAATGTTGCCGAAAAATAACCGTTTGCCCATTTCCGGTGTCAGAGAGAACGGTTAATTTTCGTTCACATGTTATCTTGCGAAACGGTTTTTTTCTGTTATTTTCAGGCAGGAAATTCTTTTTTTTTTTCCTATTAGGGAATGGTATTTTTCTTTTTCCACTATATCACAAAAAAAAAGATTTTAAGCATTATTTAAAATTATGGAATCAGGTTTTGTATCACAGTGTAAAGATATTATACCTTATTTTCTAATAAGCGATATTATTGGATAAAACCGGGTACCTACATACTTCCAAAAAATTATTTATTTACCCTAAAGCTAGAATATAGTTTTTATACATTAAAAAATAGTCATTTTTGAAATCAACGTTCTAATTCATTCAAATACATTGTAAAAACATTCAAATAAAAATTGAAGCACTTTATTTATGTAGTTATTTTACACGTGAGAAAAAGCTGTCCTAGTCCAACTTTTCCATATATATGTGTGTGTAGGTAGATGTATACTCGTTGTTAAAATATAGAATTAGTTTTTTTGTAACTGCACCACCAACTTCAATAATAATTTTTTGGGGGGTGGGGGTGGTGATGGTCTGGTGGTAAAACACCAGAGTTGTTTTAAAAAAGTGTACATACATGTACATACCTATAATGTTATAAATAGTGTGCAATTAAAAATATCTTCTACGGAAAAAATGAAATATTCGTTTTCTTCATTTTTTATTATCAGAGCTGTAATCTATGATTATTAGCCCTTGAAAATAAATTTTAAATCAAGGCAAATACATTACATATATCCTAATACACTATTAAAAAAAATTAATAAATATCAGGTTGTAACGAAAGTTTTCCGCCAGATTTGCTTGAGTCAGCTCACGCAGTACCCAGCTATTGACCTTATGCGATGCTTAGCGCGACTAATGGACATGACACTAAAGTCTATCTCTTTTAGCTAGCTCTCGTGGATGAATATTTTATCTTCTTCCACAAATTCTCGTAGGCGGGCCACATCAGCATCAGTAGTCCGGTCAGAGCGCTCTGCTTCTTTAATATCCTAGTCCTCGTTTTTGAACTTTCGGTGCCAAATCTTCACAGTGTCATATGATACAACAGTAGTACCTTAAGCTGTACACATGATTCAGTGTCATTCTGTAGCTGACCTTTTGCGACAGAACTGAGAGTAAATGATGGATCAATCTGGTAGCCTGGTAGTTCCATTTCAGAAACCTTATACTTAATCATAACGATATTGTTTTACGGATTTCACAACACAGTGCTCTAAAACAAGTCCTTTCTTTCAAATAACAAAAATCGTTTTACAAAATATTGGCAAAGACACCAACGCGAACTGCTTGTGCAGGCAATACTTGGAGTGACGGAAAACTTTCGTTACAACCTAATAGCATATAATTTCACTATAGTCTCTAGTTATAAAACGAATTCACAGTACAGTCAGAATACAGAAATGCAATCATGGTTAAACCAGCTGTGAGATAAAGCAGCAACCAAATTTATTTACATGAAAAAGGTAAAATACACTCATGTCCATAAATTAAGGATAATGAAGTTCAGGCAAAGAAAGAGAAAGAAGCAAAACAAATTTGACTTATTTGTAAAGTCTATTTATTAAACAAAAAGTAAAGAGCAAAAAAGATGCTATATGTTTGACATAATTAATAAAAATTGCAAGTTTTACTTCCTTGACCAAATTTCAAAAAAGAACCTATTTACAAAAAACAGTATAACATGGTTAGTAGGATGGTCAATACGGAGTATGTCTCCCGGACGATGCAATACAGGCCTGACAACGCCTAGGCATGCTGAGTATCAAATGATCAATCTGATCTTGGGGTATATTACACCACTCATCAAGCAATGCACTCCGAAGTTCCGGTAGACAGGTGGGAGGGGGTTGACGGGCTGCAATTCGTCGGCCAAGCATATCCCACACATACTCTATTGGATTCAAGTCCGGTGAGTATGCTGGCCAATGCATACGGGTGATATCCTCCGATTGAAGGCATTCGTCTACAATGTTTGCACGGTGAGGACGGGCGTTGTCATCCATAAACACAAATTCAGCACCCATGGCGCCCCGAAACAAACGTACATGTTGTTCCAGAATGACATCCCGATAGATGTGGCCTGTCATCGTTACACTCTGAACATGCAGGTCAGTTCTGGAACCAAGAATAATTCCTCCCCAAACGAGCCATCCTGCACCACCGTAACGGTGTCTTTCAATGGTGTTCTCTTGGTGGTAACGGGTACCTGGCGCTCACCAGATGAATGTCCGGCGAGAATCAGACTCCATACTAAACCTGGACTCGTCAGAAAACATTACACAAGACCACTGTTGCAGTGTCTACAATGCATGCTCTCTACTCCAGGTTAATCGCAGGCGACAGTGAGTTGCGGTAAGTGGAACACATCTGACAGGCCTACGAGCATATAGACCAATGTGCCCTAAGTGTCTGTACACGGTTTGCCTTGAAACTGTCGTACCGGTAGCTGAAGAGAGCTGACGAGACAGGTCTGATGCTGTACTCCGTCTGTTTCTTTTGGCAGTAACTGCCAAATAGCGGTCCTCATTCGGCGTTGTAACTCGGGGGCGACCTGTGCTGTAACGTCTACTCACATTACCATCATCTTGGAATCGTTGCCAAAGCCTGGAGATGACACTCTGGGCGATTAAGTTCCTCGGATACTTCCAGCTGGGTACGTCCACATTCCAGTCGTCCGATAATTCTGCCACGTAAAACATCATCCAAAAGCCTCCTTTGTGCCATAACTATGCGGTTTTTGCACTGAAAGGCTTTCACAGCGCTTGTGAACAATTTTACTTCTTTGCCACCATTCCTTATATACCCCTCTCTTACACTCTCGTCATTGTGACGTACCATCCACGCCATCTGGTGGTTTCCTGTAATTTGCATATTCTTCTTCAAGATGTGTGTGATCATTCCACAGGTGAAATTTTTATTTTAGAGATCAATTTCTGCGTGATTCTGAATTATCCTTAATTTATGGGCATGAGTGTAGTACTTACTCACTTCTTTGACTGAAGATATCGTAACTTCATTTGTTTTACAACAGATACGAGATTTTTATAATCCAATCGTAAGAAACTGTCCATTAAAGCAAAATCTTTATCGAAAGCATCCCCTCCATATTTAGGTTGAATTTATTTCACAACTCTGAATATGAAAACGATGCATTTGATATTCGGATATAAAATAAAATTATCCCAAGCGAATACACCGAGAAATAAACTTCGTCGTGTCCACTGCATAAACGTCGCACCCACAACAAAAGGACTTAGCATTAAGTAAAGCACATAATTGGACTTAGCACTCCAATTATGTGCAGTCGTCTGTTACATGCGTAATGCGACGATATTTTTGTACAGTTAAGGGATCTTAACTCCAACTTGAACTGCAGGCAGAATGAGCAACGAACATCTTGCATTCAAAATTACTAAAGTCAGCTTTATGGGTAGTATTTTGATTACGAGCGGAAGTGACTCGGAGACATTTCATTAGTCCAAGCTGGCAGGTGCCAGAAAGAGAACGGAAAATGCCCTTTTAGAACTAGACTTTCAGAAGAATCATAGATAATTTTCGTTTTTTAACAGAACGTCCCTTACAAAACAGCAAAAATCCTTTATTCACCAATAAGGGAGATTATCCAGTGAAAATCGGGTTGATATTGTCTGTGAAATTCAGATTTTTTATAACAGTGTACGTTAAAAAACTCCCATACATGTCAAATTTCGTATTACTTGCTTTAGTAGTTTGGAGTGACAAAAATATTGGCTTACGATAAAACGGTTTTACTTTCTGATCCCCGTAATAAAACTGATCAATAAAAAATAACTTTTATTTTAAGGTGCCTGCCTACCTTCGGAAGGGATTATTTTAATACTTGGGAAATTGCCTATTTATGTGAATTATATTATAGAATATAGCTAAACGTGCATATAACATGCATATTTTTAAATATTTTGAAATTTAGGCTCAAAACATGAATAAAATTTGCTATAAAATAGCATATTTGTAAAAAATCAAAACTCAGATTTAATTAAAGATATTTTTATTCTGTAAATTTTATTTTGATTATTGAAATTTCCTTGAGGGAACGAAACGCTCTCATAACTATAACAATGTTATTTGAAAAGTTAGAGAAATTAACTTTCTTACACGCAGAAAAATCATGAAAATATATGACAATTCCTAAACTGCATCAACTAAAAAATAAAAGATAATTTAACTACATTCATCGCAGAAGCTCATTCCCTAAATCAACACCCTTAGAGTGTTTTTTCAAAGTTCCACAATTTTACACGTATACTTTTTTGAGTTAGGGTGTTTTGCAATAAAACAAAATCATAAAAATCTCATTTTAAGAAAAACCAGAAAATATAATTAAATCGGGCTTCGAAAACTCTCGACTGACTTATATTAAAATTGTGTAACTTAAGTTCTACATAAACAAGGTAGCAACAAAATTCAAACTGATTTAGTAAGCTAAAAATCATCAAGCTTTAATAATATAGCAAAAATAGAAAATCATATTTTGGGTTGAAAATTACATTTTAAAGGTAGGCAGGCACCTTAACGGTAGAACTTAGAAAGATTTCGCTATCCTTCTGGAAAACTCTCCACATAAATGGCATCTGCTTCTAAACTCTCTATTATTTGAGTAAATTATAAATACCATGTAAGTGTAATAATTTTTTATTCGTGATTTGGTTAAGTGGATTATTTTCTAAAACCAATATTTCCAATCTGATGGATGGCACCAGAGAAGGACGCTTTTTTAGAACAATTCAAAGGGAAGACAATAACACACGAAAATTTTATTTTGCTTGGTGTCTAGATCAAATGTTAGTTTGGTGCGGCGTTCCAAGCTCGTGTTGTTCATGCAAGGATAATTAAATACAACCTTATGAGACGTTAAAGTCTAAATTCCTGCTCATTGCCAATTTTCACTGCGATATGTGTACATTTTTACTTTCCGAACATGTACCATGTAAGGAAAGTATTGTAATCATGAAAAAATTCGACTTCGAGATTTTGGTGTTTTTACACGTTTTGAGGGCTTCTGAATCCATTTATGCTATTTTTACGAGATGTATGTATGTATGTGTGTATGTGTGTGTGTGTGTATGTGTGTGTGTGTATGTGAGTGAACACGATAGCTCCTGAACGGAGCATTCGATTGAGCTCAAATTGGATATATATGTTATAAACCACCGTCGCAAGACCGGTATTGATTTTGGTGTGTATAGGACTTATAGTTTTTCTACAGAGCTACGACAAAGATTTCTTTTACATTATGGCCTATGGGGGGAATTTCTTGAAAGTGCGCTAGCGTTTAAACGGTAGATTGGATTGAGCTCAAATTGGGTATACATGTTATAAACCACCGTTGCAAGACCGGTATTGATTTTGGTGTGTATAGGACTTATAGTTTTTCTACAGGGCTACGACAAAGATTTCTTTTACATTATGGCCTATGAGGGGAATTTCTTGAAAGTGCACTAGCGCTTAAACGATACATTCGATGGAGCTCAAATTCGGTATACATGTTATAAACCACCATCCTAAGACCGGTATTGATTTTGGTGTGTATAGGACTTATAGTTCTCCTAAAGGGCTACGACAAAACTTTCTTTTATGTTATGGCATAATGGCATATGTGGAGAAATTCTTGAAAGTGCGCAAGCGTTTAAACGGTGCATTCGATTGAGTTTCAATTTGGTATATATGTTTGAATTATTCATCGATTGAAATTTATTTAAGTGCTTGGTAATGATCTTAATCGTAAGTGTTCGGAAAGTCGAGTGGAGACACTCCAGATTATTTTTAATTAAAGTACACAGATATCGCAAACTAATTTTCACCTTTAAAGTATAAAAATGAAGTACTTTCTTCTGCTTCAACTCGCCAACATACGTTGAATATTTCCAACGAAAAAGGATCACCCGTTTATTTCTTTTCGGATTTAATCTTAAATCCATGTTTGACCAGTTAACTTTCATCGATGCAAAGCCTTAGCAGGTAAAATTCCTCTTCTATGCCTAGCTTAAGTACCTCAAGTTGGTCTTCGAGTGCCCTACTGGACATCAAACCCTGAAATCCCTCTCTCCATTGCATACACCACTATTGGAACGTAGTATAGAGTGAAAGACACCGTATTTTTTTATTTATTTAATATATTTTAACCTTCTCAAAGACATACGGACAATTAAGAATATATTCGAAAAAAAATTCTTTATTTTAAGACTGATGTAAATAACAATTTGTTTCGAAAAAAATGAGTGCTGTTATCGCTTCAAAAACTGTACTATGCACTGTTATCTATATAAATAAAATTAGACTTTTGTCTGTACATTTCTTGGAATTAAAAAATTTTGCAATTTCTATCCGTTTCAAGCACCCGGGAATCCGATGCCACCCTCAAAAAAAAGTTTGTCTGCCATTCTGTCGTGACGCTTTTTTTTTTTTTTTTTTGTTTAAGCATCACGTAAAAACGACTGAAGCGAATGATATGAAATTGGGTGTCATGATAGGTGGTCACTCAACTTAAAACATAGGCGTCGAACTTTTTAAAAATCTTGATTAGATTTTCAGATTTTGCGAAAATCGTTTCAAAGTGCGTAAATTTGTGTTCGAGCATCACGTAAAAACGACTGAAGCGAATGATATGAAATTGGGTGTCATGATAGGTGGTCACTCAACTTAAAACATAGGCGTCGAACTTTTTAAAAATCTTGATTAGATTTTCAGATTTTGTGAAAAGCCTTTCAAACTGCGTACATTTGTGTTCGAGCATCACGTGAAAACTACTGAAGCGATTGAAATGAAATTTGGTATCATCATTGGTGGTCACTCAACTTAAACATTAGGCAGCGTATTTTTAAAAAATCTTGATTAGATTTTCAGATTTTGCGAAAATAGTTCTAAACTCCTTAAAATTGTGTTCGAGCATCACGTAAAAATGACTGAAGTGAATGAAATGAAATTTGGTATCATGATAGGTGGTCACTCAACTTAAAACATTGTCGTCGAATTTTTAAAAAATCTGGAGTGACTCCACTCGACTTTTCGAAAACTTACGAATAAGATCATTACCAAGCATTTTAATAAATTTTAATCGATGAATAATTCAAACATATGTACCAAATTGAAGCTCAATCTAATGTGCCGTTTAAACGCTAACGCACTTTCAAGAATTTCTCCCCATACGCCATAATGTAAAAGAAATCTTTGTCGTAGCCCTGTAGAAAAACTATAAGACCTATACACATCAAAATCAATACCGGTCTTACGATGGTGCTTTATAACAAGTATACCCAATTTGAGCTTAATTGAATGTACCGTTTAAACGCTTGCGCACTTTCAAGAATTTCCCCCCATAGGCCATAATGTAAAAGAAATCTTTGTCGTAGCACTGTAGAAAAACTATACGTCCTATACACATCAAAATCAATACTGACATTACGATGGTGGTTTATGACATATATGTCCAATTTGAGCTCAATCGAATGTACCGTTTAAACGCTAGCGCACTTTCAAGAATTTCCTCCCATAGGCCATAATGTAAAAGAAATCTTTGTCGTAGCCCTGTAGAAAAACTATACACACCCAAATCAATACCGGTCTTGCGACGGTGGTTTATAACATATGTACCCAATTTGAGCTCAACCGAATGCCCCGTTCACGAGCTATCGTGTTCACTCACATACACACACACACACACGCACACACACACATGCATCTCGTAAAAATAGCATAAATGAATTCAGAAGACCCCAAAACGTGTAAATACACCAAAATCTCGAATTCGAATTTTTTCATGATTACAATACTTTCCTTACATGGTACATGTTCGGAAAGTAAAAATCTTGATTAAATTTTGAGATTTTGCGAAAATTGTTTCAAACTGCGTAAATTTGTGTTCGCACCTCACGTAATAACTGCAAAGGTGAAAAAATGGTATTTCGTGAAATGATAGGTGGTCACCTTAAACTATAAGCATCTAAAAAAAAAATCGATCAGATTTTGGGATTTTGCGAAAATCGTTTCAAACTGAGTTAATTTTTGTTCACGCATTACGTAATAACGACTGGTACGTAATAACGACCATGATATGAAATTTGGTCACATGATAGGTTGTTGCTCAACATAAACTATAGGTGTCCAATTTTTTAAACATTTTTATTAGATTTTGAGATTTTGAGAAAATTCTCCCAAAATGCGGTTATATTTCTTCAAGCATCGCGTAATAACGAATAATACGAAATTTGGTGATATGATAGATAGTCGCTAATCTTAATTTATAGGTGTTGAATTTTTAAAATATTTTGATTACACTTTGAGATTTTGTGAAAATCGTTTTAAAATGCTGAAATTTTTGTTCCAGCATCACGAAATAAAGACTGCAGGGAATGAAACGAAATTTGGTGACATGATAAGTTGTCACTCAACTTAAATTCTAGGCTTCCAATTTTTCAAAAATGTTGATTAGATTTTGAGATTTTGCGAAAATTATTTCAATGTGTGTAAATATTCGTTCGCGCATCACATAACTACGAATAAAGCGAATGAAATGATATTACTTAGTTACTCTCTAACCTGTAATATTTTAACAATACATAAAAATTTTAACTTCGCTTTCTTTACTTTCGCAACATACTACATCCATTCTGCGTACTCCTACAATGCTGATGAAAGTTCTTGCTTTTTAGAAATTTGCATTCAGTACTAACCCGTCAACGACGGGTACTTCAGCTAGTAAACAATAAAACTTTGTCAGTTATGGAAGTTTCAAGGAAAAATTTCTTATATATACAATATTTTATTAAATATGGCTCGGATTTTAAATGATTTTGCAACGCACTTCGTTTAAGAACACTTTAGCAAAGCTTTATAGTTTTTACAGTGTACAGCATAGCTTGTACAGAAACATTCTAAATTGCATAAGTCTTTCATATGATTATTTTATCTTAAACAAAGATTAAGGGGTATCAAAAACATTTTTTATTTTAAACAGCTTTAATAATTCAGAACTGAATTTGGACAGTTTAAGCAGTTAATATGTAAAATGAAAAATTTAAGTGAGTAATTTATAAGTTAACACAAAATAATTTTTAATTAAAAAACGGTTGGTGCAATCAAGTTTATCCTACATCTGGTGTTCTTGAGGCTTACATGTTCAAGACTTGAAAAACATACTCATTTTTGCCAGTGATAAATATGACATACATTGCTTTCGAAAACATACAGTAAATGCAGCCATTTTATTTACGTTATCACAAAACTTTCTTCTTAGGAAATATTTTACTGTTGCCGTTTCACAAATGAAAATAGATCTTTCAATAAAGGATGAAGTACGGAAAATCTTGTAACATAATTCTAGTTGACAAAAAGCATTTCTTACTATTGAAAGTAGTTGGAACCCATTTCGAAATGTATTTGAATTTATATATAAACAGACTATACAAACGTAAATCTAATCGCTTTTTTTTTCTTCTTCTTTAAAGAATATTTTTACTAAAACTTTCAGCAAAAGTTCTAGAACGCTTTATAAAAGCATTCGTATTGCATATCTTAAACAGTATTTGAGTTACTACTTTTAATAAAGTTAAAAAATAAAATGTCGATATGAATTTTATGAAATGAAAAACTCAAAATACTTTAATGTTTAAAGTAAAGTTGTTGCCATAATTTTGAAAAAAAAAAAAAAAAGAAGAAGAAGAAGAAGAAGGAAACGTCATGTGCGAAAGCTACTTTTTATATTCTTGGAACTTACAAACAATTTTTAAATTTTTAAATATAAAAATAAAAAAAGGAAGAAAATCTGAAACACTTTCAGATTTTAAATACGCACCAAAGTGCTATATATTAAAAGCGTATCATAATTTATGCGTCGTCCCTATTTTTCTTCCTTATTCCATTAATTTGGAGAGTGTATCTTTATTCATAACTGTGACGTATTTTTCATCCTTGTTTCATAAAAGCCATCTTTGGAATCGAAATCTGTCTTAAAATCGCCTGCTTAAACTATTTTATAATTGTTGCCAAGTATATTACAACTATACTTCACCGTTTTAAATATTGTTTCGAATGTCCATCATAATCCATGAGTGTGCCGTGTTTCTCTTTCTGGGTTGATTCCTCCTTTATCGCCCCGACACTCGCCAAGGTGGCGATCATTAAACATATGGAGCTACCACGACGATTTTTTGTATTTATGTGGCAATCGTAATTTAGAATTAAAATGGCGATTTTTAATAACCTGTAAGTAAAGCATTCTGTTACATTTTTATTTATTTTGGGTTGCCAATTAATGTAGTTTTAATAATGAAGTGTCTTCAAATTCCTTAACGGGTGCGTATATCGCTAATTAGTACACTTTAATTTTCATATAGTTCTTTTGGGAGCGTTGAAACTGTGCACATGTCCTAGAGACCCATGACTGCAAAGCTCGCCAAAGTGCGGGATTTTTTAGGTTGTCGAGAGCGGGGGCTTTAAAATAGGAATCAACTCTTGCTTGTACCGTAAAACACATCTTTGGAATCGAAATCTATCTTAAAATCGCCTACTGAAACTGTTTTACAATCTTCTCCAGGTATATTCCAACTATATCCCTAGAGATACACAGAGGATAGACATTTTAAATGCTGTTTGGAATGGGCATCATAACCCATGAGTGTACCATGTTTTCCTTCCTTGTTCCATAAAACACTTCTTCGGAATAGAAATCTACATTGAAATCGCCTACCAAAACTGTTTAACAATTTTCGCCAGGCATAGTCAAAATATACTTCACCTTTATAAATACCATTTGGAAAGTGTATCATGATCTATGATGTGTACCGCATTTGTCTTCTCTGTTCTATAAAACACTGCTTCGGAATTAAAATCTATATTTAAATCGCTTACTAAAACTATTTTACAATACTCGCCAGGCGTTATCTAACTATACTCAAAATATATTTATAATAAATTGTCGCGTTTTGGCACCCAGTTTAGCGATCATTTATCAAAAATGACAAACCTTGTGCGACTTTCAACATTTTATTAACGCCCCCCCCCTCCACATTATCTGGCAAACTCGCTTGAAAAGTGACTCGACGCAAAAAATGTACCAAAATCGTGTCTACACACAAAGCAAGGTTGAAATTAAAAGCACTGTGGTGCTAATTAATAAATGTAAAATACTGCAAGGGATTCTTGGAGTGCCAAACTTTTTTTATTATTAGCTGTTTTTTAATTGGCCTTATTATGTTAATATTAAACACATTTAACCTAATATACATATATATATATATAGATAGATATAGATATATAGATATAAATTTTTAAAAATTAGCTTTAAAAGTCATGATTCCATTACTAATTTTAAAATGCTACTCCATTTTTTAATTTTTTTGCTTCAAATTTTTTATGCTGTAAGTGTTGATATTTTTAACAATTTAAGCATTGGATCTTCGTTAGTTGCGTTAGTTATAAAGAAAAAATATTTTAAATACATCTATGACCAGAAAAGTGGGAAAAATAATTTATAGGTTATTGAGAACAGGAGTTCCTATAAACAGCTGTAGCTGGCTTTGCAATTGAAATAAGGCTTAGAAGTTTTATAATATTTACTTGTAGTTATATAGACTGTCATCCTAACTAATATTATAAATGCGAAAGTGAGTTTGTTTGTTTGTTTGTTTATGAAGCTTTCACGCCTAAACCGCTGAATAAAATGATGAATTTTGGTTTTAGATGGGACCCTGGAGAAGGTTATAGGCTACTCAGAATTTTAGATATTTAATTACTTCTTTAATTATTAATTAAAAACTGTCTTTACGTTGCCATGCTTGGCAAGTTTCGCCCGTATCAAGTGATCTTTTGAGCTAACAAGAATGCTATTACTTCAATGAAGAAGCACGTGCATCTGAAAAACATTAAATAATACGGAAATTATGCCAGTTTTATGCCAAATCTATCTATCTCTAATAATAAAAATGAATGTTCTCCAGACAAATCTACAGAAAGCAGAGCTTTGAAAATTTGAGCATGACTGGGCGCATGTAAAGTGTACCTGAGGGGGTAAAGTGTACCTGAGGCTCAGAATTTTAAAATTTAAGTACTTTTCTAACTATTAATTAAAAACCGTTTTATCGCCCGCATAAAATTATTTATGCTTTTGAAATAAAGCAGAAATTCTATTTGCAAAAATCACATGCATTTGGAAAACAAAAATTGGTATGGAAATTATGTTGATTTTACGCCAAATTAAAAAGTATAAGTAAAGAAAAGTGTACTTACGTATTATCCCGGCGGTCCGCCAAGACGAGCGATTTTTTGCCGAGATAAAAGCCGGGCACATTAAATTATTAATGGTTTTGAATACGATTGGAAACAGTTTGGCAACTCATTTGACGAAAAAACAGTTTGTCGGGAATGGCCGCCGGGATAATACCTAAGTACCAAGAAAAGTCCAGATGTATTTCTTAAAGTTCATAAATTTCCAAATCCTACCAATAATATAAATGTGTACGTTTATGGGTTTGGATGTTTTAGACTGAATCACACAAAAATGGTTGGAAAAATTTATAATGAAGATAGCTTATGCCCTGGATTAACATACAGGCACCCTTTCAAGCATATAGCATAAATAATTCTTTTACAAAGACACTCAAAATAATTCTAATGCATTGCGCTCTATAGAAATTTTGTAGCTACTAAACCGATTTTAAAACTTTTTTCACTGATTGAAAGTTACATTATTCCTGAGTATTATTGTTTATTTGTTTGTGGATTAAGACCGATTGACTGCACTAGTGTCCTAGGCCTATATGGGGAATTCCTCTGTGTGGAATTTTCTAAGGGATCCTAGCGCGTATTTTCGCGAGGTTTTGGGAAAAAACACGAAAAACTGAGAGCGGCTAGGACGACCGGCGCGACCGGGGTTTGAACCTGGCACCTCCCGCATTCCAGTTTTGAGAGCAGAGCCTCTTAGACACTGGTGGGACCCTGGGTATAATAGGCTACCTTTTATGCATATATCACAAATAGTTCTTTTACAGGGATACTCATAAGAATTACATCACACTCTATCAGTATCTCTCTAAGTACTGAACCGATTCCAAAATATTTTTCACTGATAGTAAGCTACACTATTCTTGAGTATTATAGGCTAAAATTCATGCATGTAGCGCAAATAGTTCCTTTACAGGAACACTCAAAATAATTCTAATGCATTACGCTCTCTGGGTATCTCTTTAACTACAGAACCGATTCTAAAACTTTTTCGCTAATAGAAAGCTGCACTATTCCTGATTAACATAGGCTAAAATTCATGCATATAACATAAATATTTCTTTAACAAGAACACTCAAAACGGTTCTAAAATACTATCGCAACTGTCTCTATTCGCCAAATGCCTGAAAAAAACCTAAATTTAGTTATTCTGCATACTCTCTTATTTATGAAGTATACTACCATGCATTATACTTCATTTAAAAAAAGTAAAAATACAAATAATATTTAAATGTACTTTCTTTAGTCACAAACATATTTGTTATTCACACATGCTTCGTTTCTCTCGGGACCTAATTCTAAAGCCGACGCGGACGAAGTCGCGGGTAGCCGCTATTAGAGTATAAATCTCAAAATCGATATCTTCATCACTTTCTCTTATTATGGAGCTGAGTTCCCTTAAATATTTAATTAATTGTAAACATACAACATAGTTTATATCACAAGGTAAAATCTCAACGTTCATAATTGAAAGTTTACATTGTTCAATAACAACAATTAATAAGTTTAGAAATCATAGAAGTTAACTGATACTACCATTTAAAAGTAGCTTTATTTAAATGCAGTTTATTGTCTGAGCTTTTTCAATTGTTTTAATATTCTCAGAGAAATTCAGTTTCTGTTAATGGATGCTCCACAATATCGCTATTTTTGAATTGATTCGGGAAAAGTTTTTTATCTGCTTTCCACGTTCAGTGGTTTCAGCAATGTATCAATCTTTATATTATGCATTATCATTTTCAAAAGTGAATTTCTGTAATGAATCATTTATATACCTTAACCCTTTGAGGCGCAACCCTTTCCCAATGCTGAAAAAAGGGCAGCCGTTGCCATCACTCGACTTAACTACCAGCAAAATGGCGGACGATCGAAACGTTCATCGCGTGCCACAGATCTAGAGACCCTTTTTTGACGACAGCTGGCTGTGCCGGACGATTGAAATGTTTATCGCGTGCCACAGATCTAGAGACTCTTTTTTTACTACAGCTGGCTGTGCCGGCACAGCCAGCTGTCGTCAAAAAGGGTCTCTAGATCTGTGGCACGCGATGAACGTTTCGATCGTCCGCCATCTTGCTGGTAGTTTGTTGAGCGATGGCAACGGCTGCCTTTTTTTCAGCATTGGGCAATCTATCCAGCTGTTCTCGCATTCTTCCATTTTTCAACAGATGTCAGTGCTGTTAAAAATAATCGCGACAATTTCTTTACGGGAAATGACGTGCTAAAAAGTAAAGGATTTTCGTGGAGCTATGTCACCCGCAACTATTTTTATAGAAATCAAATCTATTCTTCGTGACTGGCAACAGTCAAAACGTCAGAGTTTGGTGTTCCCAGAGTGGGAACACTGCGCGTTAAAGGGTTAACCCCTTATCTACTGCATTAAAAATGGCCAAGAATATCAACCTGGAGCTGCTTGTTTTCTCTTGTTTTAGTCAGTGAATGTTTAATACTGATTTATATAATATAAAAGAAAATGAGGAAAATTAATAAACACTAGTTATAAGTCTGTTTTAAAAGCAATTAAAGAGCCTTTTTAAAAAGAGTTTAGTACAAATATAACTGAAGAAGTCTAATACTTTGAAGGACACACTTATTGGAAATCTAGTCCCTTAATAACAGAACCAACGTCTTAAAATTCAATAATGCTCTCTTTTTTTTTTTTCTTTGACTTATGTGATTAGAAAATGACCGTAAAGCTATCCATTTAAAACAATCTTACTTAATGGAACATGCAGTCATGATGTAAGCTGATTGAATAAAATATTTGGTAGTGATTTTTCAAAGAAATGGTTGCAATTAATTAATGAAACTGATTTAAAAACAAGTTTTTTACAGTACTTCTACGCATAGTTAGTATATAAATGTTTAAATAAGCCCTTTAGTAATCGAAAATTGTGATAAAATGAAATACTTCAGTCTCTGCTTCCATTCACTTGCTAAAAATACTCCAGACACATGGACTTAAAAGAAAATATTTTGTTCCCTTTTGAATACGTTTCAATGGATATGTATTTTTATTAGTTTGCCTCTATTAACTATCAAATTTCAAGTTAGGTTGGCAGTAAAATTATTCTTCTTTATTGAGCAACATAACAGTTTTATTTCTATTATTATTCTACTTTTGTAGCTAATATTACTATTTTATTATTATTAAATGACATTGCATAATTTAATGTAAAGAGTTTTCCAACTTTTAATACAGAGCACTTTAAATCTAGTAAAAACAGCTCTTTTACTCTTAGAATTGGTCTTCAGAGGGGGGGCTTCAACGAAGTTCATTGTTAATAAAGGCAGTTAAAATTTCACCATAGAATGTGGTTGAATTAGCTGCAAACTTTCTACGGAGAAACACTGAACCATTATTGCGGGCTTAAACTGATCAATGTAAAAAGTATATATCCAATTTAGCTCCATTATACGGTAAAATATTGAAATACTTCTATTAATGGTGTTAAGTATCAGTTTTAACTTTTATCATTTGTGCTTTTAAAATATATTTTACATGTCTTTTCAAATAATATAGTTGTTTCGATCGAAACAGTACAGGTCTTGAGTCTCACAATGGCCGTACAATAGAGAAGCTTCCCTCTGCTCTAAAGTTTTGTTTTGTAATTACACCCTGTTCTGCATGGCAGCTTTCAAAACAAGGGGTACAAATTGATATTCCTTATATACACTGATATACCAATTCCTTCTAATTTCTTAATATCCCTTCACCTTATTACATAGCCATGTTTTAAATATTATAAAGTGTAGTGGGTAATACCTTGAAACACTCTTCTTGCTTAATTACATAAATTCTGAAACGTCAAAGGCATAATTTAATCTTTCGATGTCAAAATTGGTGAAAATATATGCGTTAAATCAGTTCTGTAAGTTCAAATACTTACAGAACTGAGTAAGTTCTGCGGCCATTTCCATGGTTCTTCACAGCTAATCACAGCATTCTTTTTCTTTTGACACCAGCTATACACATGTACGATGTACCTGCAGTGCTGCATTCCTTACTAATGGTAAAAGCCCCCAGTTTCACACAGTTCCAACACATTTTTTCCATGCGCATGTCCTCAGAAAAAATTAATAGATTTGCCTAAGACATTCATATTCAATCTCACCAATCATATGATTAATATTACTCAACAACTTTTGCAGCAGATTTTGTAGCACATGGTAACAAATGAATCAGTGAGTGCAGATACCACCTCAGTCACAAAAGGGAAATTTTTCAGGAGAGAGAAAAAACTTCATAACTCCTCTAAATTTTCAAATATTTAAACTTTTTTTCCTCTGTCATAACATGCATTTATGTTTCCGTCATGCAAATATTAACTAATTTCGACATCAATTAGGCTCAGGAAAGTTTAAAATTGGATTCGGACTTAGGGTGTTTCTGCACTCAACTGGTTTTTAGTCAACTGAAAACTTGGAAAAAGGTAATCATTCAAATCAAATCAAAGCAAATCAAATCACCATTTATTGTCTAACCGTATTTATGGTATACAAAAGTCAAGAACATGAATTTAGGAGAAAAAAAGTGCTTTGTTTGCAGAAAATTATGGAGATGAAAATCTAACATTGAAGCTGGAATAACTGTTTTTTTAGAAAACCACCCCTAGGACAGGTCAGGTGGCCAATATAGTGTTAAAATAGATCATTCTCGACCATTGATTCATTGTCGTGTGTCGACCATTGATCATTGTCGTCCATCGTTGTCGTTCGAAAAAGAAGCCCCGTATCTACGAAACTACTCAACAGACTAACGTCGTTCTTGCCCTCAACACGCATCTTGCCTTTCTAAGCTTATTTTCATCGAAAACGATTTTTCTCATTTTTGTGACTGAAGTGGTTTCTGCACTCACCGATTCAAATATTGGTCAGCCTAATATATATTTTATTTCATTTATTTATTTATTTATTTTTAATCTTTAATCAAGGTTCATTCTAAAAATTGCTCAAAATACTTCTTTTTAAAAAGTTGTACCTTTTTGTAATAAAGCACATGTATCTGCAATGCTACTTTCCTTACTAAAGGTAAAAGCCCCCAGTTACACAGTTATATCAAATTTTTTCCATGCAGATGTCCTCAGAAAAAATTAATAGCTTTGCCTAAGAGACTGATATTCAACCATATGCATGATATTACTCAACAACTTTTGCAAAAGCGTTTGTATCACAGAGAAGCAAATATTGAACAGCTTATTATTTATATATTATTTCATTTATTTATTTATTTTTAATCAATATCGAGGTTCATACTAAAAATAACTCAAAATGCCTGTTTTTAAAAAGCTTCGCGGGACTTAAGCACCATGCTGTAAGCTGTTATATGGTGCGTGCCGTCTCTGCAAACTAAAACTAATAAAATCCGTTGCCTTTACTGGTGTTAAAGCAAGGATTTCTGGTTTTTCTTGCGTGACATATCCGTGAGCAAGTGGACAAATAATCGGGTAACAAACATCCTTTATTTTTCGATCTAACTCCATAAAGTTGCAAAACATACAAATGGTCATCCAGATGAAATATAAACATACACTTTCTTCAAGCTCTATTCCCTACACAAACCTGTAATTTCTTTTTTTTTCTTCCATTCAGTGAAGATAGCGAGCAAAAAAATGGGCTATTCGTGACCATTGAACCAAACGTATGCGAAGATAAATTTCTTAGAACACTCCCATAACCCCCAGAATCTGCTTCGAACTTTATTCCAAGAGAAAGTGAAAAAAAATTGCGTATTGAGTGAGAGTTTATGCATCTGCGGAACATCCGTCATGAAGAGGCGGCGAAGGAGGGCACTGAATTCTTTTTAAGCTGCTGACACGAAAAGGCACGTGAAATATTCTTTTTCTTCTTCTTTTCCGCAAATACAAACCGCTTACTGTACTAAAAAATTCTTGAACAATAAACACAGCAATTAATGGGTCATTTTAAAACTAATTATTCGTTTCCAGGTCATAAAATTCTAACAAATTCTAAACAATTATATGTTAAAAAAAAAGGATAGTAAACAGATGAGTGCCTCTAGTCGATTATGTGGTATCGGAACAGCACCATGCCTTCTCCGATTCGGACAGTATTTTTTTAAAGAGATGAGCGATTTGGCGATGGGTTCAACAGATCTATATGAAAACCGATCAATATCGGCTGTACCTATAAAATGACCGCTATGATAGTATCCCCCTTACAAAGAGTTATTGAGCATAACATATTAATACCGACATTCAACAGACTAGAGCCCTTAAAAGTCCTCCCTCAAACCATCGTCCTTTTAGGCAGGTAGCTCTCTTGTAGCTTTGCCTTTACTAAAAACAACATCAATATGCTATAGACTAGGTGTCAAAAAGAAGTTGTTTGCTGAGTGTATTCTTCAGATGCTGGTCATAAAGCCAGACAAACGCGTTCATGTCCTATTTTAGCCTTAAACAACTTTTCCATGTATACCTGGAAAAGCATACGATGGAAACCGATATTTACCAAAACTAAAAACGAATAAACTTTTTTTTTTTCCATTTGACACAATTCGAATCTAAATCATGCTATCTTTCAACCCTTCCGTGATTAAGTCACTGAAAATGATAGACGGCCGAAGTGTGAAGGTCACGGGTTCGGATCCCATTGCGCGGCTGTCGATCTAACGGTCTGGAGTTTTGGTAGGTTTTCTCGAGATGTAACGTGAATGCACGTTAGAACCTCCTTAGAATGTCCTCCTACCAATCCACCCCCCATCCTTGGCAGATCGCCCTAGCGTAGCTTTGCCATAATCACACAAACATACCTCAACTCTTCAAATACGCGAGGCGATCACGTCATCTGACTTATTCTAAAATAAAGATACTGAACAACGTTTTAGAAAGTAAAATTGGAGAAAGAATTAAACTCTCTCTCTTTTCCCATCTATTTTATCTAGTCATTGAGAATCGCAGATGTGCAATCCATATACTTGCAACATTAGCTATTGAATTCTGGGAAGACTTCACCTTTACAGCTTCTTCATATTTTCAGTAGTGGATTTTACGATAACACCTACTGAAAATCACAGTTTATGCTGTTGTTGTTCAGGTAAAGCACACATGGGCTATCTGTCAAAGGAACACTGCCTTGTACAGAGGACTTTTTAAAGAGTTCTAATGCGTATTCACGATGCAGCAGGATAAAACATCCCAGAACTCCAGACCGTTAGATTGGCAGACATAAAATAGGCCAGAACTCTGAAATCACTGGATAAATTTGTTTTAGTACAAAAAATAAAAATTGCATCCCTTAGTTACATGCCATTACATGCCATTACATGCCGCAAAATACATGCGGTGAAAGTCGCATTTTTCAAGTTTTGATAACAGAAAAATTTCCTAAAAATAAGTAAATAAAATAAATAAATGATCAGATTTTTGTCTATTCTGTAATATTGTTGAAACTGGTAGAAAATAATATTTAAAAATGGTACTATTTCATAACAAGCGCAGTATTTTGACTTTCATATTTGAGAAATGCCATCCGTTTTGAGTGAAGATCAAAAAATCATACTACGCTTGGTGACATTAAAGTTTTTTCTTACCATTTTTCTAATGTGGATTGAAAACATTAATTAGTGTTAGGCTAGTTAGGTGGAATTTTTTTAAGAAGTTTAATTTAGTTCTCTTATGTTTATTCTTACTTTACAATTCTTTTCCGAATGCATACATCGATGTGGAATTTGAGATATTCAATAATTTGGATGGCTTGAAACGAAAACTTTTATATTTGAACTCTGTATTTAAAGGATTCTTGTAACAATACATCCACGTGTATTTTTCCAAATGGAATCTCAAGAAAACGTAAAAATGCTGCAGCTTTGAAAGAATGTTATTAAGTATTTTAGAGTCATTATTTTAGAGTTTTAATGTCATGTCAAGATGGGTTTCCTAGGTCTTTTTATAACTATCATAAATGTATACGAACAGTTTGTACGTGAAATTCCCATTACTAGCAATTTTTACTTCCATATGTTATTATATTGGGTTACAAAATTCGAAGTGACATGAGTTCAATAAGCACGAGATCGCAAATTAGTCTGTCTAATATATACTACAGTAAATATCCATGGTAATTATAATTCCTCAAAAGACAAATTTTTGTTAGTTTCTGAAGATTTCTAAATCTTTGCTGCGTCAAAATTAGTGAAATACTTAATGTTGTACCATTTTGAATGTATTTAAAGGTAAATTTTAAAATACTTCAAACTAAATTAACATGTAATTTGTCCAACAAAAATCTCTATAAAGTCGGTCGGTTCCCGCTGTGTTCTGTATTTTATCAAAATTAAAACTAAATAAATTTTAACTTAATATCCTTAATTAAACTTTCCGTAAGTGACAAAAGATTTCAATTCTTCGGTCTGTTTGAATTACTGGCAGCATTCAGATATTCTGTTAACGGTGTTTTGCCTGATTTGAAATAATTAGCAGCAGTAGTCACCAGTCTTTTTTTCAACTCACGTGCAAAGATAAAATTCAGTCATATAATTAACTTGTACAAAGCCCCCTCGAGAGAGAAAATTAGCTTGCAGGTTCGAATACTTACACCAAGAGGATAAAATAGACATCTTAGAAGAGACGGGTATTGTCGAGTTTTGATCAGGCGATAATCACGTGAGCTGCTACCGTTGGAATGAAATTAGAACGAGCGAATTTTAGTAGTTTCTTGTATCTTCTGTAAACTTTTCTTAATTCTAGGTGTGTCTTGTTTTTTTTCTTACGTATCAGTAATTATTGATTTTAATTAATGTTCCTTAGTATCGTTTACATAAAAACTTGTTAAGGGGTCATCTACTTCTTAAAACAAAACCAAAGTTTATATAGTTCAATGGCAACACTGTATATCACGTTTATATTCGAGTTCCATGTATTAAAAAGAAAAAAAAAATGCCGAAATGCCAGCCTTTACCTGCAATGAGTACTAAATGAATTATAAAGCATCGAAAATTAAATCACACAATCATGATGAAAAATTGCAGATTTTCAGTCATAGAATTTTAAAATAATTCGCTATTTTACTGATTCATTTTTAACGTCATATTTAAGGAAGATAAAGAAGTTTATGAATAATGTTTATTTTCGATTTAAAGATTTGTTATGCTCTAATAATAAATTTAATTATTACATTTCAAAAAAAAATCTTACATAAGACTTAGTAGTATAATTAGTAGTATAATTAGTAGTAGTAGTAGTAGTAGTATTAACAGTAACAATCGATTTTGTTGTATTATTAATAACAGGCTTTTAATAATAGCATTTATAATAGTATATGTATATGTATGTATGTATAATCATTATTTTTTTATTTTTATTATTTCTATTTATTATTCTTAACTTTAAGTAGTTTAATTTTATATACTAATTTCAGTGTTTATTTTTTCTTTCTTTCCTTTTTTTATTATTATTTTATTTATTTATTTATTTATTTTTCTTCTAATTTCTTTAGCTCTCTTTAGCTATTTAAGCCTGTACTTTGTAGCTCATTGGTTGGTTAAACTATATTTTAAGTATTTTATACTTCTTTCCTCCCCCCCCCCATATGTACTGTTATTGTTGTTAAATATTCTCTCTTTTTTACTCCTTGGATCTTGCTGCTTATTTTTGTCATTTAAATATCTATGTTGGCATTACTTTTTCCAATTTCTAGTATTGGCATCATATCTGAGCTTATTCCTGCATGTGTTTGGATCTTAACACTTTTTTTCCTTCCATAGCTATGATCGTGCCCCTAGGTTACTTTTATGACTCTTTTTGTCATGTAACCTATAGAAACCTAGCTATTTTTGTATTCCTTTTAATTTGAAATATGAATATGGCGGCACCGGACGCCGGACGATAGAATATTCTGTTTCAAATTTCTGTTCCATTTTCCACATCTTTGTTTTGTTGGGTACTTGTAGTTAGGTTTAGGCCTGGGAGTTCTCACTTGGTATATAGATCGTAGCTTTTTTTAGCTTCGATAGCTCTGCTTTCTTACAACATATGTGGTCTATGTTTTCATTTTTATTCTTGGTTCCGGTTTTTTTTATGAGCTTTCACTTGCTCTAAGGATTATATATATATATAAATGTGTGTGTGTGTGTGTGTGTGCGTGCGTGGCGTGTGCGTGTGTGTGTGTGTGTGTGTGTGTGTGTGTGTGTGTGTGTGTGTGTGTGTGTGTGTGTGTGTGTGTGTGTGTGTGTGTGTGTGTGTGTGTGTGTGTGTGTGTGTGTGTGTGTGTGTGTGTGCGCGTACATCCATACAAGACTATTGGACATAATAAACTTTTTATTATAGGTATTTTTTAATTATTAAAATTACAGTTTTAAGGCAACAGCCTGCCATCACGTAACACTGATCATGATTTGCAAAATTTTTTAACTACTATTAAATATTTGTGACAAGTAATAAAATAATACTTTATTCTCTAGGTATTTAGGTTTTGAACTTTCAGAACCTTTAAAAACCGATTCTTTGATTTTGGATTTTTTTAAAAAAGCTTATTTTTCCATTCGTAATTTTTATTTCTAGTGTGATGCAGCCAATCGTTAGTTTATCACTAAGTGATTTTATAAGTTTTAATTTATTCATTTTATTCCCTCAAGAGAATTTCACAACAGAAAAAAAGTGATTAGGTAAAAGAGAAATGAACATAACATTATTTTTAATCTAAAAACTCTACAAATGTCAATGAGAATTCATTAATTCAACGTAAGATTTGCATTCGCTTTTGAAATTGGTATTCTTGTTAAGACATTTTCTTCGCAATTGTTAACCAGTAAAATTTTGGAGAATATCTTGTTCTAATTACTGAGCAACCATCTGTGTCTTCCGGGGGTTTGTCTCAGAACAATTCATTTAAAGCGCTGCTCAAGAAGCAATTACAGTTTTTACTATTTCTTTATTGGCAAGGGAGACTGAAAATCCAACGCCACATTAAAATTCCTTTTTGTTAATGGGGAATTTTTTGCGCTTTTTCAATATAATTTTCGTTTAAATAAAACCCAATCTCTTACCAACGAAGATAATCTTATCTTATCTTCTTATATATAATAAAATCCGAGAGTAAACATTGTATGTAGCTAGGTTTGTAGGTAGGTTTGTGACCTCCGATCTTCTTGCGCGCGTCTCTCGATCGCATTGCGCCGAGACGGTTGGTCGCAGACCCACCGAATTTTGCATACGGCTTCACTAGGACAGATACTAACACGCCTTGGAGCGATTTTTTCGAAATTCGAATTAGAAAATGTTTTATTTTATGTTTTGTCCGATTTTTAGCGATTTTTCTTGCATAATACGTAATAACGCCGGTCATTGCACTCGCAATAAAACGATATTTGCATCATCGGATAGAGGAGAAAATTTTCTTTCGAAAACAGTTTGTTTTGACTATGTAACATATTTTGCCGATTTTTGGGAATTTTTTAAAAGAATTTCACTTTTGACGACGTTTGCGTAAAAGTAATTTTAAAACTGTTGCATCTTTCATTCTATCTGTCATAACTTTTTTATATTTCGGCGAAAGACGGAGCATATATTTCGCCCACTTTTAAAAGAAGAACGGAGGAAAAATATAAATTAGGAGATTTTTTACGAATTTTTATGTAAATAAGGATTTTGAATTTAATAAAAGCTGTTTCAAGATTTCGGTATGATATCTTCCGCTATGGTTGTCTGGGAAACAGTAACAATGAATAAAATTGCCATTTGAAAAACATAAATAAAATGACTTTAAAATAACTGAGTTTCCACATGTTAGATCAAAATGACTTAGATTTCACGAGATTAAAACCCCTTTCGAAACTCAATCAAAATTTCGGGCTCACAAACAAAACATACGCCACGCACGAAATTATTCCCTATTTTATAATACGTTGCCAGAAAAAGAATTGAATGCTGTTTTTTCAACGATGAATTATCCAGCATTATTTTCGATATAATTTTTAAACGGGACACGTTTTCGAATCGCAGGAAATATTTTACGTGCTAAATACGCCAATCTGACAAGAGTTATGCATAAGAATGTATGGAGAGCTGTTTTAATGGCAGCCAGAAAGTGAAATGATTATCGTTTATACTAATGCGTAAATTGCAAAGAATCACCAAAGAATAAAAAACTACATTAGTGGCAAATATCTAAACCGTTTCTTTAAATTAAACATTAACGATGGAAAAACGAAAATATATTGGTATCAGTAAAGGATACTCTTAGTAATAGTTATTAGATATGCTAGGGCAATATTGATCAAAGCACAATATACCGCGTTAATAAATATTTCGTGAAACTATTCGTTTCTTTTCGTTTTTCAACAGCCATCTTACATCACAGCTAACTAAACATTAAATAATTCTACGTCGCGTTAATATATCCCGCGGTAATTTCAACAGAAAATTCTGTACCTGAACTTTTTTTTTCTTGGAGATTCTGTTTGTCACAAGTAGTTATGATAACATTTTAGGAAAATGTTCTCTTCTTGCCTTGCGAAGAGCGGGTACACACAACTATTTAATTATTTAAAAAAAACGGTTCTTCACATCATGTAGTATCTAAGGTATTAATGGTATAACTTAAATCTAAAAAAGAGTACGATGTAGAAATGAGACATTTTGAAAGTTAGAAATTTTTAGGAACCGTCACGCTTTTCTTTTTCTGATCGCCAATGACACCGACATAATTTTTTGTTTCATAATATTAACAATGTTCTCAGATCAGTATTTATACTAACTTTACGAATAACTAATGAGTAACTTTACGCCAAGAGTCAAATCATGTTGTTTATTTTTAGATTCCACATTACTGGAATCAATTCGAATTATACATGCAAGAAAAAGTTTTGCTCCCTACCGTGCGGAGAACGGGTACGCAGCTAGTTTTTAATAAAAGCGATTTTTAGTAAAAAAAAATAATATGCCGACTTTAAGTCACTAAATTTTGATTAATTGTTAAATATTTTGATGCTTCCAGTATAAATCGAGATTCCGTTTTTTAGCCAGCACCTTAACTTGATTAAACATTTAAAAATTGCTGCCGTCTTGTGTTTTTTCTACTGCGTTCGTGCAATATTTTAGCTCAATAAGGAAAGCAGTTTTTGCTTTAAAAAGATATAATGTACTTCTTGACACTACTTTTCTTTCGAACTCGGTTTGCTAGAAATAATAGTGTTAGAAATACGTTGTTTTGTTTTGCATTGATTTTATTAGTTACATCAGATATTGCATTCTCGTTCCATAATAGATTTGGCAAATTTTAATCTTGGCCTTCACTATTCCAAAGAAACTCTTTCCAGGACATGAATGGCTTCTATCGCAAATCTACTCTTTTACCATCACCATGTTTTATTCAACCTAAAAATTTTGGACCCCGTTTAGTCGATCTACAGTCAAAATTTTAGGTGTCACGACATTTGGATCGCGAACTAGATATACTTCGTAGTCACATGACTTGGGATTTCTTCTCTTTCTCGGGGATTCTTCATTTTCTCTTTCCTCGCGCCGATTATGATCACTTGTGATATCCTGAAAATACAACCTTATTGCATAAAGAGGGAATTTTCAAATAAAAGTAACAGCACTTCATTTCAGGAAGGGTTTTCTCCTTCAGTTTTCCAAACTTACTTTGGCATAGCTTGCCTCTCGGATTAAAAACTACTTTAAAAGGGATGATACAGCTTTCTAAACTGAAATTTTTAGCGTCAAAATCATGATAAATTATTCGAAAGAAATTAAAAGGGGGTTAAATACGGGAGTGCAAATTCATTAAATACACATGCTTTAAATTAATAAAGCAATTATTGATTTTAAAAAAATAACGAAATGTGCACGTAGCAAAAAACATTTGCATAGTTATTTTATTTGTCTTCTAAGGGGTTCTAACGCGCATTCACGTTACATCTGGAGAAAACCTACCAAACCTCCTGACCGTTAGATCAACAGCCGCGCGATGGGACCGAACCCGGGACTTTCACACTTCGGCTGCCTACCATTTTCAGTGACATAACCACTATGCCATGGTGAGGCCAATAAATTTTAAAGTACAGTGGAACCCCGATCTATCGTTCCCGCATTCATCGTTTTCCCGTATTGATCGTTTTATTTCTATGGTCCCTGCACAAACTGTATTCAAATAACTTTAACAAAACCCGCATGTATCGTTCGTCATAAATTTGCTTTCCCGCATTCATCGTTGTAAAATGTTTCTTCTGACCAAAATGAAATTGAAGATCAAGTGGATCAATATGGCATACAAATCAAATTACTTCCTGGTATAATATCTTAGATTGATGGTGTTACAGGTGAAGAATTCTTACATCTAGCAGGGATGAGTATGGTATCAAATGCAGTGATTATATTTCCATTGATTTAGAAGTAGCAACGTGCGGTATCCTAAGAATGGAAGAAATGTGACGCAGAAAATGAAAATAATCCCGAAGTAGCTGAGAATAATATTCATGCCGATGAGCCAACACTAGTGCCTAGTTTATCCTACGCAATAACGGTATTTGAAATTGTATGACTTTTATATACAAACATGAATACACATAAAAAGACAAAAAAATAATTGTAAATCTTGAAAATTTTGTTTAATTAAAAGATTAATGAAAAACCCAGGGTAAAGTTACTAATTTTGTAAAAATAAGTATCACTTAATTTCTACAGAACTTTAATTTGTTTCTTTTACAGTTTGGTAACAAATTTAGTATTTTTGGTATACTGCATACATTGTATATATTCATAAATACTGTTTTCTTCTTATTTTGACTTTAACCCGGATTCGTCGTTTTCCCGCATGCATCGTTTTTTACTACACACCCCTTGAAAAACAATAGATCGAGGTTCTACTGTATTTCATATAATAGAAAAGTAAAATAACATTTGAATTACTGGGGCCATCTGACCCTATAATGGGAAATAACTAATTAAAATAATGATTGGCTGATTGTAATATTACAGTTCAATCTGAATCGTCCTAAGAATCATTTTGCGTGATTTGACTTTGTTTCTTTGCCTTTATATCTGAAAATTGAAGTGATTGTCTTTCGGTGTTTAGCAACTTCGAGTTGTGTTTACTCTGGTATTCTACAGAATGATATTTATAAATAGCAGCTAAACGTGAAAATTACAGGGCGTCCATTTAAATTTGTGGCTGATAGTACAACACTCTTTCTGATTTGGGAAAATGGTGTTTGGATCTTGAATGTAAATAGATATGAACACCCTATCAATGAAACATAGAATCGATGATCGTACATGTTAATTAAAATTTTGACATTCGCTGTCTATTTTACAGAGCATGTAGCTGAGGGGATTTGGCATCCATTTCAATTTATTGATTTAGTAGTATTACTGCATTTAAATTCTGCGCTGAATGACTGATTTAGAGAAATGCTCCCCACCCTGGTCAACCTCCAGGGGGATGACCAGCTGCACTGGCCGGGCAAATGTATGTCCGTTCGCTCGTAGCTTGCAGGTACGGACTTCGTTGTCAAGGCCTAAAATCACCTCCTTGACAAGTGTCTTTTTCCAGGTATGTCGAGGTCTAACATCCTCCTACAGCAAAACCACATCCCTGACTCAGATTTCAGCTCCTTTGGGTGGCGTACTCATGTGGTGAAATAAATGTTCTCAAGTCCATTAGATATTCCTTTTGCCATCTTTTCCAAAAGGATTCCATTAGATGTTGACGGCTTCTCCATATAAGTGTTAAGTCTGAGTCGCAATTTGGTGGACCAGAAAGTGGGAGGGTGTTACTGCTTCGCGTCCGGATCTTCTGTGATACCATATTCATGGACAACTGGTCTGCTGTTGAGGGCGGCTTCTACATCACATAAAACCGTGATCAAACCAGTGGTGTCTAAACAGGCTTTACTTAGGGTTTTCCACAGACACTGTTTGATGGTCCCAGTGATCTAATCGCTCAGCTCCGTTCCCATAAGAACACTGGAAGTGAAGCAGCACCAGCTTTCCCAATGCATGGGAGGGTGAAAACTTCTCTTGGCTAGGCTGCTGTGGAGCTGTGTACGTTAATGGGAGCTGATGCACGTAAAATCTGCTCGTGGCTCCAATATCCTCCATGTTTAAACTATATCGCTGAGGGTGCCGATTTCAGGTGCTAGGTCTATCATCTGGAATTGGTTCAAAATTAAGAGACTCGGAGCAAAGTCCGACTTCCTCTCACTGGAACTCATTAAAATTGAAGCTGTCCAAATTCGTCCATCGCGGGGTTGTGGGATCCCGCAGAATCAACAAATCTCAATCCCGAAATTCCGAGGAGCGAAAAACAGTGCGGGATTGCATTCCCTGGGTATTGGAAGACATACATCTACTGCATCTCTCTAATTCTATACATGGAAAATATTTTTTTTTTTTGGGGGGGGGGGGAGAAATAGTAGTGGGCCGTATAGTAGACGCAATCCCGCAAAACGAAAATCAGTGCGGGATTGCATTCCCTGGGTATTGGAAAACATACATCTACTGCAAATCTCTCTCTCTCTCTCTCTCTCTCTCTCTCTCTCTCTGTCTCTCTCTGTCTCTCTCTCTCTCTCTCTCTAATTCTATACATGGAAAACATTTTATTTCGGAGAGAAATAGTAGTGGACCCAATAGTAGATGCAATCCCGCAAAACGAAAAACAGTGCGGGATTGCATTCCCTAATACTCATTTCATGCTACAGTAAGTGCGTAAGTGCGGTGTAAAAAAAAAAAAAAAAAAAAAAAAAAAGTTTAAGTACATTTATCTGTTTTTAGAAGGAAATAATCATGTTTATAAGCTTAAAATGGAATAATTTACACTTTTTAAATTAGTTATAACTAAAACAAAGCATAGTAAAGCAAAGTACTGTCTTTTAGTTCGATCAATAGGAAATCTGCAGAACACTCATTTTAAAAATTAGTTACTTTGCTTTTCTCTTTTCTACACAACAAAATAAAATTAAAAAAAGAAACGAGACCAAAACCGGAATTACAGTACCAAAACATGCCGTTAGAAGCAATTTGAAGCAATATTGAAATCTATAGACCATTGTATGAGACAGGGTATTTTGTATCAATAAGGAAATCATTAGGAATTAAGACGTTATGCCCAATTTCAACTGTAGTTTCAGCGTACAATTAATTCAAGAAATACTGCAGCAACATTCATTTGGTGTAAATAAAAAAGAATTTTGTTTCAGCTTTAAATTAAAAAAACTAACTTGTCCAAAGAAAATCTTTTTGACACAATCTAAATTTTATTCTATTTAATTACACGACCAGAATTCTCATATTTTAAAGAACTTAATTATTAAGTATAGTACTTAAAGTACTGCACTTATGACGAAGCGGTAACAAAGGTTTCTTAATTGTAATCATAAATCATTATAATTGTATTATGCTAAGTATGACGGTTCTTTATTTTATGAAACCAACTTATTATCTTACTGCCAGATTCAAAATTATAATTCAGACTGGACTCAAAGATAAATCTAAGCATAACGCTAAATAATGCGTCTGAAAATCTGTTTAATTCTTTTTTTTTTTAATGTAAAATAAAATGGGGATAACGTTTGTAAAATTAATCTCTTTCGTTTTCTTGCAATTTGTAATGAGTGGAAGTTAAAGTGCTGTATAAATAAGTCCTTGAAATAAATTACTCTTTTTAGAAAGTGAAAAGGTAAAAAACATTTTCTAAAATTTAAGTTTAAAAAAAGCTATTTACAAGAATTTGCTATTTACCCTTTCAGGGAAGAAAAATCTTCAATTTAATTTATTCTAAGCAAAAGAATACGCGTAAATCACATCTTTAAGTCACATATATTCCTTTAAGTTAACAAAGGAAAGAAATTTTTTGTCTATTTTATTTATTTTTCCCGTCCAGACGAAAAATTCGTAGCCGGAATTCTAGTTAAAATCTCAATTTGTCTTTTGTGCTGAATTTTAAGCTTTGTTGAACCGCAGCGCTTGATCGAATCTAATTAAAAACACAACATTTTTAGAGTAACGTATTGTATATCTTAGCAACGCAATTTAAAGCTTCTTAAAAAGAAAAGTTAACAAAGAGATTTTCAATTTATATTCAGCAAGTATTTCTTTAATTTATTTTTCCGGGTTGCTGTCTAAATATTAAGCTTTTTCAAAATTTATGTCGATTATGTTACAAAATACACAATTTGGGCATTTGTAACTAAAAAGCGTTATTCGAAAAAATTATAAAAAATTGTGCAGATGCTATGAAGCTACTTAATTATTACTCATTTGCTATCATACGCTAGCGTTTCCTTTATTGTTATGTTTCCTTTATTTTTCCCATTTAGGTATTTTTAAACTTTCAACTTTTTCCTATCGTTCTTCTTTTTCTCTATTATTTCACTTCTCTGTTTTTATTATTATTTTTTTAATGGTAACACTGTATAAACCACAATTTACACAATATTTAAACAGAGTCGTAAAATTCAAATGATTACCCTCCTTTTGTCGGACAACGAACAAACGTTTACAACAGGCTAGCTGTGACGATGCCACTAACTTCTCTTACACAGTCAGTACCAATAATTTTTAAGCTTTTCCAGTTCACATAACCTACCAACAACAGATCAAGTATCGGAAAATAAAATTGCATATTTCTCAATGTATTTCTATGAAAAGAGTGTAAAGTATGGGTTTCACAACTGGCTTGAATAAATGATCAAACCCTCTTTCAACATACAAGCGATTTATCAGTGAAAGTTAAATAGATATTTTAAAATGTGTTTGTATCAAAAGGAAAAGCCAATAAAATTAAGTATAGCAAAGTATTAAACTCACTGAACCCTAATTTATCTTTCAAAGTTTAAAATAATGATAATTATTATTGGTTTAACCCTTTGAGGCGCAACCCTTTCCCAATGCTGAAAAAGGGCACCCGTTGCAATCGCTCGACTTAACTACCAGCAAGATGGCGGACGATTGAAATGTTCATCGCGTGCCACAGATCTAGAGACCGCACAGGGTCTCTAGATCTGTGGCACGCGATGAACATTTCAATCGTCCGCCATCTTGTTGGTAGTTAAGTCGAGCGATGGCAACGGCTTCCCTTTTTTCAGCATTGGGCAATCTATCCAGCTGTTCTCGCATTCTTCCATTTTTCAGCAGATGTCAGTGCTGTTAAAAATAGTCGTGACAATTTTTTAACGAGAAATGACGTGCTGAAAAGTAAAGGATTCTCGTGGAGCTATGTCACCCGCAACTATTTTTATAAAAATCAAATCTATTCTTCGTGACTGGCAACAGTCAAAACGTCAGAGTTGGGTGTTCCCAGAGCGGGAACACTGCGCGTTAAAGGGTTAATATTTTAAGAGTATTATTTTCGCACTTCTATTTGCATTATTTTTTCAGCATAGTTATCTGAGCATGTACATTAAATTTTCTAATTTATTTCATGGAAAAATGCATGAATTTTGCAAAATTTCTTACTTTTGCTGACATGTTGTGCAAAGTTATAAAAAATATCGAGACACGATTTTGGGTTTTCGTGAAAAATATTAGAGATAATTTGATACCATTTTTATAATATCAAATAATATTAGTGTCTTGGCAATAAAAACTTGTGTCGCGATAAACATTACATTTCCTGATGTATACAGACTTAAACAATAAATTTTCAAAAAAAAAATTGCCTTTTATTTTTAAAACAGTCCTTGATAATCGAATTTTCTTACAATTTTTAAATTTATATCTGCAGTTTCTAGAATTTTTTGTTTGATAAGAGCGCACAAATATGAAAATCTCTTATGAGAAAAATGCACATGAATTTGAGTTTAAAAAATTGAGTTTAAAAGATGATCCAGAAGCCCTGCAGTTGTTCTTAGGTTGGAAATTTCCTATACTCCCCTTATAATTTTAATGACTATGTCATTTTATCTTTCACCCCCTTTATTGAAAATTGTCCGGAAATGTGTCCCAAAAAGCGACATAAAAATGCGACATAATTTTACATATATTTAAAGACTATTAGTTCACAACAGCTTCAATCTATTGTTACAATATTTCGTAAGCTGTAGAATATGCATCACATGTAATTTTCTATAAATAGGTTACAATCATAAAAATTTCAACATAGGGTTACCAGGCGATATACACGAAAGATGAGAGATAAAATATGGCAATAATGAAACTAAAATATTGGGGGGGTTTCAGGGGAGTCTCCCCCTGACGAGGCTCGAACAGCCGAGTTATTTCTATGCTTGTATATCTTTGTGGAGTTAAAGTGCAATAACAGAAGGACCCTGTCGAAATCTTTGCTTTTGACTAGAGCCTCTTTTGATCAGTAATAGACGTTTTTGGTGAGCAAAAATGTTCGCATAATGACCTTATCTAGCATCTTATCTTCTTAAAAAAAATCTATGTTAAGTGCATCAACCACAAATATACATATAAAATCATAACCTTAAAAATTAAAATCTTCGTTTCTGAAAAAGTTTAAAGCTAAAGCAAAATCGTATACAGGGTATCCTAAGAAGGTGGTAATGCGCTTTAAGTGGGCAAAGTAAATTGAAAATTTTTTCAAAATAAACTAGGAATAGACAGTAGGTTAAGAAAAATTCCTCTCTTTCATTTTTTAAAAGTTGCATGTTTTTTTAAATGTGATCATCCGACGGGATTTTTTCCGTTCGAGAGCCATTGAAAAGTGATTTAGGTGAGTATGTATTTATCTCCATACCTCTGATACTTCATAGGATATATTTTTCAAATTTTGTACATCACCTCATTAGTATAAGAGCCACACTTTAGTGACTGGGAATTTTTTATATGGGTGTCGTATACAAATTTAAAAAGTGCAAATTTTTAAAAATTCACGAGCGGAATTTTTTCTTAGCTTAGTCTTTTTTCGACCTTATTCTGATATTTTTAATGTACATTGCCCCTTGTCTCTAAAAAATAAACAAATAAAGCATGTTGCCATCTTTTTGGTGCACTCTGTATAATGAACACTGTTACGGTTCAGCGCTCCAAAGATAAAAGGTCGGCTTTGGAGCGCTGCCTAAAAAGTGTATGCTGCGAAGATGGGCTCAGATGTGCAAGAAATTCTCTCTCTAGTATGTGCTGACAGTGTTGCTAATTTAGCCACTTTTTGGCTAGATTTTGGTCAACTGGCAATACGGAACTTTTTGTAAATCGGAAATGAAAGTCGAAATGTCTCAAAAAATACTTCTACCGCATAAAATTTTGAGAGTCCTTGCACATCTGAACCCATCTTTCCTATGAAACAAATCGCAGCATCCTTTTTTTTTTTTTTTGGGGGGGGGGGGGGCAGCGCGCCAAAGCCTACCGCCTTATTTTTGGGCGAGCAGTAAATATAATAATAAAAACTTTTATAGAAAATAAAGAGTAAATTTATTTTTTTAACTTCCGCTGAAAATTGCCTGTTTTTGAAAACTATATAGGCAGTTCAATAAAACTGATGTTTTAGTTCTGTTTTTCAGGATGATTTTTAAACAAAAGTATTTCAATAAAACGTTATGTTAAAAAAAAACTCATGCTTAATTCAGAATAATCCTTGTAGGTCTATAGCACGCGAAATCTGCTGTTCATTGCAAACTTCACTTTTTTCTATCTCGATATTATTTGGAAGGAACTACGTTTGTTAGGCATAAAAAAGGAAGAACTCTGGCATTGATTGTCTTGTGTTATCTGGAGGTGTAGTTGAAGGGGGATTTCAGTGGCAAAGCCTTCTTGATTGTTTCTCCCGGCAGTAACCAATTCCTGTCACCGAAATGACGGGGTAATCACGTTCATTCTCGTAATATGATGTCACCTCGAAAACTTTCTAGGTCGGACTTAAATCGAAAATCCTTTTCAGATCACACTTCGGTAAAGGATGAAAAGATCAGAGCACCTGAGAGGAGACACTTAAGGCTGAAAAACCACTAAAGTTGATACAGTGAACATTTCTTGGGATTTTTTTTTCCCACATTCATGTAGGGGATGGGATGCCTTGTGATGAAAATCACATATTTAACTTTCTGTTTTCTGTTTCTTTAATTTAATCTATATGAAATCAAGTTTTTTTTTAACTTACATTTCTGTTCTCGTTTCACTAACTTCGCCGTTTAAAATGTGTATTTCGCTTTACCCGCATGTAATAGCCTTTTATTGCGTATTTTTATCTGACTGTCTGACACTTCTTGGGCTAAAAATAGATTATTCTGTTACGTCAGTTGGTAATTTGTAACAGATTTCTCATCCCCCTCTGCTGGCGATTATTTTGGCATACTTTATTTTGAAGCCATGCACCACATTTCAAAAATAAATTGCTGTTTCTCGCCTTTATTACTTTAAATTCATTGGTCTAAATTTACTGTAGTTCTGTAATTGACGATGGTTATCGCGGCCAAGTTTATGTTCTCGCCGATGTCAAATCCTATTGCCATCTGAATTTTCTCTGTCACTCTCTCTTGCAGAGCATTTTTTTTATCTGGCCGTCACCAGTCCGTTATTTTTTAATATGTTTATTTTAAATATTCTCTTTATGTAAATATTTTTTTAAAGTATCTAACGTCTGCATCATTTATTACAGCTCATTTGCTTAACTTACAGAAACTGAGTTAATTCACAACGCCTTTTAATCATAAACTTAAAACTGCAAGTAATTACTTTGTTATAGTGCGATCTCGAATTTCTCAGTAAGTCATGTCTAAAATTTTGTTTTACATTTAATTTATAGTGCTGTCTATCAAAGTTCAGATGCACATGCTCGCTAAATGCTAGGTTTAAAAAAACTCTTTATTTAGGTTTTTTTTTTTTTTTTTTTTTAGCCTAGCATTATTAGAAGTTTATAAGGCTTTCCGATATTAAAAAGTTTCTCACTTCTCATGTAGATCTAAAATAAAACTTTTGTGTAGACGAAAGGTCGAAGCAGGTCCTGATTTCCAGGAGGGCATTCGGGGCAAGAGCCCGTGCCTCAACAAAAAGGGAGCCCCCAAATTGTTCTTTAAGTTTAAAAATTTCTAAATTTTGAAAAAAAATTTCAAAAGATGGGGAGGGGCAATGAAGCTTTTGCCCAAGGCCCCCAACTCGGCAAATCTGCACCTGGGTCGAAAGTGATACAATAGGGGACGTATGCTATCCTCTCAGTAGAAGCAAAATTACTTACTTATTGATTCCGTGGAACCCCAGTGGTTTACGTAACTGACTACTACGTAGAAAGTTCCTACTTCCGTGCCCAACTGACTACTGAAAACCATGTGCTCATGTGATGTACACGCACGTTAAATTTGTTATTTTTATTATCTAATTCGTTTTCATTATCAATTTCGAGTGAGGTGCAAAATATGTCGAAACGAGAAGAGCATTTTGATGAAGAGCACAAGTATTCGGTGAATCGGAAAGTTATGTCGTTTTTTAACGTTGAATTCAAACAAATAAATTTTGAAAAAGTTTCTAATTACAATGCGGCTAAGCCTAAACATAGGATTTATATTTGTTACATTTTAAAGCAATAATTTTATTAGTAGTTTTGCTTTCAGGAAAGACATGAAAAAAAAAAAGGGGGAGGGGGGTCCACCCTCCTTTGAGGAAGAATTTCAAAATTTCCTGAAATTAATTTCCCCGTCCTCGTGAGTTGTATTTTACAGCAAGCATTTTAGAGATATCTCTTATTTTCTTTGAGATAATGTTTAAAAAAAACTCAAAGATGATAAATCCATTTTCAAATCAAAACTAATACTAGTTTTAAAAAAAAGAAAAGAAAAGAAAAGAAAATACGTTTGGCATATGATTTTCTAAATCCCAGCATTTAATTTTATGCGTGAAAATCCATAATAAAATGTTAAATACTAAACTCCATTTTGCTTACCTTAACAAAACTTTAAAATAAATGGCTTATGTGTCTGCAAGAGTTTTAAACAAAGACTACGGTTTCAGAAAAAAATCAAATAGAAATGCTACGAATCATGAGTTTGATTTTTTTTAATGAAACATGGTCGTTCCTTTTTTTGTGAATTTATTTATTTTTAAAGACTTAAATAAATCACCCTCTGGAAAATAAAAGTAAAGTACAGCTGGCTGGTTTGTAATTAAAAAGAAGAAAATTTTCTACATTTCTTTAGATTTACATTCAAATTACTTTCTGGAATTCCATTTAAAAGGAAAACGTTTAATCTCTCTCCTTCACGATTACTATCGATTCCATCAAAATCGAACTTTTCTACCATTTCAATGCGCTCTATCGGTTTTTATTCCTCTGTTACAACGCTCGATCATAGTTACTTTACTTTTACTTTTACTTTTTTATTTTATTTTTTCTATAAAAAATATTATAAAAACATGAAATTGAAATTTTACAGAACTTCGAAATGACTTTATTAAAGTTGTTTAATAATCTATGACGTTTTTAAACGGAGCAAGTCTATTTAACTTAATTACTAGGGGCCAAGACCCCTAGACTCGCTGCGCTCGCTTTTCATATGAGGCATTCAGCTCCTAATGAGGCTTATTTCGTTAAAAAGGCATAATTTCAATAAGCAGAACCCAAAGGTTGGATCAGATAGAATGTGACCGAGCTACACATTGCTTCATTCTTGCATGTTGCTTGGAACATAAAAATTTAAACTTCGCACAATTTTTAATTATGTGAAACCCATGGAATACCTTGAGTATTAGCCAATTACGGCGATTTTGTATGATTTGGCAGCTTGCGTATATGTATAGTTAATAATTAGTTCTAAGAAAACAGTACTTAATATGTTTTCTTTGATAAAAACTACGGAATTGCTACGAATGGCAACTTGCTTGCCACCAATGGCGACCCTTCATTATTTGGCGAATTACACATGCTCGTAACTTATAATTACTCCTCATGTAAGGTTACCGGTAAAACCGTTATCCATATATTCATATACATAATCCTTTGCAGATTGGCACCACGTATTATATCATCTCGCCGCGCTGGCAAATATCCAAAGTGTACTATAACTGCTATAATGGCATAGTTAACGCCAACAAATATTTCCACTTATAGCAAATACTCCAGCTGGACCAAACCGGCTTTAAAATAATCTGCATTTTAATAATTTTTCCTTTTCAAGATATTGGGTTCTAACATTTCGGAACTTGCGGTTTATATTCACCTTGCTTGCAAAGATACCATTTGCCAGATCGTACCTAATGCCAAGATGGCGCTTTTAAAATCAGTTACAATTAGTTATTCTGTTTTGGAAAAACGAATAATCGCTAATTCTAAACTCCTGTTGCCTAAGCGAACTTATTTGAAAATTGTCAACTTTGTGTAACACACTTTGAGTTATTTATTTCATATACTTTTTAATTTGGCGTAAAATGCGTGTAATTCTACTTCATGTTTGTCAATTTCACGCGATTCTACATACTTGGAATTGCTTTGTTGCAAAGTAATGAGTGATTTTATGCCAAATCTGGCAACCATTGTGTTTATTTTTACAGTTTTTTATTAATATCTTCTAAAATAATTCGATTTTCAAAATTTGTCAGCTTATCAGGTTCCTTGGAATTTTCCGAATCTGTGAACACCTTAGTTGAAACTCAAAATCCCACGGTTTAGGAGGAGATAACCGAACAAGCTCTTGACAGCGGACGCAGCGACAGCGGACGTTACTTTTTTTTTAGAACAGAGAGATACTTGGAAAGAAGGTCTGTAGCATTTTTGCTATGATCCTATTATTACACATTTCTCTCAAAAATAAGCTATGAGCAAAATATTTTTTAATGCCAAGCCTATTTATACTTACCAGTAGATGAAGGCCGTGTAAAATATTTATAAAAATATGCAAAACTTATTTATGCATAACAATAGATATTGCACAATTTTCTCTAGAAGCAATTAGAGCGAGCACAAGGAAAAAGTATTTGACGAAAAATAATACTTTAACGGTCTACACTCAATACAACTAATCTCTGTCAATATGTTTAAACGATAATCCCTTTAACATCTATTTTGAATCACTCGGTATGGGCGTCGGCAGACATTTTTTCAGGAGGGGGGGGGGATTACTTCAACATATGATAACTGTGCTGTTGGAAAGAACAAAAACAGCAACGAAAAAGGACGACAAAAATTCGGGGGAAGGCAAGTGCCTCCCCCCTCCCCTTGCCCTATGCTGCCGACGCCCGTGTCACCAGGTATAACACATGGTGGTTGTAATTGAACTTAAACCTATAAACAGAAATCTACATATGAAACGGATGAGCAGATTTTCACCATTTTATGGTGACCACTCCGAATGTAATTTGATATGGATATTTTGATTATTGTTATTTATAAATTTTCGTTACTTAAGGAAAAATCGTTATGTGTCCCTTCCATATGACTGACTGTATATCTCTCTCTCTCTCTCTCTCTCTCTCTCTCTCTCGCTCTCTCGTCCTATCGCTGTAATCCATACATTTTATTTATTTTCTATCATTTTTCAATTTAAATTATGCAAACTAAGGAATAAAATCAAAGAGTTTTATTTCTTTTATTTTGGGTAAAATATTTATTTATTCAAAATTAGATATAAAATAGTGAATTATAAATTTTATTTTAAAAAAATACTAAATAATATTTTTTTATCATCATATTGTATCATTGTAGCAATTGGCTTATGGTAACTATAATAAGATACATATATTTGAGATTCAATTTTGTCCAAATATATTGAAAAAACAGCATCAATCGCGCAGAACAGTATTTTGTTGTGAACTGCGCTGGATAATTATTAATAATCAAATGAAATGCATCCGATAAAAAGGATGTTAGTTCTTCAAATATTTATTTTTTATTGAATTGAACGTTGAAATCGTCAACCAATATGAATGGAAGTTTATGGAAATGTTGTTTAAGTTACTTAGAACCTCCCTCAGTATATTCTAACAGCGATCAGTGAATAAACAATGTAATATCCTCAGTCTTTCAGTCTTTTGATTTGGTGATATATAACTAACTATAATAACTACTTCAACGTTGTTTCCTATTTTACAAACAACTGAACAAATGTCACCAACTAATAAATGCCTAGTACTCAAATTATTTTAATGTTTGACAAAAGTATTCCCATATTTACTGTAGAAATGTGAACGGGTATCTTCAGTGTTATGAAGGCGCATAACACTTTTTCCGTACGTGACAATTTCTACCAGGCAACTCCTACCGCAAGCAGCGTTAAAGAACTTCATTCCAAAAAAATGTCCACTAGCAAGCGCTTTGCATTAAAAAATACAGCATATTTTATAGCAATGAAAAGGACGAAGTCTAAATGAACAAACAATTTCAATATTTATTCAATAATTTCTGAATATTCATTAACTAATTTGAGTCATTTCTTATACTGAACCCCCCGAATTTCCGAATTTCCATGCATAGCTAGTGGACATTTTTTTAACAGAGCTTTTTAAAAAATCCTTGATAGTAACTCGTGTACATTACAGTCCATATATCAAAAGTTGTGGTAATCTATTCAGTCGTCTCTGCTTCTGAATGCTGTTTATAGAGTAAGTTTAATTATAGCCGCCCAGTACTTATGACTTCCTTAAAGCACTTAAGTGTATACATATTTTTAACCTGAATTAAATCGAACATTTTATGATTGTTTTAGAAATTTAAGCAACTCGTTTCCATAGAATGTAAAAAAAAAAAAAAATGCAACTTCTTTCCAATATCTGATTTCTGAGGCAAAGACCAATACTGCAATTGCTCAGGCATGGGAATCTATTAAATAAATTTCTCCTCAATTTTAAAAGATAGATCACATATGCTAATCGTCTCCTAGGAGCAACAAAAGGATTCCTTTTCCTCTCTCTGTCTTCTTTTTTCTCAAACCGCTCCCTAAGTTCAGATAAAAAATGCATTAAATGTAATTCCTCTGCCAACTTTTCCCTTAAAACTTGAAATGTAAATCACATTTCGATCCCAATCAATTCCATCATGATTAAAAAACTGCTTTTAGTTTCAAGGTTTCCTTCCTTTTTTTTTCCCCTATTTCACTTTTATTTCCTTTCTCCTTCCTTACTATTGCAAGGTGAGAATTCGAAATCAATTTTTCTTTCTTTTCCTTTTCCCCCAGCAGTTCTTTGGTAAAAGAAAAAGAAATTGGTCGAACAGTTTAAATGAGTTCATTAACTAAAATAACGTCTAAGTTTCTGGGGAGGACTGATTAAAAAGTAGTCCCTCCATAAAAAAAATATATATAAAAAAAACTGTGTAAGAGAGTTTGTTTCCGTCTCATTATGGCATTTAGAGAAATAAAATCGCTCGAACACATTCCACACAAGATGAAAGTTTCTATAGTTTTGCCTTGAAAGGAAAAAAGTTTGTGTGTGGCTGTGTCGTGGACAGGGTCGTTTGTTTTACGTGAATATGAGTACGTAACGAGTTATATTTTATTTGAGTTTCATCAGATTCCAGAAAGAAATCGGGTAAACAAAAAATTACTGTGTTATAACTTTATTAGTGATAGGTCTGTAATACGAAAAGTACGAAGCAAATGGCATGCAGGATGCATCGAGATTTCTGGTAAACGTTAAATCAATACAGGTATTACCTAGCATTGTTGAAGAAGTTTCGATGTAAGACAAATTAAACTTGCTGAGCATGAAGTCGGGCAACGAGCGGTCTTGCGAGACATTAAAGTCTACCACCATCATGACTGGTGTAGTTGGGATCTGGCTCTTATTCGGGTATAATGTTAACGACGTTTTTAGAATACTTTAACAGCGATCGCAACATACAAAGCTTAATTTCTGTTAACGGTGTGCCCGGATGGATGAGCACAACCAGAGTATGAATTTGAAGATGGCACTGACTGTTAGGTTTACTATCTTTGGGTATTGATCGCCCATTTCATCTCGGAAATGTCAATGTAGACTCTGATGCAATCAGGTATTATTGCAGGATTATTGAGGATTATTGAGGATTATTGAGGTTGCGATATATGGCAATTCCACCGGCTATGAGACTTGATGATGATGATGATGATGATGATGATGATGATGATACCGCCGCCGATGACACATTTGCAATTTTTCTGCGCCTAACGGTGTTACGATATATCAGATGAAGCTAGGCTAGCTATTCTACACTATTGTTTTATGTACTCAATCTATAGATCTTGATGAGAGCTGTGCGCGCACAGCCAGCTGTCGTCAAAAAAGGGTCTCTAGATCTCTGGCAGCCGATAAACGTTTCAATCGTCCGCCATCTTGCTGGTAGTTAAGTCGAGCGATGGCAACGGCTGCCCTTTTTTCAGCATTGGGAAAGGGTTGCACCTCAAAGGGTTAAATGGCCGCAGTCAACAATTCTCATCGCGCTGCGTGTTCAATTATATTATTTGAATGTTTCTGTTTTTTTATCGCATAATACCCTATTTTTCATATTAGAATAATCATAATATATTTAATACAAGTACAGCGTATTTTATCGCATAAGTATTTAGAATTTCATATGAAATTGCAGGAAGCTCACAAGTAAAGTGAAGAATTTTTTCTCACTCATAAGTTTACTTAAGTAGTAAAAGTCTTTCGAGTGTTAATAAATGTTTGGAAATATTATAATAATAACAATAAGCTCTAGTAAAAGTGATATTCAATTAGATTTTTTTAAATCGTCAGTCCAGAATTTACAGACAAATTGAAAAATCTAAAGGAAATAATCTGTATCTAAAAATTTTATTTATTTATTCATTTATTTTTAAAAAGGGGGATTATTTTAAATATATACTAAGATTAAATTAGAAAAATATCTGAAAAATATTCATTGAAAGAAATTTTGTTTTATTTAGTATTTATTTTTTACCGCTGCGTTAAATTGGGAATAACGTCAAACTGGTTTATTTTGAGTACTTCTATTTCATTATAATTAATATGTACAAATTTTTTCTATGTCTACTAAAACACCATTAAATGTATATTTTGACAATCTTCAAAATTGTCTAAACACTTAATAATAGTAATAATGTGACATAATAAGCAGTACTTGGTTCATTGATTTCCCAGCTTAATTGATTAGATATAATTGAACATACATTTTTTATCATTTAATTCAATTTCAGAGCAATTGTTTGAAAAAAAATTGAAACATCGATAATCAGGAAAAACTCAAAACTTTTTAATAGAATATATATATATATATATATATATATATATTCGTTTTTAAAACATTACTTTTTTAAGATTGTTGATCATCACACAACCTATAAAATTTAATCGGAACTCAACACCACACAGCCTAGTTAGTAGAATGGTAACTTTTGAAAAATTTTCATTGCTAGCAAAGTAGGGCCATCTGTCGGAACCGTAGAGAACTGATATATTTTCAATTTTAAAAGAACGTTTCAGCTTTCAACCTCCTTAATTGTTTCTGCTACAGTTGAGTCAAAAGCAGATACACATTCCCCACCAGCTGAAATATAGTTACACTAGGTAAAATGGGCTTTTTGATAATAATGAAACATTATATGCAATTTTGAATTGATATTCAAGATTCGGCCCTCTGAAAATAATTTCTGAGATACCTTTTAGTTGAGTACATAATAATTTGTAAAAAGTTCTGTAGAGCTAAAAAAACAACAAAAATATTTAAAGCATTTTATTTATATTAAAATGTTAACCATTCTCACACATCTTTCTTTCAATAGTCATGACACATCATTTCCAATATCAATGTTTTATAAAGTAAATAACGAAATTTAAAATGTAAAAAATCCAGTTTGATTCAAATACAAAATATCTTAAATGTCCGAGAGTATTTTATAAAGTGAAAAATATTTTCATTTATAACTTTCATCCCTCAGTTTGATCAGAAATTTTCTTCTGTCTTCTAAGATATCCACTTTATAAGGTATAACCATATTTTCGGAACATTTTACATAATCTATTGTATCGTTGTAAGGGTTAATAGCAGAAGCAAGGAACTTCTCTATTTCTTCTTCGTTAAACTTGTCAGCTAAATGGAGGAGAAAAATAAGAAAGTTATTTATATTCGTTTATCGGAATCAGAATTGTTTTATTCATTATTTGCTGGTGGGGAAATTTGCATTTTCGTCTATGATCTAAAATGATGAAAAGTTGAGTTTTTAATGTAAACAGGGCCGACCACGGAGGCAGGGTGCTGCTGATGTAATGCACCCAGACCCTTTTTCAGAGGTTCCCCAAATATCAAACATGCCGTTATATCTTTCACTATATCTAATAAAGGGAAAATTTTCAAAGATTTCTATAAATTGTTTATTACTGCCGCTATACTCTGCATATTTAAGAACTAAAGCATGATTTCTAAAAACATTTATCTACGGTTGGACTGGATACCCTAATTCTATTAAAACGTCACTTATCTTTTTCATCAGAGAAAACGTTGGATGCCAGGAGCATCCAGGAGAGATAAAGATACACAGCAATCTTTTACGCTACTTTTCCCTTTTGTTTGTTGCCAATAAAACTTTAAAATGTAATGGTAAAAACTATAGGCATAAATTATATTTTCTTTTATTTTTTAATTAATAGTCAGAGTTCTTTTTCTAGAATAATATATATGACTTTTATCATTACACTTACATGTAATATGTGTGTGTGGAAGGGTGTGTATTATATTAAACCTGATGAAACGGTAAATATTTATTATAACAGGTGGTCCTTTGGGCAATGTGATAAAAAATAGAATATTTATTTAATTAATATTATGTTAGCAAAGAGATAGAGCCATTGCTACTTCTAGGTTACAAACTAAAAAGAATCTGATGTGAATACCATCTGACTTGCTTGTACGACCCTTAAATGATATACACATTTTTAATTAACTTCATTTAAACATTTCGCTTGAAAGTGAGAAACTATCCTTAAATATCATTAAAGTTTACGATTTCTTGCGAAATATAGTACCACCAAGTTGGGTTCAGTTTTGGAAACTTAAGTTTGGCGACAAATCTGACGATATATCGCTAAAATTGGTGAAGCTTGGCAACAGTCGTCGCGATTGACAAAAAATTATGAGTTTTCATATGCGTTGATGTATTGTATATTTAAGAGAGTGTACCAATAAATGTGCCCTTCAATTCATAATTTATTGTTGTTCTTTCGTTTAAGCTTTACTCACCATGCTGCGTCAGCAATTCCCTCATGTAGTCTGGATTTAAAGAACCTGATTTTTGAGTATCGAAAAACTCGAATGCTTCTAAAAGAACTTCTTGAGAAACTGGCTTCCACCTGTGTATACGAAAAATTGTTATTTTGTTTTGCTTGTATCTCGATTACTACATAAATGCAAATAAAAATAATAAAATAGAGCACATAACGAACTTCAATAATCTCTGGAATTCTCTCTTTAAGGAATCTGGCCAAGAAAGAAATGCAGTCAAATGCAAACTAAAAATTCTGAATCTCTCTATTCTAGAAAAAAAAGTAGCGGCCGCTGTCAAAAGCTTGTTCTGCTATCTCCTCCGAAACCGTAGGGATTTGAGTTTCGACGAAGGTGTCCATGATTCGGAAAATTCCGGGGAACCTGATAAGTTGACTTAAATTTCGAAAATCGAATTATTTTAGAAGATATTAATAAAAAACTGAAAAAATAAACTTAATGGTTGCCATGTTTGGCAATTTTCACCAGCAGAAAATTATTCATGCCTTTACAATAAAGCAATTCCAAGTATCTAGAATCGTGTGAAATTGATAAACATAAAGTAGAATTACGCCAAATTAAAAAGAATGTGAAATAAATAGCTCAAAGTGTATTACACAAAGTTGACAGTTTTCAAATAGCGAGTTCTCTTAGACAACAGGACTTTAGAATTAGAGATTATTCGTTTTCCCGAAACAGAATAACTAATTGTAACTGATTTTAAAAGCGCCATGTTGGCATTAGGTACGATCTGGCAAAATTGTATCTCTTCAAGCAGGGTGAATCTAAACCGCGAGTTCCAAAATGTTAAAACCCCGCATCTCGAAAATGAAAAATAATAAAAATGCAGATTATTTCAAAAGCCGCACAGTGGAGTATTTGTGTCAAAATCCTGGCCAAAAATATTTTTCATTTGTTTTAACGTTAAAATCATTACTGTTGACTTTTGACTGACTTTTTAATATTATATACTTCTTAAATTATATAAAAAATCATGTTGTCGCCAAATTTGGCGATATATCGCCAAAAAACCCGAAGTTGGTTTCTAACAAATGTCTTGTTCGGGGTGTGTTCCTTACTGGGAAGTACTGCTATTGTATAATAGAACTTATAAATGTAATACCACGAGGCTGTCGATCTAACGATCTGGAGTTTTAGGCGATTTTCTCCAGATGTCACATGAATACGCATTAGAACCCATTAAAAAGCCCCGTCCAAGGCAACCTTCCCGTTAGGTAAATAGCCGTGTAGCTGTGCCTTAACCACAATAAAAGTATACAAATATAATACTTTACTTATAATAATACTTATAAATATAATACTACTTATCTATAAATCAATTTTGATCAAAAAAAATGTTAGACTTTTCAATTTTCTAAATGTAGTTACTATAGGGATCTTAGTTTTCTAATGACTTCTGAAGATTAAATTTTTCATTCTGATTCTTTTGAACTCTGATATTCGTCTTCACTCAGAATCACTTTCTTCTTCTTCTTCTTCTTCTTTTTTTTTTTTTTGAGAGAGAGAGAGAGACTACCATCGGGGCTCCTCTGGAGGAAGTTGTAGGGTCTCACTGCTATAAGGCTTGCTCTTTTTCCTTGGCCTTTGTCTAGAGCAGCTTAAAGGACACTGCTTAAAAGAAACCTCCTTGCAATCCCACAAAATCTCATTCCAAGCTAGAGGAGAAAGTAATTTATTTCAAGCCAGCACTTCAAAATGACTTAAAGAGCTAGCACGTGTTTCTGTTTACACACTCACACTTCCATGACCCGAAGTCACAGTTGCCAACCTTTGAGAACCAAAAAAGGAGAGTTTTTGCTTTGGACACAATTTACGACACAAATGGAAAACTAAGCTGTAAATAGATGGGACTATTTACAGGACTGGAAAGGGCAATTTTGGAATCTGTAGAAATTTTCTTCTTATAGCAAATTTACATCAGAAAAATAATAAATTACATACTGAATTTAAAATACTGATGTTAAATCTTAGCTGAAATGAAATTTTATATACCTGTATCCAAACACTTGCACATAATTTATAGTTTATGAGAAATACAAGCGCGTTTGTTTGTATCCCTTTTGCGATCACCCGTCAAAAAATTATCGAAAAAATAAAAATGGCGCAATATAAATAATTTTTTTATAAAAATGGTGGATGTTGGGGGAACATTTTTTTCTTGGAATAGACAATCAATACTGTAATAATTACGATTATAGTTGAAATTAGGCGCGACAAGCCGCGACACCTCTTCAAAAAGCTTTTTGAAATGTGGATTTTTGAAAAAATATTAGAAAAAAAAGTTTACATTTTTTTTTAATAAAGTCATATCATTTTTTTCAAGCTAATAGATACATATAATTAAAATACATATATTTTACTACAATTATACTAAGTTTCAAATCAGTAAATTAATTTAAAGAACCCGCAAAAAATGCACGAAGAAGTAATAGAAAACGCTGAAATCTCTTGCCGTAAATGAAGAAACTTGCTTTTAAACCGAGTGTTGCATCTTTTGGATATGAATTATGCTCGAAAAACATGTATCTCATGATGCGTAAGTTACTAGGCTATCTAAAAACATATATATTACTGTTTTTAAACAAATTTAAAATTTTCGCTTTTTGGCCAGGATTTTGATACGAATACTCCACTGTGAGCCGGTCAGGTTCAGCTTGGGTATTTGCTACCAGTATAAATATTTGGTGGCGTTAACTATGCCGTTACAGCAGTTAGAGTACAGATTGGATATTTGCCAGCTCGACGAGATGATATATTTCGTGGTAATAAATATGTCGATCTACAAAGGATTATGTATATGAATATATGGATAACGGCTTTCCCGGTAACCTTACATGAGTAGTAATTATCAGTTATGAGCATGCGTAATTCGCCAAATAATGAAGAGTCACCATTGGTGGCAAGCAAGTCGCCGTTCGTAGCAGTTCCGCAGTTTTTATTTAAAAAACTAGGGGCCAAGGCCCCCAGACTCGCTACGCTCGCTTTTCATATGAGGCATTCGGTCCCTAATCAGGCTTATTCGTAAAAAAGACATAATTTCAACAGACAAAACCCGAAGATTGGATCAGATAGAATGTTACTGAGCTACGCATTGCTTGGTTCTTGCATGTTCATTGGTACATAAAAATTTAAACTTCACACTACAGTAGACCCCCTCCCCCTCATAACACGGAAGATATTTTGTTATGGGAATCCGTGTTCTACGGGTCCTGAGCTATACTACACCTGGTATATAGCTGTATTTTTAATAATGTAAAACCTATTGGACACCCTTCGAATTTGCCACCCATTGCGATTTTTCATTATTTGGCGACTTGCGTACATGTAAAGTTAATAAAAGCTACGGAACAGATAGGATAGCTTGCCACCAATGGCGACTTTTCATTATTTGGCGATTTACACATGCTCACAACCTATAATTACTGTTCATGTAAGGTTACCGGAAAACCGTTATCCATATTTTCATTTTATAATCGTTTGCAGATTGGCGTACTTAGCACCACGAATTATACCATCTCGTCGCGCTAGCAGATATCCAAAGTGTACTGTAACTGCTATAATGGCATAGTTAACGCCGCCAAATATTTCTACTGGTAGCAAATAATCCAGCTGGACGTGAACCGGCTTTAAAATAATCTGCATTTTAATTATTTTTCATTTTCAAGATATTAGTTATTCTGTTTTGGAAAAACGAATAATCGCTAATTCTAAACTCCTGTTGTCTAAGCGAACTTACTATTTTAAAATTGTCAACTTTGTGTAGCACATTTTGAGTTACTTATTTCATATAGTTTTTATTTTGGTGTTAAATGGGCGTAATTCTAACTCATGTTTGTAAATTTCACGCGATTCTAGATACTTGGAAACGCTTTGTTGCACAGGAATGAATGATTTTATGCAAATCTGGCAACCATTCGGTTTATTTTTTCAGTTTTTTATTAATATCTTCTAAAATAATTCGATTTTCGAAATTTAAATCAGCTTAGCAGGTTCCTCGGAATTTTTCGAATCTGTGGGCACCTTAGTCGAAACTCAAATCCCCACGGTTTAGGAGGAGATACGCTGACAAGCTTTTGACAGCGGCGGCGACAGTGGCCTTTACTTTTTTTTAGAATAGAGAGAAAAAAAACCACATGAAGTACTGCTTTCTTAGAGCTAATGATTAACTATAGATATACACAAGTCGCCAAATTATGAAAAATCGCCATTTGTGGCAAATACGCAATGTGTTCCATAGGTTTTATGCGATTCAAAATGTGTTAAGTTTAAATTTTTATGTTCAAGGAACATGCAAGAATCAAGCAATGTGACCCAATGTGCAAGCTCGGTAACATTCTATCTAATCCAACCTTTGGGTTTTGCCAATTGAAATTATTCCTTTTTTGCGAATAAGAATTATTAGGGACCGGATACTTCATACGAAAAGCGAGCGTAGCGAGTCTAGGGGCCTTGGCCCCTAGTACTTTTAATATTGGCTACATTTCATCAAAATGGATGAATACGTAAGTAATTAAATCGAATGGATATTTGATATTTTTCTCTTAAATAAATTAATATTTATAAATAAAATGTTTCATGAGTTATTAAAAATGCTTCTTCCACCATAATCCAAGCTATGCGAACGTAAATGAATGATCAACTGGAGCGATTTCGCTGATACAACTCTGGATCTCAGCGTAACATTCTCGGATCCATGTTGAGAAACAACCCTGGTCACAAGTCTTCTCTGATGTCTCTTCTTTTTGATGGTATGAATGAACAGGTTAAGCCCGGGTTACCGATTAAATATGAAACCCATATCTCATACTCTAAAACTACTATAATTATCCCGTCCCCAATTGAAACTTTTATGAATTCACTATTACGCACATTGGGGCCCTTTAATTAGATTAAAATTTTATTTGCGCAACATGTCCTCCGTTCTGCATCATTTTTAACGAGAGAGAGAGAATTTTAGAGTGAAACAAAAAAATCACAATTAATAAGTACACAATTAGAGCGTAAAATATCAACTACTATAATTATCCCGTAAGCAACTACAAGGTGTCCATAATTAAAGTCCCACTTTCAAAAGGCCGCAAAAAAAAGAACCACTGGTCAGAATGACTTCAAATTTGAACTGAAAATACTGGAAGAAGGGTGAAACGATTAGCTTTAATAAAAAAAAAAAGTTCCAAAGTGTATCAATAGATCGCACTGTAAGCGGCATACTATGCAAACTAATTAAAAGACACGCACGCGCACGACACATTGCAAGTGGTTTAAAAGCGCGGGGTATGTGGCGTTCCCATCATATCGTATCTGAGTAGTATGTCATGAGTCTCTCAATGTAGGTTGTTGTTGTTGTTGTGTGTAATTATGGCAACGCTACACTAGGGGGATCTGCCAAGGGGGGTGCCTTGGTAGGAGGACTTTCTAAGGGGTTCTAACGCGTATTCACGTTACATCTGGAGAAAACCTGCCAAAACTCTCAGACCGTCAGATCGACAGCCGCGCGATGGGACCCGAACACGGGACCTTCACACTTCGGCCATCTACCATTTTCAGTGGCATAACCACTGTGCCATGGTGAGGCCTCTCAATGTAGGATCGCGCTCTTCTGGTGAAGCTCTTCTACAAGAACGATTATTGACGACTGTGCGCCTGCAGCTTTAAAGAAATTCCGGTCATTAAAGGGAATTAAAAAAGGCCGTGGTCCAATTTCTGCAAAAGGTCTAAAGATTATGATTCAGAAATTTGAAGGAACAGGTTATTTTGAAGTGAAATCTGGCAGAAGGAGGAAATCAATTGCTTCGCCATCAGCAGTGAACGATGTGGCCACAGCATTAGAGGAAGGGACGAGCAGTGGTGTGTAAACGTGCAGTGCATGTGGTATTGCCCGAGGTTTAGACATGCCTGCGAGTACGGTGCACAAAATTATGCGCAATATCCTGCATTGCTATCCATACAAAATGACACATGTTCAGGAGTTGCTTCATGCTGACCTGCCAAGAAGAGAGGCGTTTGCTCTGGAATTTCTCGCTCGCATGGAAGTGGACAATAAATGGCCATGGAACATTTTTTGGACAGATGAAGCCCATTTCCACCTCCACGGTTTGACAACACACAAAATTGCAGGATATGGGCAAAGGAAAAGCCATTCGCAACTGTATCAAAACTGATGCATTCGCCAAAGGTAACTGGGTGGTGCGGGTACACGGCATCGTGAATGGTAGGGCCATTTTCTTTCGAGGCGATTGGTCCTGCGGGTCTTGTTACCTGTACCGTGAATGGTAAGCGGTATGCGAGTCTTTTGCGCAGCCAGGTCATTCCAACACTTCAACAGCGTGCATGTCTGGATAGCATCCTTTTCATGCAAGATGGGGCTCCTCACACATCGCAAAGCCAGTCATGCAACTGCTCAAGAAACGTTTCGGAAATAATCGACTTATCAGCCGTCATTGTCCAACACCCTGGCCTCCAAGATCACCAGACCTCAATCCTTGTGACTTCTGGCTGTGGGGTTATCTTAAAAATGTTGTGTACAGTGGCCCGATTGCAAATTTAGCTGAATTGAAGAAACGGATTAAGCAACACTTTAGCAACGTCACCCCTGAGACACTCCGATCTGTTGTGGAACATGCTTTTATCGCTTTCAGCTTGTGGTGGAGAATGGTGGAAAGCATACTGAACCTGTCTGCCGCATGTCTAGCGATATTTAACAGGCGTTTTCATTGTTGCTTTTTATGCGGTTTTTGGCCCAAGGACAATTAAAAACCGAATCATTATGTGCTTTTTGGCCCAAGGACAGTTAAAAACCGAATCATTATGCGGTTTTTGGCCCAAGGACAATTAAAAACCGAATCATTATGTGCTTTTTATGCGGTTTTTGGCCCAAGGACAGTTAAAAACCGAATCATTATGCGGTTTTTGGCCCAAGGACAATTAAAAACCATTTTTTCCATCCAATGTGGTACGACCTTGCCGTGGTGGATGGGCTTTCAACTAACAGTGCCACAACTATTGTCTGACTTGGAACTCATTTTTCCGTTAAACGACCCAAACGCACATGCACATTGAACACTACAGTTGATTTACTGTGCAACTCATGCCAAAGCCGATTCAAAATGTCGATAAAAATATCACTTGTAGCAGCATTCACTTTCGTTATGCCGCTTACACCGCTATCTATTGATACATTTTGGAACTTTTTTTATTATTATGCCAAATTGTTTCCCCTTTTTCCAGTATATCCAGTTCAAATTTGAAGTCATTCTGACCAGTGGTTCTTTTTTTGCGGTCTTTTGAAAGTGGGACTTTAATCATGGACACCCTGTACATAAAAAAAATGTAATGATTATAGTCAGATATTCTAAAGTTTGAAATTTTTTCCATGAAAAAATAATAATAGTATAGTTGAATAATTTATTAATAATTCTAGATTAGACGTAAATATAGAAATTAGACATTAAAACTCATCTGCAATTCAAACCCCATATTCTAGTATCTAAATATTGACAAAAAACAGCAATTATCAGAATTATGAAACCGAATATCCATGTTGACATCAGTTATCAGTTGGGTGGGGGGGGGTGAGGCTAATTAAAAGAATAATCTTTAAAAAAAAAGTTCTCTAACAAGATGATTGAATTCCATTGGTTTTTATTTACAAGCAACGATTACTCTGCGCAAATTAATAAATGAATGGTTTCTTTTTAAAAAATCATTCCGTAATTATTATATACAAATTTATACATGGAGGGTTTTTTTCCATAAAATTATTATTTAGATAGTTTATATATATATATTGTTATATTATATATATATAGTGGAACTTTGCCCAAATTTGATCAAACATTTTAAGTGGAAAACGTCTTAAACGGAAAAGCACTAAGCATAAATGATAAAAAATATAAACACATTTCTTTTATAAAGAATAATTGAAGTATTATATTATAGTTTTATCGTTTCTTAAAATGGAATTTATGGTACAAATGGGTTACAAATATTAAAATAAAAATATTCTTTAAATGTAGCTTGCTCAAATATATGTAAGTAATTTTAAAACTCGATTTAGGATATCTTAAAAAAGCTTTTCATTGGAAACTCAAGAGCGGTCAAAAACGGGTCAAAATGCTTGCGATATCAAAAAGGGCCCCAAACTTCGTGCCCCTCTGCCCCATCTAAATATGGTCAGGCTTTGGACTTACCGTACCGCCTTTCCTCTGTTTACTTATTATTTTTCTGTCTTCTACTATTCTCTGTTTTCTTTCTTTTTTCCAGTTTCTTTCTTTATCCTCTCCTTTGTGTGTTTTGTATATCCCTGGTGCTGTCCAAATTTTAAATGCTACATGTTTTGTGTATTGTAGAGTGCTGATAGTATACCAGGAACGATAACAAAGGAGACGTAAGTTAAACGGTAGAGGCCTCAGGTAAAGTGTACCCTCCTTCTCAGGATAGCATACCTCCTCAAATACAACACTGCAATTCTGATTGAAAAGTAATTCGTATTGTAAATTTATGCGAAACGAGAAATTCTCGAGAGAAATCTCGCGCGAGACAAGACTCTTGTCTCGTCTCGCAAAAAAATTCTGTCTCATCTCGCATTACGAGAAGAAAACGCGTGACAATGCGAGATTTCTCGCGTCTCGCGTCCATCACTAGAACTAACAACTTCCGAATTTCAAAACAGAGCATAAATGAAATTATTTTCTTAAATCGAGATTTCATCAAACCCAGTTATTTTATGAACAAATTTTCTTTCCTCAACCTAATTTTTCGAAATAACGTTATTTTACTTATTATTACTGTCATGAAGAAAGTAAATCATGTTAACCCATTCGTGCCCAGTTATTTTTGAGACTTTCTTCGATTTTTGCCAATACCAGAAATAATAGCTAAATTTCTGATGTCAACTTCTTGGACAAGGGATGATTTCTTTTAAAATCATGATGTATAAAAATTGAAATGTCAACATCCTACTGGGTCATGTTATAATATTTTGTGGAGTTGAGGTTCAATATTCGTGAATAAAGGCTAGGAAAAATAAATAACGTTTTCGACTGATAGCGAAATTGCCGTCCCAAAAAAGGGACGCTAGGCATAAACGGGTGAAATGGAAAGAATTCTAGCAATTTTTGAGCAAATGCTTCTTTCTAACCCTTCTTATAAATTAAAAAAGCGCTATTATTGATCAAGTTAACATAGGTAGAAGTAGATATCCTCTTACTTGTCTTTCATCAAAATATCGGTTAAAGCAGGAAGAAGAGTTTCTAATTTTACAAATTCCTTTGATTCGGGGTCCCTTACCTGTAAATGATCAAAATGTATTACTATCTGTTTCATCTTTCATTACCACTTCATTTGTAATATGCAAGGTTGATTTGCTCATGTGACCACTTAGGGACCGTTTTTTGTGTCATATGGTAACAGACAGCTTCATTTTTCAATTATTAAAATGTATACGTGTTTCATTGTAAGCGACAGATTACACGAAGCTTTTGAATACTTAAAATTATTTTTAGATTTTTTTGTATATATATATATATATATATATATATATATATATATATATATATATATATATATATAAGAATTTTATAATATATCTAAATATAAACTGGCCTTCAAAAGTTAAGGAGCAACCGCTGCCTAATTTGCAAATGAATGAATGTAGAAACACCAAATTTAGATGACATGTGCATAAAACTGTTATGTATTGTTAAACTGTTATGTACTGACTGCAACATAGACTTTAACATAAGATAAACGCAAAAATGATTTACAACAAAAAAAAAGCAATCTCGCTGGAAAAGTCCATTCTTTGAAAAAATAATATGTTTAACATTTTTGGTAAAATGTCATGGAAACGTAACAAATATGAATTTTAATAAGGGATATGCCCATCCCTAGCTTGAATGCATCGGCGGCATCGACTTTCCATGCTGTCAATTAAGTTGTCGGGAAGCGAACTCCAGACACGGAGTAAGCTTTGTTCCAGCTCTCTTAAAGGCCCTCCTTCGAGGTGGACTTAAAGCAGCAACCTGTCTGTCAAGATAGTCCCAAACATTCTCTATCGGATTCAGGTCTGGAGATTGAGCTGGCCATTCCATTCGCTTTAAACAAGACACTCAAGATAATTCTCAAAAACTGCAGCTCGGTGAGGTCGTGCATTATCATCAATCAGAATGAAATCAAGACCAATAAATAGCATGGGATAACATATGGATCAAGGAGCTCATCCGAATATCTCACACCAGTCAGATTCCTCGCTGGAACACATGCAGGTCAGTGCGACCACCGAGAGAGATCCCTTCCCAAACCACTATTCCACCACCTCGGTAACTGTGTCTTTCAACAGTGTTGGTATCTGGTGCTTTGTTCCCTCCAGATCAGCAGACGGGCTGAATCGCTCTCCAGTATGAATCTGGACTCGTCGGTGAAGAGTACAGAAGACCATCATTGTGTGGTACAGAAACGTGTTCTTTTGTCCAATATAAGCGGGCCCTTCTGAGTCGTCCGTTGAGGAGGACTCATAACTGGTCGCCTTGCATACAGACCTGCATTGTGAAGACGCCTTCGCACCTTACTAGCAGATATTCTTCTCCCTGGTGCTACAAAGTGATCTGCAACAAGTTGTGGCACAGAAATGCTTCTTCTCCTTCGGGTTGAAAAAGCTACTAAATGGTCTTCTGCAGGTGTTGTAGCTCATGTTCGGCTTGGAACATGTCTTCTGGTCACAGAAGCTTTGGTTTGATATTGATTCCAGAGACACTGCGGACCACGGTGGACCTCACTGCATGACACATCAAGACGCCTAGCAGCATCAGCCTGTGACAACCCCATTTCCATCCATCCGACCGCCTTCCACCTTATTGAATCGGGCAAACAGCTTCAATCAGACATTGTGGGACCTTACTGCATATTGTCAAAGAATCTGCTAACAGTTTTAAATCAACGAAAGATACACGCGTAATTACGAAAGTCTGATATTTACATTTTTTTCTCACTCATATATACCTGTTCTTTTCTATATAAAAAAAAAAGTGATCGTTATCGTTTTTCATAAATTTTCATAAAAGTTCATCATTTATATAAAATATAAATTTCATTGTTAGTGTCTTCTTCTTATGGTGAGTTTCGAAAAACATGTTGTTCCTTAACTTTTGGAGGCCAGAATATTTTTATAAGTATGGTCTATGCATATGCTATATATAAGTATAAAATATATAGAAAAGGTGTCCGAAAAACACTGACCTTGGATTTTATTCTTAAAATATTGATCATACACAATGAATTACAAAGTTACCTAAAAAAGGTACAGAATTTTATGGTATCTAATAAAATTTTCACAAGATTAAATCTATCTAAATAAATTTAAAGGCTACATTTTTTTACGGCCAACATGCAGAAAAGTTCTCACTTAGTAAAATGCATGCCATAAGGGGAAAGGAATGTACAATGGGACATGAGGCACAGTGGGACCATAGATTTTTTTAATGATTCAAATAATCAAAAATTAGAAAAGTATACCATAATTTAGCTACATGTACTGAAACACTGTGGAAGCTAGTCACTGTGACATTTCATCTTGTAGGGAAGCTGCAGTCATTTTTGTTTCTACTACCACTGTTGGAAAAATCAGGCAAGTTTTACTTTTTTGGATTTGAGAAATTATTATCCAATAATCAGTATCTTTGCTTTAATTTAAAGTTTATACTTTCTTAATTGCATGCATCTAATGACCTTAATCAGTATCTTTGCTTTAATTTAAAGCTTATACTTTCTTAATTGCATGCATCTAATGACCTTTATTCTGTTAATAAAATTTGTACAATTTTTGAGCCTGGATTTTAAAAAATGGGATTTGGATTGTGGAAAGGCAGAAAGAACAATGGCAAAATCGATATTTCCAGTGGACTTCCGATTATATTCCGTGATAAATAAACTTTCGAAAACATTTTCTTATCGTTTTGTGTTTAGTTTGATGTTGCTTTATTATTTTCAATTTGTCAAATATTATTCAACAAAGAATTTTGCAAGTCTTAAATGTGTTTCACCATTATAACTATTTTTATGGCTAGTCATTTTAAAACTGCTTCCATATCTTCTGCGTATAAAATCTCAACCTTTTGCCTTTCTCTCAACCATTACTCCAACCTCCTGCTACTCTCAACCATTTTATAATAATAACTAGCTGACCCGGCAAACGTTGTTTTGCCATATAAATTATTCCTAGGATTATTTTAGTAGAAAGAAATGACTAACTTATTGTAAGTTTGTGAGGATGTGGTATAAGAGTGGAAGAGGCATGGAGCGCTGTGAACGATGCTGAATATAAAAATAACACAATACCAAACATATATTTTTAATTCATTGTAATTTATTCTTTAAATTTATATATATATCGCTAATTACAATAATTTTACTAAAAAATAATATCAATCCCTTAACGCAATAGAGTATACAATATTTTTTGTTATCCCATCTTTAGATAACACAAACAAACTGGATGCCCACTGTATGGTTTGCCCACTCGAGAGCATGCCACGTATAACTGTCCGTGTGAAAAACATGGCGTGCTCAAATCATCCACAAACAGACATAATTTGGCCCTTGAGACTTATTGATAGTCATTCCATAAAAAATTTTGCCCCCCCCCCAAAAAAAAGGATGAAAATCTGAAACACTTTCAGATTTTAAATACGCACTATAGTGCTATATATTAAAATCGTATCATAATTTATGCGTCGTCCCTATTTTTCGTCCTTATTCCATTAAGTTGGAAAGTGTTATCATTATTCATGACTGTGCTGTATTTTTCTTCCTTATTTTATAAAACCCATCTTTGGAATCGAAATCTATCTTAAAATCGGCTACTAAAACTATTTTACAATCTTCGCCAAGTATATCACAACTATACTTCACCGTTTTATATATTGTTTCCTACTTTAATGATTCGACTCTCGCCAAGGAGGCGATGATTAAACATACAGTTACCATGACGATTTTTTTGCATTTATGTAGAAATCGTAATTTAGAATTAAAATGGCGATTTGGAACAACATGTAAGTACAGCATGCCGTTACATTTTTATTTATTTTGGATTACCAATTAATGTAGTTTTAATAATTAAATGTCTTCAAATTCCTTAACTGGCGCGTTTATCGCTAGTTTGCTTACTTTAGTTATCACCTAGTTCTTTTGGGTGCGTTGAAACGGTACTTACGTATTATCCCGGAGGTCACTTCCGCCAAACTACACTTTCATAGATTTTAAATACGTTGCCAATCGTATTCCAAACCATCAACAATTTCATGTGTCCGGCATTTATCTTGGTGAAAAATTGCTTGTCTTGGCAGACCGCAGGGATAATACGTAAGTACCGTTTAAACTTATGCATAACTCCCAGAGACCCATGACTGCAAAGCTCGCCAAAGTACGGGGATTTTTTAGGTTGGCGAGAGTGGGGGCGTTAAAATAGGAATCAACTCTTTCTTGTACCTAAAACACATCTTTGGAATCGAAATGTATCTTAAAATCGCCTACTGAAACTGTTTTACAATCTTCGCCAGGCATATTCCAACTATACCGCAAAGACATTTTAAATGCTGTTTGGAATGGGCATCATAATCCACGAGTGTACCGTGTTTTCCTTTCTTGTTCCACAGAGCACTTCTTCGGAATAGAAATCTATATTAAAATCGCCTAATAAAACTCTTTTACAATATACGCCAGGCGTTTTCTAACTATACGCGAAATATATTTATAATAAACTAGCTGAAGTACCCGTTCTTCGCACGGGAATGAATGGACTTTTTGATATTACGATTTGTGGTGATTACTATTCATTGTAATAAACAGATATAGCAAAGTGGATATCGCGTTATATTGTGTCCAATAATCATGCATACCGAATTGCAAGGCAATCGTTTGTACGGTGCAGAAGGCCACGCGGCGTAGCGCAATCTAGTGGCGAGTTTTAGCAAAACGGATACGGCGAAAATATTTTTCGCATTCAGATATCGATGAATACGAATTTTCGTGACTATCGGCTGGACAGTCCTGAAGTTCATGTGTTGACGCGACATCTAGTGGCAAGTTATAGGAAAATGGATAGCGCCAAACTCTTCCCCGTGTTCAAATATCTATGTATACCTATTTTCATAGCGATTATTTGCCCAGTCAAGAAGTGATACACTGCAGGGCCATCTAGTGGTTCAATAAAGTAATGATTTGCTACAGCGCCGTCAAGTGGCGAGTTATAGCAAAATGGATAACGCCAAAATATTCTCATTGTTCAAATAGCTATGTATGCTGATTTTCATAGCGACCGTGTTCAACTATCTATGTATACCAATTTTCATAACGATCATTTGCACAGTCAAGAAGTGATACACTGCAGGGCCATCTAGTAGTTAATTAAAGTAATGATTTGCTACAGCGCCATCAAGTGGCGAGTTATAGCAAAATGGATAACGCCAAAATATTCTCATTGTTCAAATAACTATGTATACTGATTTTCATAGCGACCGTTTGAATGGTCAAGAATTTGGCCTGCTGCAGCGTCATCTAGTGGCGAGTTAAAATAATAATGCATTGCATTGTCATCTAGTGGTGAGTAACATCAAAAGGAACGCAGTTAGAATATATTCTTCGTGCTCAAATGTGTAAGTATAAAAAATTTTATGCCGATCGGTCGAACGATATAGAAGTTGATGTTTTGCAGCGCCATTTAGCGGCAAGTTACAGCAAAATGGATAGTGAAAAATATTCTCCGTGTTCTAATATTCGCGTGTACCAAATTTCATCGAAATCGGTTGGACGATATTCGCATAGCAAACGGCTAAACGGAATAGAATTCAACGTTGTGCTGCGGCACCAAGTCGCAAGTTAAGGAAAACGGATAGCATAAAAACCTTCTCCATCATAAAAGACTTAGGTGAACCAAATTTCATCGTGCAACGGTGCTCAACGGTGCTGGAGTTTTTCAACCTCATAAACACATACCAACATTCATTTTTATCTATAACCAGTGTTATTATATATACCAGTCTCAAATAAAATCCAGTTTCAAATCGAAGCCTCGCCAAAGTGCCAACAAACGCCATTTTACAAGAGTTTTTTCAGGGAATCATTCGAAGCATTGACGTAGCAGCAATCAATATGGGAAATGGTTCAACCGCCAAAGAGTAGCACGCATTTATTTGAAAATTGGAATCCCTTAATACAGCCAATTTTTTTTTAAATTATCAACTATAATGTGTTTTATTCATCGTTACTCCGATGTACTAAATGAGAAGATTTCAATTTTCTGAAATTTGGCGGAATTCCCCCAACTTAAATCGATGTACTCAATTGGCGAGAATTCTGAAGTTAGATCGCTTGAAATCCCTTAATAACTGCATTATTTCTTCACGGATCATTAAAATTTAACGCTGTATTCTAATAAAACCTTTGCACTTGTTTTCAAAAATCTATTTCCTTAAGCTCTCAATAAATTGCGCCAAGCCGAAAACTGTGCAAACCGCTAGAACTCACTTACTCAAAATCCATGTTTCAGCCATTTTATTTTTTCGCCAAACTAAAAAAATTTACACATTAGCCTCGGAAATCTTCAAATCTTATTGTTTTGCGTGTAAAGCATTACATTCCTGCTCTGATTTCCCATGCACACGATATTATAATTAAAAAAAAATAACCTTACGAATATAAACTAACAAAAAAAAAATCATTATTATTCTTTTATTTTTACTTTGAGAATTTTAAAAATTTTATTCGGCAATATCGCCACACATGGCAACCACGATCCTTATTTCACACTTTTTTCACTACAGGGGTTACAATTACGGAAAGCTTTTTGCGTGAAGAGCATAAAAAATCTCTTAAATTCCGGGAACGGGTGGACTTTCAAAGTTTTAAAGTGGACTACGATTTATTCTATATTATTTTACATATCTGTGCTAAATTTCAGGCCGATAGGTTCATTTTTGTGGATTTGTATACGAACGACATTTTATTCGGCAAAATCGCCACACAGGGCAACCACGATCCTTATTTCACACTTTTTTCACTACAGGGGTTACAATTACGGAAAGATTTTTGCGTGAAGAGCATAAAAAAATCTCTTAAATTCCGGGAACGGGTCGACTTTCAAAGTTTTAAAGTGGACTATGATTTATTCTATATTATTTTACATATCTGTGCTAAATTTCAGGCCGATAGGTCCATTTTTGTGGATTTGGATACGAATCAAATCCACAAACAAACAAACAAACAAAAAGAATTTCATTTTTATTTATAAGATTGTCACGTTTTGGCACCACATTTAGCGATCCATTATCAAAAATTGCAAACCTTGTGCGATTTTCAACATTTTATTAACGCCCCCCCCCCTCTCCACATTATCTGGCAAACACATTTGAAAAGTGACTCGACACGCTAATGTCTACACAAAAATCCTGATTGAAATGAATAGCACTCTGGGGCTAAACATTTTGGGGTGGACCGCCCTTATGACTTAGGGGTATGATACATAGTTAAAAACCTATTCTCAGACCTAACGAATATACATAGAAAATTTCATTAAAATTGGTCGAGTGGTTTCGGAGGAGTTAGGTGACTAACACTGTGACAGGAGAATTTTATATATTAGATATAGCGATTCTGTATGTGCCTTACTCATTTCTCCCACTGTACTCCAATCTCTGCCCCATTATTGTGACCCTTTTCGAAACACAATGGGACAACTTGAATACCTTTTGAAAATTAACTTTTTATTTAAAACAAAAATAAAGTAAGGATAAATTCTGAAAAACATCACAATGAAAGTTTTGTTCTATATTTAATATTTAGTTTTCATTAAAAGGGAGGAAATTGTTATGAAGCAAGTGAAAACTGTCCCGCTGTAACATTCTTTAGATAAGTGATATACAAAGTGTAGAATTGTACAGTATGCAATTTGTCTCTTTGCATTTGAATTGTATTTAGGGGTCGTTCACTGCCTTTAAAGTTATAAGATTTAGAGTACTTTATTTGTGCTGTTATGATTTCAATTTTAAGTAAAGTTTAATTAATTAATAGCCTATTTAATTAAAAATCCTAACCTTAATTAGTGAATTTTAAATCAAGTAAAATTAAAATTTCTAAACAATTTGTTTATTAAGATGGTTTTGTTTTGTCACCATATACCAGTATTCATAAAGGAAGTAAAATAATAATGAAGTGTTTAAAATTTATTAAGGTATATGTTGAATTACTATTGATGACTCATGGCTGACTCATTTTTATTTATTTGTTTACTTGTTCTATATTTTGGCGCCAAACATCTAAAAGATCGTTATTCTGGCGATCGTGTTGCCATCTTTGTGTAAGGTAACTATACATATGTGTTCAAGTAATTAAAATAATTTGTACAACAATTTTCTTTTAAATTTTAAATTTATGAAAATACGTTTTGTGAGAGCTGACATCATTCAGAGGGCTGGTAATAAATTTTTAGAGCTGACAATAAGAGTTTCATAAAAATGTTTGTTTTGAAATTGGTAATTTTCCTTAGAAAAAATTAAGTGGTTGTAATTACAGTTAAGTTTTTTTTTTCTTTCTTTCACTATAATTATCTTTTCTGGAATTCTCTAACCTTCTTTCTAATTTTTAATAACATCCAATAACTACGTGCATCGATACCAATACTTCGATTCAATATATCAAAGAAGAAAACAACAACGGCGCAAGGATATGGAGATCGGCATCCAAGCATTTTCAAATTTTTAAATCAAAAATCGAATTTCTACAATAGTTACAACGATAAAAACAACTTTCACATTTTTCATCTTCGTAAAAAATTAAGTTTCAACGCTCATCGATAATAAATCTACAAGTTTTCATTAATAATAATTGTATCTTCGACCGAACTACTTTATGAGCGGAAAGCGCCAGCCAAAGAAGTAAAAAGGTGACTTAAGCCGGAGGAAGCGTGGGTTGTGACACATTCTTGGCTGTTGGCGTCATCGACGGAAGTTGTGCCCCGCGAGATTCCTTGCTAAAGAAAAAGAAATGGCGCGCTCAAGAAATGAGTGTCGGTTGCTGGAATTCGTGAGGATGACGACCTGATGAAAAAGATCTCGATGGGGGCCCCCTCTCTTCAATCAACGATAAGTTTCTATCTTTCTCTCTTTCTTTTTTTAATTAATTTTTTTTTGTGCACAAGTGTTAGGTAAATTTCTTAAGAAAAAGTCAGCTCGGGGTAAGGGAAAATGGCATGTTTCAAAGTTATAGTGTCTTCATATTTTCATGATATTATCTAGTTTAATTGCCTAATGTAAAAGGTTTAAAAGTTAAATTAATAAATGTGATTTGTTATTAGTAAAAATGGCTCCTCTTCATTTATCCCACTTCGTGTGAATTTTATTTCAGCAGTTCTCTTTCAGGTTTCAATCTCTTCTTTTTATTTAGCCAAAAATTATTCGCACGTATGCCGAGAACCTGGGTGGTATATTGCGGTCACAACACTTTCTAAAACTAAGCATTTATTTTCTAAATGTGAAATATGAAAATGATAGTTGGTTAAAAATTTAAATAGTAAATCTTTGAATAGGATAAAGTTAAGGGTATGATATAGAGAAATACAACAATGGTGCCGTTCAAATTTGGATCGGAGAATTAAGTGTGATGAATGAGACGAGCCATTTTTTTTTTGTGTGTGTTTTGTTAACGCTTTGGTCAGCCATGGGTCAAATTTTTTCTGAATGATTTTAATAGATTGTATAATTATTATTAGTTATTTAGTATTTTGGGTTAGAATTATAAATTAAAATGCCTAGATCATCCACCGAGGAACTTCCCTCTTTAGATAATGCGCGTCATATAACGGTAACCACTGTGAATTTTGGGGAATTTATCCCCCTAGTAACCCCCTTTTCGGGGAATAACCCCGACTTTACGATTAATGATTTCTTCAACAAAATCGAAGAAATCGCCAAACACGCGTCATGGAAGGATGAACAAACACTATTTGTCGCCAAAACTAAATGCGTGGGAGAGGCGGACGCGGGAGTAATTCAGTTACCGGGTGTCGCCTATTTTTGGCGACTTTTTTTTTCTCGCCAACACCCGCTACTTGGCGCTTTTTTTTTTGTCGCCAAATTTTTCACGTGTGAAACACCATTTTAGAATACGATAAAATAATACAACATGTTGAGCACTGTCAGGAAATACAAATTACTTTAACACATTAAAATTCCACAGATATTCCACTTAAAAAAAAACAATAAAACAAAATACACCATCCATACTTAACACTAAAAATTGTCAGCAAATTCAGTAACAGGTAATTAAAAATGAGCAAACAGTAAACCACTTTTAACTAAAAAAATTTCAGAATATTAAGCAATCTAGTTCTACAGCTATGTAAACTATGCAACCAGTGGACCGTTTTTAACTAAAAAAACCTCAGTGGATTCAGCAACCTAGTTGTACAGCTATGTAAACTATGCAACCAGTGGACCGTTTTTAACTAAAAAAACCTCAGTGGATTCAGAAACCTAGTTGTACAGCTACGTAAACTCGGCAACCAGTGGTCCGTTTTTAACTAAAAAAACCTCAGTGGATTCACCAAACTAGTTGTACAGCTATGTAAACTAGGCAACTAGTGGTCCGTTTTCAACTAAAAAAACCTCAGTGGATTCAGCAACCTAGTTGTACAGCTATGTAAACTGGGCAAACACTGGCCCGTTTTCAACTCAAAACAACATCGGTGCATTAAATAACCTAGTTATACACCTCATATAAAGTCACTATATGAAAACATAACAACATCAAATATCCATTTACAATTCACATTGAAAACCTTAAGCAATTGCAAAAATTCTTTAAAAAAAAAACACTTACCTTTATTTTAAGAAACTCTTCAAAATATCCATAACACATCAGCTAATAACATAACACCAAAACGCTTCCTTTTATTTAACATTATAATCACGCCCTCCTTCAAATAAACACACACTTCCTTTTTAAACAACAACATAATATTCACTACACTTCAAATAACACAACACATTTCCAAATACATCTTGTATTCCCCGTAAATAACTCAACAAACACCAAACAAGAACTGACACATCGAATTCAAATTCACCTGCTTTTCGGTTTACCGATTACAGTTAAATTGCCTAAACCAATCACAAAATTCCTTTACCAAACATCCTGGTATCGTTTAATGAACCCACCGAGCGTTTTTTCATCAAAATACAGCATCATCCAACACCTCAACTCAATCTACACAGGTTACAACAGACATCTGACTCTAAGGCTAAAGTAAACAAACTTTCGACCAAACTCCAAGTTTGGCGACACATCGGCGCTTGGCGAGGACACCCGGTAACCGAATTTCCCCCGCGGACGCTTTTGTTAGGTCGCAGCCTGAGTTAAAAGCTGCCGATTACAGAACATTTAAAGAAGCGTTGAAAGACAGGTTCGGCACTAACGACAAAGATTGCTCTTTGTTAAAATTCACAACGGCAGTACAAGGTTTTAATGAGACCACGCGGGGTTTTTTATCGCGTTTAAACGGCTTAGCACATCGCTGCTTTCCCGATGATGAGCCCATTCGGCAAAGGATGTTGGTTTCCCAATGTCTTCAAGGCCTCCGACCTTCCGTCCGCCGATTCATCATGGCACAAGACCATGACACCTTTGAAAAAATTTGGGCTCTGGCCTTACAACCTAAGAACAATGCGCCGCGCTAGAGAAAGCCTCCGCGAATGTCAACATTGTTGACACCGAGCCGAAGCCGCCCGCCATTGAAACGGAGTAGAGAGAAATTAAATCTTTGGTTCAAAATAGTATCTTTGAAACAGATAAAAGAGTTAGCGATCTTCAAGAGGAGGTAAAGAGATTGAACAAATTAGTCATTAACAACGGTAACAATCGTATAATTTGTTTCAAATGCAGAAAACCAGGGCATTATAGTCGCGATTGTAGATCAAGGTATTTTAATCAACACAGACCCAATGGAAATGACAGGCAGGGAAACTAAATCAGGGGCAAGACAGGGACACTCATCTGATCTTGAATCCCCCTTTTGAGTGCACTGGGATTGCGACTTCGGAATCCAATTATACCTTACCCATTATACAAATTAATGTAAATGATTTTGTTATACATACTCTTATTGATACGGGTGCCTCAATTTCCATAATTAAGGGAAGTGTTTTGGAATCTTTGAAAGACACACGCTGCATTAAATTAGTAGAACCTTGTTTTTTAAAAGTATTGGGCATTACACAAAATTTAGTAACCTTAAACCAAAAAGTTAAGTTAGAAGTTCAATTAGGGACCTTTAAGTGTGAAATAGAATTTTTTGTATGTAATACAGATTTATTTACTTACGATGCGATCTTAGGTTCGAACTTCCTTATCCAAAATCAAATTCATATCAATTTTGCTAAGACTACCATTTCAAATGAAAATTTTTTACTTAATTGGTCAAATAAACAAATTTCTAGACATAATGTTAATTCTGTACAAAATCTAAATTTTCAAGTAGGTTTTAATAAACGTAAATGTATCATTCCTCATAAATCTGAATTAATTGTGACAGTTACTACTAAAGATAATTTTAAGATTTCTGATTTTGTCTTAATTCAACCACATAAGCATGCCATGACACATGTGTGGATTGTCTCGAGCTCAGTAAATGAAGGTAATGACAATGGCGAATATTTTGTCAAGATAGCTAATTTTTCTAACGACCCTGTTCACATTAACAAAGACACCAAAATTGTAAACATCGAGCCTATTGAGGTAATTAAGAGCGATGAAGTAAGCGTTGGGGAGGAATTTTATAAGGACGATAATGAATTGATGGGAGAAGTAAACATGGCGGAGGAATTTTATGAAGATGAGAATGAAATTTTTGGAGGTAAATTTGATCTGGCTCATTTAGGAGATGAGGAAAAAGTTAAATTAAAAAATTTATTAATCAAACATAAAGGTGTTTTTGCTGAAAGTGTAAAGCAACTTACGGGTTGCAACACCATAGCTCACCGAATTTACCTAACTGATGATTTGCCAGTCAGGCAGAAGCCTTACAGAACCCCACATCCTTTACGAGAAGAATTGAAAAGTCAAATAAATCAGCTTTTGGATGCCGGGATAATTTCTGTAAGTGATTCCCCGTATGCTTCCCCAATATTATTAGTTAAGAAAAGGAATAACACGTATAGGTTGGTATGTGACTATAGGAAATTAAATTTAAAAACACAACCGCTTCCTTTTCCTTTACCGTTAATTTCGGATTTATTAGATTCATTAGAAGGAGTCAAGTATTTTTCTTCTTTGGACTTGTGTTCAGGCTATTGGCAAATGAATTTAGATCCCAAGGATCGTCATAAGACTGCTTTCACCACCGAATTTGGCCTTTTTCACTGGAATCGTCTCCCTCAGGGTTTGAAAAATGCAACGTCGTCATTTCAAAGATTATTAGAAATAGTATTAGCTGGGCTGAAAGAGTGGAATATTAATACTTACCTCGATGACCTTATAATTGCGTCAAACACGTTCGATGAACACCTCGAAAAACTAGACATGGTATTCAAGAGATTAGGCGAGCACAATTTAAAAATTAATCCGGGAAAATGTCAATTAGTTAAGAAAAAATTACTTACCTTGGGTTTCAGGTCACTGACGGTAAAATTTTGCCCGACAGCAGAAATGTGGAGGCAATTCAAAATTTTCCAGTTCCGACTAACAAAAAGCAGGTTCGGTCATTTTTAGGACTTTGTAATTTCTATCGCAAATTTATAAAGAATTTCGCCCACATAGCAATACATTTGACTAAATTAACAAAAAAATCAGTAACTTTTGTTTGGGATGAAAATGCCAATAATGCTTTCGAGCAATTAAAGTCAGCATTAATCTCTTACCCTTGTCTCATTTTACCAAACACTAAGAAAGAATTCGTTTTGCATACAGATGCTTCTGGGTATGCTATTGGAGCTGTGTTGAGTCAGGAAGGCCAGGATGGACAATTACATCCGGTGGCTTATGCAAGTAGGCGGTTGAACGATGCCGAAACTAGGTATAGTGTTTTTGAAAGGGAAACCTTAGCGGTCGTTTGGGGGATAAACAATTTTCGACACTATTTGTATGGGCAATCTTTTAAACTTTTTTGTGATCAGAAGTCGCTTTCCTATGCACTCAAACTTAAGGATAGCGGTAGAATTACAAGATGAATACTAGCGCTTCAAAATTACGACTACACAGTAACTCACACTCCTGGAAAAATGAATGTGCCTGCGGATACTTTGTCACGAACAGTTCAGGTAGAACCCGTCAATGTCATTGAATTCACAACAAACAACTTCCCCCCTGCTAGGATTAGGAATTTGCAAGAGCAAGACACTAAGTGTCAAGAGATTTTGATTAAGTTAGAGGACACAAATGAAATTGAACAAAATGGGATGAAATTTTTTAAGAGGGATGGAATTTTGTTTTGTGTAAATGATTAAGCAAAGGGTCACAAATTTACCATCACAGACAGACTAGTAATTCCAAAGACACTCATTAGTGAGGTTTTGTCCTTAGGACATGACTCGATAACATCAGCACACCCAGGCATTAAGAGGACTTTAACCCGAATTAAGAGAAACTATTTTTGGTGGAACATGACACACCATATCATTAATTATGTCAAATCTTGCCACTCGTGTCTTGAGAGAAGAGGGTATAACGCTAAACATAAAGCGCCGCTACAAAGAATTCAAATAACTAGTCGGCCTTTTGAGCGAATTGGGATGGACGCAGTAGGACCACTTCCTATTACTGAGTCAGGCAATCAACATATTATAGTAATTGGTGATTATTTTACCCGGTGGGTGGAAGCATACCCTGTGAAGGATTTACAAACTGAAACGATTGCTTTGGTGTTAGAAAAGTTCATATGTACTCATGGGATTCCTGAGCATATGATAACTGACAGAGGTAGTTCTTTGATTTCTGACAGCATACAAAAAGTTTATAAAAAACTGGATATTAAGAAACATACTAGTACAAGTTACCACCCAGCGACTGATGGGGTAGTTGAACGGGTTAATGCTACAATAATTAACGCACTCCAGCACTTAGCAGACAATACTTACCATGAATGGGACAAATATTTACATTTTGCACTTTTAGCTTACAGGACAGCAGTGCACTCAACCTTAAAAGATACACCAGCTCATTTAATATATGGAAGGGATTTAGTATTGCCAATAGATCTTATAAGTAGCCCCCCATTGAGGTCATATTCTGATCAGAGGGAACTCAGCGAAGATTTGGAGATTCGTCTACAACAGTGTTTTAAAATCATAAAAGCCAATTTAGTTGAAGCTGCAGAAAAACAAGAAAAGTATAGAAAAAAGGTGTGTAAGGAGAAGGGTATTGTTATAGGAGATCTGGTGATGTTATACACGCCGTCAATTAAAGTTGGGCAAGGGAAAAAGTTTTCTAAATTTAATAAAGGGGTTTATAGAGTTAAAAATCAACTTAGTAAAGTCAATTTTGAAATCATTAACATATACAACCATAAAGATAAAAAAGAAGTCCATGTTGACAGATTAACCAAAATTCCAGATCGCCTCATTTTCCCATCCTTGGATGTTGAGTTCATAGAGGAAGAGCCTAGTGCTCCTAATGAAGATAACGAAATTTTAAATTCGCCAGATCTCAATAACAGTCCTTTCCCCAAAAACTATACAAAAACTGTCAGAGTAGTCGTGAACAGCAATCGAGTGCCCAGGAAGCTGCCCAGTAATGTACAGCAGTCTACGACAGGAAGCTCTGCTCCAGTTGTCCAGACCCCACCACAGGTTGTGGTGCCTCCAAGCACGGGACAGGCCACCAAACATCAATATAAATTAAGACCAAGGCAGAATGGTTTTGTAAAAAAATGAACTGTTATCATGAAGAATCAGATTATTATAGTGTGAAAAAATTTTATGTGTCATTTTGTTTTATATTTTATATGATTTAAGTGTTGATTGTTTTGATTCTCTACTAATGTTATATGAATATTTAATATAACTTTAACACTAATTTGTTGGGCCCAACATAAATATCATCTGCTGCTGAACATAATTTTTTTTAAGTTTAAGATATTTATTGGTGGAGTAGCTAACCATCTAATGTGAATATTTTGGGTTTGATTAATGTGTTCTTCACCTAGATATAGCAAAGTGTTATTTTTTTTTTTTAAGTTTTCTTATAAATCATTTTATATATGTTTTGTCAAAGTGGCAATTAATAGGGTTCTGTTGTAGGCTAAACACACTAGTTAGAAGTTGATCAGAGTCCAAAGTCTACAAATTTTTCTTTTATTATTGAATATGTTTGTGTTATATGCAAAAGTTTGCAATGGTTCGGAATGTTGGAGGGTAGTGAAGGTTTCCCTTTTGATATGCATTTCAACTTCAAGTGCTAATATTTTGTGTAGTGTTAGTTAGGTATTTTGCAATTTCTTTTTTTTATTTGTTTTCTTTTATTGTGATATTTTTTTTTGGTAATTGTATACTATTTTTATGCGAAGCAGATTATTCAAGCTACTGTGTTAGTTTTTTTTTTTTTTTTTTTTGTTTTGTTTTGTGTTGTAAATCAACATTTTGGTTAACAATTTGGAGTTAGGCGGGTTACTTAGGGTGTGTAAATTCCAGTTTACTGTTACGTTTCTTTGAGGAAAAAAAAAAATGTTGCACATTTTTTTTTTCGTGTGAGAGGGAGGTATTTGTTATGATTTCAATTTTAAGTAAAGTTTAATTAATTAATAGCCTATTTAATTAAAAATCCTAACCTTAATTAGTGAATTTTAAATCAAGTAAAATTAAAATTTCTAAACAATTTGTTTATTAAGATGGTTTTGTTTTGTCACCATATACCAGTATTCATAAAGGAAGTAAAATAATAATGAAGTGTTTAAAATTTATTAAGGTATATGTTGAATTACTATTGATGACTCATGGCTGACTCATTTTTATTTATTTGTTTACTTGTTCTATATTTTGGCGCCAAACATCTAAAAGATCGTTATTCTGGCGATCGTGTTGCCATCTTTGTGTAAGGTAACTATACATATGTGTTCAAGTAATTAAAATAATTTGTACAACAATTTTCTTTTAAATTTTAAATTTATGAAAATACGTTTTGTGAGAGCTGACATCATTCAGAGGGCTGGTAATAAATTTTTAGAGCTGACAATAAGAGTTTCATAAAAATGTTTGTTTTGAAATTGGTAATTTTCCTTAGAAAAAATTAAGTGGTTGTAATTACAGTTAAGTTTTTTTTTTTCTTTCTTTCACTATAATTATCTTTTCTGGAATTCTCTAACCTTCTTTCTAATTTTTAATAACATCCAATAACTACGTGCATCGATACCAATACTTCGATTCAATATATCAAAGAAGAAAACAACAACGGCGCAAGGATATGGAGATCGGCATCCAAGCATTTTCAAATTTTTAAATCAAAAATCGAATTTCTACAATAGTTACAACGATAAAAACAACTTTCACATTTTTCATCTTCGTAAAAAATTAAGTTTCAACGCTCATCGATAATAAATCTACAAGTTTTCATTAATAATAATTGTATCTTCGACCGAACTACTTTATGAGCGGAAAGCGCCAGCCAAAGAAGTAAAAAGGTGACTTAAGCCGGAGGAAGCGTGGGTTGTGACACATTCTTGGCTGTTGGCGTCATCGACGGAAGTTGTGCCCCGCGAGATTCCTTGCCTAAAGAAAAAGAAATGGCGCGCTCAAGAAATGAGTGTCGGTTGCTGGAATTCGTGAGGATGACGACCTGATGAAAAAGATCTCGATGGGGGCCCCCTCTCTTCAATCAACGATAAGTTTCTATCTTTCTCTCTTTCTTTTTTTAATTAATTTTTTTTTGTGTGCAGAAGTGTTAGGTAAATTTCTTAAGAAAAAGTCAGCTCGGGGTAAGGGAAAATGGCATGTTTCAAAGTTATAGTGTCTTCATATTTTCATGATATTATCTAGTTTAATTGCCTAATGTAAAAGGTTTAAAAGTTAAATTAATAAATGTGATTTGTTATTAGTAAAAATGGCTCCTCTTCATTTATCCCACTTCGTGTGAATTTTATTTCAGCAGTTCTCTTTCAGGTTTCAATCTCTTCTTTTTATTTAGCCAAAAATTATTCGCACGTATGCCGAGAACCTGGGTGGTATATTGCGGTCACAACACTTTCTAAAACTAAGCATTTATTTTCTAAATGTGAAATATGAAAATGATAGTTGGTTAAAAATTTAAATAGTAAATCTTTGAATAGGATAAAGTTAAGGGTATGATATAGAGAAATACAACAGTGCTTGCAATACCTATAGGGTTATGCACGCGCGAGATCGGTTTCAAACTATGGTTATATTGTTTTCGATAAAATGTTTCGCTTAAATTGAAGTAAGCCTAAATCAATTCGTATTTAAAAAGATTTATTACTTGAAAATAGAACACAGTTAAGAACAAAATATTAAGAAGTGGTTTATAATCCGTTAAAAAAAGAAAAGAGTAGCATCTATTGGGATTTTTCAATATATTATCCGAGGCCGAGCTTCTCTCTCATTTGCCCATAATGGCTAATAACAGTATACAGGACCTGCTTATGATTTTCATCTTTGGTTACTTTATTCTTATACCCTTGAGCGAACGTCACACCAAGCTCGGCAGTATCACTAATTGCGCGTGGGTTTTTCAAAGTATCCAGAGCAGTTAAGAAACCTGAATAAAATCATTCTTGAATGAAGTATCTCTCTATTAAAAAAAAAAAAGAACGGCCGCTGCCGCCGCTGTCTAGTGCTTCTTGGGCTATCTTCTCCTAAACCGTGGGGATTTGAATTTCGAGAAAGATATTCACGGATGTGGAGAATTCCGAGAAACCTGATAAGGTGACTTAAATTTAGAAAATCGAATTATTTTAGAAGATATTAATAAAAAACTGAAAAAATAAAACATAATGGTTTTCCAGATTTGGCATAAAATCATTCATTCCTATGCAGCAAAGCAATTCCAAGTATGTCAAACATGAAGTAGAATTACACCCATTTTACGCCAAATGAAAAAGTATATGAAATAAGTAACTGAAAGTGTGCTACACAAATATGACAATTTTCTAGTAGTAAGTTCGCTTAGACAACAGGACTTTAGAATTAGAGATTATTCGTTTTCCCGAAACAGAATAATTAATTGTAACTGATTTTAAAAGCGCCATCTTGGCATTAGGTACGATCTGACAAAATAGTATCTTTCCAAGCCGGGTGAATCTAAACGGCCAGTTCAAAAATGTTAGAACCCAATATCTTGAAAATGAAAAACAATTAAAATGCAGAATATTTTAAAGCCAGTTCGGTCCAGCTGGAGTATTTGCTACCAGTAGAAATATTTGGTGGCGTTAACTATGCCATTATAGCAGTTATAGTACACTTTGGATATTTGCCAGCGTGGCGATATGATATAATTCGTGGTGCTAAATGCGCCAATCTGCAAAGGATTATATGTATGCAGGGGCGTAGCCAAGGGGGGGTTAGGGGGTCACAACCCCCCCCCATGAGGAATTTTTTGCCATACAAAATGTATATTCTTCGCTACATTATCACACACACGTATACATATATATATGAGTTATAGTAGTCGTAACCCCCCCCATGAAAAATTTCTGGCTACGTCCCTGGCTGAAGTTGCATGTAACCAACTGCTTCTAAACAATAGATCTGTAATCTAACACAAAAAAAAAAATCTGAAAAAAGATCTACAATAGAGAAAATTTGCCTTGGAGAAAAAATGCAAAACATGTTTTATGACATAGAAATGATCAGCTATTAAGTAAATCAACTCATAAATAAGTGTTCTTACTTCTTTTAGAAAATGGCGCAATTCTGCTTTTCTTGGCGTACGTCCTAGACCTCTAACTATAATTTCCAAATATCTGTGCAAATAAAGTAGTTTGAAATTCGAGCAAAAAAACAATGGGTAAGACATTATTTTTAAAGTCTTATAATAATAGTATTGTAAATATTTATTTGAATAACGCCCAGTTCAATCTTCCTTGATTTGTTCAGTATGCATAATGCGCATGAATAATTATTCGGAAATCAAAACAATTAATAAAAAATCAGAAATATAGAATAGTTAAAACGCAATATTTTTAAAATACAGAAAAATAGTTTTAAAAAAGTTTCCTGATTAGCAGTTTTATTTACTTTGTTGTTGTTGTTGTGGTGGTGGTTGTTGTTGTTATTTGTTTGCTTTTCCAGTATCTTGATCAATCTAATCAATACAGAATCAAATGTTTTAACGCTTTGAAATCATACTTGTTAACCCTTTAAAAATAAATGTATTGATTTTTTAACATATCATTATAGCTTCTTAAAGATCTGGGGGGTTTTTTCTCTCTAGAAATAATCTTTTAACACGAAAACAATTCTATTCATAAATTAGATAACATCCCCACCTTAGCCTTTATCATGTGACTTTTCCTATTAAAAATACACAGAATTAAAATTGTTAGACTTCATGAAAATAATTGAGCGAAATGTAAAACTACTGACTTCGAAACACATTTGCGGATTTTTTCAACCGTAAACGTAAGCTTATTATGTGTGTGGACAGAGCTAGTAGAGGAACAGGCAAAACAAGCCCGCTTGGCGAAAAATCTGTATTTCTTTAAGTAGGTATACACTAGAGACACACTGTTTGATATTTGTGCACGCTGACGTCCACACTTGCACGAAGTACGGGGAATTAGAGATCCCTATTTGCACGTAGGGACCCCTTTGCACTTTGTTCTAGCAAAAAAAAAAAACTGCCAATAACATGAGCATTTCTGAGGCTGCCCATTTTGCCGCAAGTAGAAGGGGAAATCTCAAGGCCTGGGACTAATGTTGTATGGTTATTAGTTGCTTTACTTTGCTAGTGTATTACCTAAATATTCGTTCGCACACCTCGCAGTTTTTTTCTATCTATCTTTAAATTCAAATTTAACTAGTCAAACTGATTAATCACGGACGTTTACATAATGAAATGAGATGACGAATTGTAGAGAGGCTAGAGGCAGGCCAGTCGTAAGTTCAGACTTGCAGAAAGTTTAGTGTTACGGTCAGGGTCATGTGCAATTAATAGAAGCAGTTACAGGCTTACCGAATCGATCGAGAAGAAGCCTGGTCAAGGCCTGCCAAAACCCACGATGGCCAAAGAAAATCATTTTTTGTTCATTACAGAGAAATATAGCAGCCATGCTGTATCTTTTCAACTCTCTCGTTACTTCTATATGTTAACCCACAGGAAGCCAAATTTCAAAGGTTAATGTTCCAGAAGTCTTCATAAAAGATAGTTGTTCGCAAGAAGACATTCTGTTTTCGTTCTTTTCACTTCTTCGAGCAGAGTCCGTTTATTCCAGAGTTTCCAACCGGTTTGTGCACGGACCGGTTTCCACGGTTCCTCACGGACCAGCACCGGTCTGCGAGACTTTACTACCGGTCCAAGTATATCAAATTGATCACAGCATTATCAGCAGGATATGTCGTTATAACTAAAAATCATATATTTGTAGCACTAGATTTAGTAAACAGAATACAGGTTTATGAAATATTTGCTATTTTTGCCAAACACTTGTCTGCCAAACATTTTACCTGTGTTTGCCCATCCGCAGAAGTAGAAAGTATGGGAAACACTGGTTCAGCATGGTGCAGAGATCATAGAAATTGGAGTACGGATCGATTGGAGACAGCTTCTTCACTGATGAGTCCCAGTTCAGCTTAACTTGATTCTCGACGTATTTTCATATGGAGACAGCTAGGAACCGGTTAGCTGCCCCCCAACAATTTCCAATAAATCCACTATTATAGCAGTGGAGAATTCAGTGCCTGGGCAAGAATCATGTTGGATGGTGCCACAGCCTTCCGTTTCTTTGAAAAAGGCATCGTAACTGGTGTGCCTAGTAGGGATGAGATCCTGAACCCTAAATTTACATTTTTAGCGGCGCAATTGATCCCGATTTCAGTTTAATGAAAGACAGTGTTCAGCTATAAAGAACTCATCTGATCGATGATTTTCTGAAAAGTGAAGATATTTGCCGGATGGGTTAGCCAGGCAGGTCTCTTGACCTCAACCCTAACGAGCATACCTCAGACGCTCTGGGGAGAGCAACTGTAACTTATAACCTTCCTCCGAGTATCATCCAGTGCCGGAAAACATCTTTACTGAACGGGTGCCACAAACTGCATGTATTATAACTTTGTTGTTATTTTTGTTGTTGCTGTTGTAGGAGATAATCGTCAAATCTTAAAATTCTCTTAATTCTGAAAACCGTAACATAGTAACAATATGTTATAGGGGAAACGCGTTTTAACTGACAGCGCTAGGTAAAACCTGAATTGACTAGGGAAAACCCCATTTATTCGGGTTTTGACTGATTTTTTAGACAATAATTTTTACATCCATCAAAAATTATTGCATTATTTCAACGATATGTTGTATGACAAGTTGGTTTTTTGAGAAGTCTCGCAAAGGGCCAGCGTTAGCATATTTTCGAGGTGGGGGGAGGGGGCAAGATAAGGATTCCAGTTCAACTCGCCTATTGATTTGATTGATAGATATTGGCGCGGATGCAACTGACCCTCGTCCGTATTCACCACTTGTTATAACATTGAAGTTATTTTGTTTCTTATCTAATAATAATTTTTCAATAAATCTGTTTTCCCAATTTTTAGTGCATAAAGTATTAACACTCCGGAATTCACTTGGGAAAACGGGTTTTCCCGGGCGCTGTCAGTCAGAACGCGTTTTGCCTAGTTAATTCGGTTTTAGCCTAACGCTCTCAGTTAGAACGCGTTTTCCCAGGTTAATTCGGGTTTTGACTGATTTCGGGTTAACATATATATTAGGGTTGATCGAAAAAAAAAAATTTTTTCGAAATCGTTATCTCCTGAGGTCTTAAATGTTGTAAATTAATATAAATAAGACATGTGTAAAGTTTGATTGTTCTACGACGACGTCTTGGGGTTGTGCATCTAGCTTGAAATTTAAAAAATTTTGAAAAATATGACTTCTTTAAAAAATTGACCAAAAAAATTCCTTTCCTAATTATTAGGATCCCGAGATTTTACAAGTTGTATATTGTTACGAATAAGAGGTATGCAAAATCTGAAGAGGGTGTAACAATTTCTAGGAGTTGCACATCGAGCTTGAAATATATAAATAATCTGAAATATATGCGTTTTTTGACAAAAATATGTAGAATGTAAAAATTTTATTTTTAATGAATTAGTCCCATTGAAAAATAGTCAGTAACGATCGCAGCTCTTCTCTAGTACAATCACAATCGTAACTACATTACCCAGGACCCACCTCGTTGATTTGCCTGCGATCCGAGTCCTTCCCGTGCCAGCCCAAGCATCCAATTATTGGAGCATGCGTTTTAATGAATAATGTAAAGCCCGACTTCAGATCAAACTGTGGCATTTTATGTCAAGTGTAATAATCTAGATCGTAAGAAATCATCATCTGATAGATGGATAGACAGCAAATTTCGGAGTGGCTCTTTGCTATGTGTGAAGTTGGCAAATACAACATTGCAGAGATTTAGTTAGATTAGAAAACTGCGTTATTAGATTTCGGATGACGCCTTTGTTCTTTCCAGAATTCGATGATTCACCACCATTGCCAATACATGTGAGGGTCTCAAGATCAATGAATTTCGTGTCAATGAGTGAAATTCTTAAAATCAGATCGTGACATATGGCCAGAGTATGCTGAACCAGGTTCCATTATGAGCGAGGTATGTTCTTTGTAACAAACACTTGGGTGTAATTTGCCGTAAACAAATTTTTCTATCTATCTGGTTTTGTTCTTCCTCCAATCAAAACACAATCCCAAGAAAATTTTAAAGCCTTCTTCCGTTTCTTTCACTGAGAGTCATCTCAGCCTTCCTCTAACTTTATATGGGTCGAGAATCAGTTGAGAAGATTTCTCTCCATCTGCATTCCTTCCGCTTTCTAGATTGTGAAATAAAGTTGATACCAAAGTTGCTGCTGCCCAGTCCGTAATAACTTTGTGTCGCAGACTTGTGAAAGCACTGAGATTTGTATTCTAACTTGGTCATTTGTGAACGAATCTCCCAAAGTGGTGGTAGATAGGCATTCAGCGTTTTCTTCAGTCTTTCGTACTTCTCTTTCGTTATTTTCACTTTCCAAATCAATGACTAAAGTTGGAGACTGGCTATTGGAACTTTCACTTCTTTCTTTACCAATCTCAAAATTTCTCTTTTCAACTTTTCTCTCATTCTCCACAAACTTATCTTCTTTATGATTCCTTTAAACTACTCCATCGATTGTCGCATATCTTGCTCCCCTCTGGTCTGCTAATAACTCCCGTTCTGTATGAGGTATGTGAGGCTCTGAGCCACACCTGCTCCGAAAAAGTCAGGACATTTGCAAGTGCGATATTTAATAGCTCGGTAAGGGAGAGTTTTTCCCACTTTCTTCATAAACAATTCCTAATGCCTGTCTCTAACGTACGATTTATTTAGCTGCTGAACTTGCTCATGACCTTTTTTAACTATCTCTCAAATTCCTTAGATTGACACGGTAGGGATATTGGCCTTGTAGGGATATTGGCCGTTTGTTCTTTCCAGAATTCGATGATTCGCCACCACCGCCAATGCATGTGAGGGTCCCAGATCAATGGATTTCGTGTCAAACTTCCCAAATTTCCAGTGAAATTCTTAAAATCTTTATAGATATAAAATCTTCTCAGATAGTGACGTATGGCCAAAGTATGTTGAACCAGGTTCCATTATCAAAGAAATATGTTCTTTGTGACAACAAATTTTTCTAGGTATCTGGTTTTGTTCTTCCTCCTATCAAAACACAATCCAAAGAAAATTTTAAAGCCTTCTTCCGTTTCTTTCACTGCGAGTCATCTCAACCTTTCTCTAACTTAATATGGGTAGAGAATCAGTTGAGAAGGTTTTCCTCCATCTGCATTCCTTCCGCTTTCTAGATTGTGAAATAAAGTTGATACCAGAGTTGCTGCTGCCTAGTCCGTAATATCTTTGTGTCGCAGACTTGTGAAAGCACTGAGATTTTTATTCTAACTTGGTCATTTGTGAATGCATCTTCCAAAATGACGGGAGATAGGCATTCAGCGTTTTCTTCAGTCTTTCGTACTTCTCTTTCGTTATTTTCACTTTCCAAATCAATGACTGAAGTTAGAGACTGGATATTGGAACTTTCCCCTCTTTCTGCACCAATTTCGAAATTTCTCTTTCCAACCTTTCAACTTTTCTCGCTTTCTCCATAACTTTTCTTCTTTACAATTCCATCAATTGTCACATATCTAGCTCCCTCTGGTCTGCTACTGACCCGTTCTGCATGAGGTATGTGAGGCTCTGAGCCACACCTACTCCGGGAATACATTTGCAAGTCCGATATTCAATAACTCGGTAAGGAAGAGTTTTTCCCACTTTCTTCATAAACAATTCCTTATGTCCGTCTCTAACGTACGATTTATTATTTATTTAGCTGCTGCTCATGACCTTTTCTAACTAGCTCTTGAATTCCTTGGATTGACACAGTAGGGATACTGTCCTTGATCTAAATTTTCTGTATTTTGATCGCCGCAACTAAGGATACTTCTCCTTCCGGTGGATCCTGCCCTTTATTCAGAAATTTTTCTTCTTAAGTATAGTAATATAGAAGTACGAGTATGTCTTCTCGGGTTGGTAACTTGGTACAAGGTAATTCTTTTGATATTCCCAGCTCTTCTAAGACCACCAGATTTTGTTCCATGTCCTGTTGTAGACAGTTTCCCTCTATTCAGAATCGTAGCAGTGCAAGGCAACCACCTTTTAGCTTTTTTGGGAGTAAACTGAAAGAACCATCTATCTGAAACGTTAAACTAAATTCCTGTTTCAACGAAATATCTCCTGCCTGGTTTAACCGAACGCATATGCATCGCCATCACTCGGCAGGCAAACCGGCGCTAGTTGTCTAGAGCACAGCTTGTGTACTGCGCCAAAGACGAAACGACCGCATAACGTGTGCATTGTATCAAACTATTCGTAAAGCCATTTTTTTGTGATTTACTGAGCTTCTCTGAACATTTTTAACATATGAAAGGACCAAATTATTTTTAACAAATAAAGTTTGCTTTCTACATAATGTTTTCAAAAAACACATATCAGATATTTATAGATTTCAAGCTCCATGTGCAGTCCCTAGAAATTTTCGTAGCCCTTCCAGATTTTTCATACGTGTTTTTCATAACAATATACAACTTCTAAAACCTCGGGAGCCTCATAATTCGGAAAAGAATTTTTTTGGTCGCTTTTTTAAAAAAGTCATATTTTTCAAAAATTTCTAAATTTCAAGCTCGATGCGCAACTTCAAGACGTTGTCGTAGAACATTCAAATTTTACAAACGCCTTATTCATATCAATATACAACTTTTGAGACCTCAGGAGATAAAGATTTCGAAAAAAAATGTTCGATCCACTCTACTATATATCGATCGACATGGAATATTTTAATGCCACTTTGTTATCCTTTCCCATTTTGTGGAAATGAGATTTTTGTTTTTCGTCGTGCAATAGAGTAATAATTATTTTTTTTTCGTATGGATAATGGAAGTATTGGAATTTGGTAATTGCAAGGCCAAACGACAGAACTCTAAAGGATTGAACTAGATTTTTTTCGATAACCGTCAGTTATCGCAAAATATTAACAGACAATTTTTTTTAATTTAATAATTCTAAAAGTGAACACTTTTTTCAGTTAGGTAAACTCTTCGGCCAAATAATAAAACAATATCATCAAGGTACATAGTTTGTCCTGTGCAAGCAGGTATCAAAAGATTTACTTGTTAACTTTATTTCATACTGTTCGCTAATTTGTAGACAAAATAAAATACTGAAATGCAAAAATATTCAAAGCAAATGAACGTACTTAATATCAATTTTGCCTTTTCCGTCTTCGTCAAAAATTTTGAATGCTTCTTCAATTTGTTCTTTTATGTGAATCTTATATGCACTAACACCTAAAGAAGAACGGTTAAGATTTAAAGTAACGTTATTATCATCACATTTTTTATGTTGTATATTACAAGTGCTTCTCTATACGCCAATTTACATGCCACATTTTACTGTATTCAAAAATAAATTCATCAATGAGACAAATCTTGCCCTATACAATGATTAGCACAAACAGGTTAAAAAGACGCAACTAACCCTGGGGGTCGTAATAATAAATCTTATCTCTTGAGCTATCTGGCGGAAGTTTATTAGGGATGGATATGAAACTAGACGTGACAGCTCTATTTTTTTATTACTAAAAGGTAACCAATAAAATTCTTGCCGTTTTTGCTTTGTAGTTGAATGGAGTGAGAATAGATATGCAAATTAGTGTATGACGTGGTTAAGAAACCGTTTGGTCGAGAGTACTAGTTCTCAACCACGTCGTTATCAGTCCTCATGAAATTGGGTCCACCTGTGCACTTTCAGCAAGGGTAACCCACACAGTAGCGAAGAGAAATGGAAGTGTCGAAGGAGCTCGTTCGGTGTTGTTTGCTTTACGACTTCAAAGTGGGCTTATCAACAGCTGAATCAAGTCGCCGAATATGTTAAGTGTTTGGGGATAATGCTGTGAATGAACGTATGGAAAGGCACCGGTTTCAAAAATTCAATTCTGGTGATTTCTTCCCTCTGTAATGAACCTCGCAGTGGACGACCGTAGGCTTTCTTGTCCGTACCTTGGATAAAGAAGTCCTGCAGACGGTTATTGAGGAGGGCAGCATCCAAACGTGTAGTGAACTTGCAAGACAATTTAAGGTTTCTTATGAAACGGTTAGACTTAATTTGAACCGCTGTAAGACGTAAAGGTCAGGTAAATTTGTTCCGCAGATGCTGTTGGAAGTCCATAAAACACAAAATGTGGCAGCCTGTTTATCGTTGCTTTCTCACCAACTAACGGTTAGCAAATAAGGTTCTTACGTATTATATCGTCCACCGCACGAAATAGAAGTTAATGATTTGCCTGGTCAAAACTCTTACAGCTGACGAGATTAAATATGATAATGTATTACAGAAGTGAACGATTATAAAATAAGCTTAGTAACACTATTAATAGGAAATTTCATTACTCTTTTCCGTTATTTAACGTTAAATCGTACATATTGGATAAAAAGAATTTACTGGAGAAAATGGTAGGCAACAACGTAAGTACCGTAAGTAATATGTAAGTACCAAAAATTTTTACCTGTTACACTCATTTCAAAGCCAGATGGCATCTGATATCAAAAGTTATTTCAAGCTAAAATAGAAATAATATCGGATGTAGGTAAACCGATTAAAAATTTGGGGTCAGATTCTACTATTATGTTTCAGACAGTAGTCAGTTGTATTTCTGGTCAATAAACAATGGTTTACATTTACTGCCACCTACGGGGACCAAAACTAATTGTAGCATTTCGACGTGACGTACTTCATCTGAGTCACAACTGAGTGCGCTGATTCTGAAATATCAATTTTAATTATCTTTTGACCCCGATTCATGTGTTAGGCTTGAGAGGGAAATTAGCTTTCATTTGCATCAAGTTCATTGGTAAATGGCTTGCTAGTGAAATACAATTCTCGATGGCAGAGTTCGGAAAGCTACCTAGCGACAAAGTCTGCAATATTTACTCGCCTTGATCCAGTTTTCTTAAAAACTTTCCTTTTGGTTTTATAACTGGTCGTTATAAATAGATACTTTTGTGTTCCCAAGAGTAAATCTAAGGGAAGCAATCTTCCTATTACCTTGCGTATACGCTGTACTCTATTCAATCATAGATGGCTTCCATTGCAAATGAGCTTTTTTCGTTTTTACCCCTGCATCTTTATTTACGAGAGTTGCAAATGGAGGCTAGAGAAATTGACAATCATGCAATCTAATTAGACGATAGCTCAGGAATCCTCATAGCGTCCCTTCCGTAACATTTGAATTTGCCAAGTAACTTCGCGCGCATCTTGCGCATGGATGTAGAAACAGCTAGATCACATCCACGGACAAAGACACTAGGACTAAATGAAGTACGGGTACGGCGATTTGGAATTAAACTGGCTGATTCTGTTTCCACAAATAATCAGTTCGACGCGTCAGTAAAATGCGTTGGGCGTCATCTGACGCAAAACTACACACTCAAAGCTGAGATTTCCCCGAGCCACCGAGTCGAGTCGAATCTCTAGTTCAAGCTTCAGAATTCTCCTAGTTTAGCCACAGCCCTCTATAGTAATAGGCCAGCGCGCTGATTCAAAATGGCGGCGACTGAAGGCGGAATTTCCCCTTTCCCTTCATGCGACCGCAGTGCACAAACCAGAAAACAAATTTAATATTTTACTAAACAATTAATGATTACATGACTGAAAAATTTTACCATCTCTTATATAATGATTTTTACCAATAAAAAAGTTACACCCGAAAGATAATTTATTTTATTTTTGGTATTATAGAGATAATATTTTGATAATAGGCCTTCTTTGTAAACAATATGTTATATACCACGAAAGCAATTTACTATTTCATTTTATTTTAATTTGAATCATTTTAACTATGTATTATTCAGTATGCAATTCATATAATGATTTCCATTAAATTATTCAAAGTTTCGGGGGAATAAAGTATTTTACTGTAGCTAAATCATTTTAAATAATAAAAAATAATAATTATATAGATTCTATTTTCAAGGAGAAAATCTATAAATAAAAATAGCATGGATATACTAAAATGAATCAAAACATATCAATTCAGCAACTTTATTTTTAAAATCATATATATACACTCACAAACAATTTGCATCTTATTACAAAAAAGTAAACAATATATATAGATTAACATTTTTACTATTGAAAATTATCTAACTTCACAGTATTTCCATAAAGGAAGTAACAAAGTAATTTCACCCTTAAATTAATTGATAATTTCTGTTATTTGCACTTGTAAAAGTTACTCGTTCAACATTTTGTAATTACAATCTATGGGCTATTTCAATAACTATTTCTTTGTGATTATACTAAAAAATAAATAAATTATAAAAAATTTTAACATTTTTGCCCATACACATACACACCCATTTATCGTGAGGTAATGGATTGGGAACAGAAATGTAAATACTTAAGCAATTGACTAGCGTTAAATTAAAAACATTTATGAAGGGACAGGGTACCTCTTCAGTAGCATAAATTGGAGTTTAAAAGGGTTAAATCGTTTGAAAATAAACGTTGTTTTTCAAAACACAAGTGTCAAACAAAGTTTAAAAATGAAGATAGAAAAAAAATTATTTGGGAAAAAACATCAACTTTAATAAATATATTTTGAGACATTAAATAACTGTCCGACTGTGATTTTAACAAGTTATTCTAATTTTGATATTTTAAGCAATGTTAGAGGTACAGTGTCTCTTTTAAAATTTACAGTAACATGAGTTAATAGTACAGTCAGTTACAGTGAGTTAATATTACAGTCAGTTACAGTGAGTTAATAGTCATTATTATAATATATTTCAAAAGTTAAATCTAAGCTTACCTTAAAAGATATTTCTATTGAGGCTATATCCAATACACATAATTTAATTACAATTGATTGTTCATCAGTTTTAATATAATTCCATTTGGGATAGTTCATTATGCAGTCACGTATGCACATTTCAGCTTGATGGATATCTTTTATTTTATTTAGTTCAGTCTCATTAGTGTATGTTATTAAACTTGTATTTAAAGACAACTGGATATTTTCGTTTTCTTTGTCGTCACGAGTTTTTCTTTTTTTGGGCACTGTGATATTTAAATAAGGTGTGGAATCATGAATATATGTTGGAAACGCATAAGGAGTCAAAGCAGGACTGGCTCGGGGACTCTTATGTATATTCCAATCTTTGTCCTTCCAAATATCTTCTCGAACAATCATCTCACTGGCAAAATGTTTAATGCAAACTCTAGCATTTTTGTGAATTTGAAATTTTGCCGATGAATCCGGTTAATCCAGAAATTTCTTTGTTCCTCATCGTTCGGGAACCGGAAACAAGTTACGTATGGCGGATCGTAGTTCGATCTGCAATGAGGAACAACACATTTGAAAGGCATAACCTACAAATGAAATAAAAAACATATATTATCGGTAATTTAGATTAAACGTTATTATAAATTAATTAGGTTTTAAATTAATGGATATTTTCGTGGATTAAATTAATGGATATTATGAAACAAACAAGCTTTTGATTCACATTTTAAAACCATTAGTTAATTACTAATACAAAAATGTAGAGAATGTAAACAAGCTCAACACATTAACATTAAAATTATTTTTTATGTAAAAAAATAAATTACTTACTATTTGTCTGATTTCTTTCTTTCTTGCACTATTCATCTACACATATGCATCAATAGAAGCTATTTTAAGTGAAACAATATTACATTATGTGAGAGATAAAATGGATGACTGTTGTTCTTAACTTCCATTTAGAATGAAATCGCGAACGATGGCAGACGAACAGAATAATTTTAAACCTTCCGCCTTCGGTTGGTCACGTGATCGTATTCCCAAGAATCAGCGCGCTGGCCTATTACTGGAGAGGGCTGTGGTTTAGCTTATAGTGACGCCATCATTTGGCGCGAATTAGATTAGGATTTCAGTCTTCAAAGATGACTATCGTGCTTTCTCTTAGTCCAAGATCACATCCAATATTCCTAATCGGGCCCGGACTGGCCAGCGTGTCCGACTGTCTGCAGACGAGTGGGCCTCGGCGGGCCCTCCCTGCTGAGGACGGGCTTCCAAACAGAAAAAAGAAAGAATTTTTTTTTTTTAAAGTGCTATACTGATAGCACCTGAATGAAGTTTGACACATAAAAAATTTTTTGCAGCTGCAATTGCGCCCCAGAAGGCTTCAAAACCTTCATTTTAAATGTAGCTCTCAAAATTTTTTGAGTGAGGGTTCCCGAATGAACAAGGGATTAATTAATATGAATGACGCATATTAATTAATAGATCAATATTTTATTAATGCATTAATTAACAATAATAATTAATTAATAATAACACCATACCTCCTCCATGCCCCGAAAGTTAACACATCCTATTATTTATCGGTCGCACAATAACCCGCCCCCCCCCCACCCTTCTCTTGAGACGGGCGGGCCCCTCCCTCCCAGTCAGGGCCTGTTCCTAATTCCTAATCGTGTATGTTTTTATGCCAAAAACTTACCTCATTCTTCATTCCTGCCACTATAATGGCTGCCTTGTCGTCAATGAAAAATAGAACATTAATTGCATTATCTCAAAAAGTTAAATAAATTCAAGGAACTCTTTCCTTTTAAATACAGATTTTCCTAAAATGATTTCAATGATCAACATTCCAGCGACTATTATTCCGCGCATGCAATACCCAGCGTTTGGAAGCATTAAGTTTTCCCTTATTATGCTGAATCTACCCAGATACCACACTTGTCCATTTTATGTCTATTTTTGATCCAACTCATCGATAATACATCCATGTCTGTATATAGACATCCATAAGACATCTATTTAAGGATATAATCTGGAAAATCCAGAAAATGCATATGAATAGGCCAAAACTAGAAGTAGAATATCCAGAATAAGTCCTTTCGTAGGCGCATTCCAGATGATCCGCACTAGTTAAGTGACATGACATAAAATGGATGTATGGCAAGAAATGGACAAAATATGGAGAAGTTAATTTAGTTTGCTTCATTGATTTTACGCAACATAGTACTTCCGACGTATGACTTTATCAAATTTAATGTTTTTATTGATATTATATTTGTTTCCTTGAAAAGGTTTTAAAACAATTTAAATTCCTCAGAGTATTTTTTTAATTTTGTGTCAGGGGATTTTGAAATTTAAAGTACTTTTTATGTAGTATTATTTTCTGTAAAAACGACATTCTGTAAAAAGAAACTCATTACCTTATACAAAAAAGAAAATTCTCTAGCGACTCAACATCCAAAAAGGAATATCTCCATATTTTTCAGAAACATCTATTTCTGATCCATTCTGAAACTAAAAAATCTTTACTTCAACCTTTTGACGTTTTAGAGCACATATGGACAACCTCCGGCAGCGGGCCGGATATGGCCGGCCACGGCTCTTGATCCGACCAGCGGAACATACCAAAACCTCGCATAAAACCCATATAGACCATCCAAAATCCCTTATAAATCCCAATTATACGGCCCGCGACTTCGCTAATAAAGTTTTTGCCCGCAACTTTTCAAAGGCTGTCCATCGGGCTCGGGCCCTGTAATTCATCATTGCGTTCGGGCTCAGGCTCGTGAAAAATGCCTCCTTTATTGAGCATACTCCTTGAAACAGATTTTAAAACGCGATTCATCGGTAAAATAAACGTGCTGATACGATGTTAGGATTTGCAACAAAATAATTGATGGGTAAAAAGCTAGCTTTTTCTAATAATTTACTAAATGGTGTGTTGTGCTATTTCATTTGCGTGTGTGTGTGTTAAAATGCTGTTAATTCAAAATTTTGGCCTCATTATTTACTGGTCTTTCTTAGTTAATTGCTCGCATTGTATATATTCACATCGTATCATAAAATATTTTTTTTAAGTAATTTTGTTTCTATCAACTAAATTCTTTTATGCAAATTTCTTAAATTTATTATACAAAATCTCTTTTCTGGACGTGTTTTAAATATAACATTTTTTAATGTCACTATATGAGATTTGTAACTTGTATTTTTCTGTATCTAATAAGTCTAAGTGCATACGAATGTTTAACACTGGTGTGACTACTCAACGGAATATTTATTTAAAATTGGAACATTATTGTTATTATTTGATAAACATGGATATAAAGAATTAGAAAGTGCATTAAGAGTTTGCAACAATATTTGTCTTTAATTTGCACAAACGGCAAAATTTATCGTATTCTATTCAATGAAGTAATTGGATTTTATTTATCTTTAGCTGAAATTTTGGGCTCCGACATAAATAATATTGCTCGGACTCGGGCTTCAAAAAATGAGCCCGAACTCATCTCTAGTCCATACCTGTTTTAGAGTAAGTCCCACTGCGTGTAATGGTTAACACACTCCACTCTTACATCTATGATTAGGGGTTCAGATCTGAAGCTGGGCAAGTACTCAAACGTTGGTAAAAAATGATTTCTATGTACGAGATTACAAAAGTCATCATCAAGATATGACACTAAATTTAACCTTTACCTTTAATTCCCAGACAGCACATAAGCTTAAATCAAGCTTGATATTTCCTTGAATTTGACGTATTAATGCAAGCTTGGCTTTAGCTTGATTTTAGCTTTCAAAGTGCGCAGTGATGGCGCCATCTGTGAAAGAGAATGGACATTAATTGTCTAGCGTCCTCAAATTTGCTGAAAGTTCGTAAAAGATGTATTTTATTTTATTACCAGTTCCACTTTACCGGCAGGGCAAACGGGGCAACTGCCCAGGGCCTACAGATTTTAGGGCCCAAAAATCTTACATCTTACACTTTTGTAGTTTTAAAATAAAATTACAAAGGATAAAAAAAAATTAGAAGTTAAATAATTTTTTTAATTATAAAGTATGAACAATGAAAATAATTCAAATTTACATTTGTATAAATTAATTTAAACTTATTTTTAATTCTTCGAAATGCTCCGATATAGCATACCAATATGTAGGAAAATAACTAACCACATTTGTAAAGAGAATTTTTAGCGTTAAAAAATAGCAAAATTTTTCAATTATTTGTTATTTTAAGAAATATTTACAAAAATGACTAAAGTGTTTGTATTCCATACATGTTAGCAACTGTGATATAGCATTTCGAAGTAACGTTTAACTATCTGTTTCTTTGATTTCATATTACTTAACACAAAATTTGTGTTAAGTAAACCCATTCTATATTTCCAAATATGGAAATTCTTCAAAATAAAATACATTTATACTACGAAATTGATTTCAAAATCAGTCATTTGTCTCGATTTTGGCCAGCAGTATTGCTCATGAGTGTTGCGGTACTGAAAGTTTTAAAACGTGTGCTGCTCTTAAGTTTATATTATGTTTATTTCCCTATTAGTAAGAGTCTCTAAATCACACATAACATTATTTTAATTTTGATGCATCCCATGGAAAAATAAAAGAAACAAATAACACATCGCCCACTTATCAATCTGGCGAGAAAACGGCGTGATAAGTCACTTCAAACTTTAGTCACATCTGCGAAGCTTTGTAGCTGAACGGATAGCGAGCTCGACTCCCAACCGAAAGGTCCCGGGTTCTATTCCAGTCACGAACACTTGATGGAAACAGATTAAATTAAATTGAAATTTCAGCGTAGAGGGGGGAAATGCGTGGCAGAGTAAAATATGTGGTGCAAGTTCGCTGACCGGCGCCCCGTGTATTTTGGATTTTTTTTTAGGAAAATTTATTAAGCTTGAAATGTCAAGCTTAATGCAAGCTGGGCAAGTGTAAACTAGAACACTTGATTCAAGCTTGCATTAAGCTTACACGCTTGAAATTTTCAAGCTTATTGACTTGATAAATCAAGCTTACTGCAAGTTTGATGCAAGTTTGCTGTGCTGTCTGGGTTAGCTGAAAATTATTAAATGATTTTTGTTGACGTCCAAGGCTCGACCGTAAAAGGTCTATCAGACAACTCAAATAACAAACTTGTCCATTTTATGGCTATTTCTGATCCAACTCATCCGTAATACATCCATGTCTATACATAGACATCCATAAGACATCTATTTTTGGACATAATCTGGAAAATCCAGAATATGTAAATGAATAGACCAAAAGTAGAAATAGAATATAAGTCCATGTATGGACGTATTCCAGATGATCCACACTATGTCAGTGATACGACTAAAATGGATGCGTGTATAAGTCCAGAAATGGACAAAATTCGGAAAGTTGACTTTTTTGTCATTGATTTTCATTTTACCCAATACTGTACTTACGACGCATGAATTTATTATACTTTATGTTTTTATTGATATTACATTTTACCCCAAAAAAGTTTAAAAACATTTTAAATTCTAGAGGTGTTTTTTTGTCGGGAAAATTTGAAATTTAAAACACTTTTTATGTATTATTATTTGCTATAAAAGCGGTATTGTGTAAAAAGAAACTCATGTCCTCATACAAAAAAAGAAAATTCTCTAGCGACTCAGCATCCAAAAACGAATAGCTGCATGTTTTTTTTCAAATTTCCCAGTCCGAAACTAAAAAATCTTTACTTCAACATTTTGACTCTTCAGAGCAAGTCCCGCTGTGTATAATGGCTAGCACAGTTTACTGTGAAATCCATGATTAAGGGCTCGAATCTGAAGGGGGGCAAGTACTTAAAGGTTGGTTTAAAAAAATTAGGTACGAATATTTTTACAAAATTCGTTATTAAGATGTAACGATAAATTTAAATTAATCGTTACATAAAATTAGCTAGAAATTATTAAATGGTTTTTGTTGATGTCCAGAATTCGACGTAAAAGGTCTATAAATAGACAAACACGTCCATTATTACGTCCACATGCATGTCTATACGACGTCATATGGGCGTCTTATAGTGCCATATTGACGTAAAATGGACGAGAATTGGACGAATCCTGGATGTTTAATGGACATGTCAGCTTGTCTATATGACGTCTTCTAGGCGTGTTCTGGACAACTTTGTGCTATCTGGGAAGTAAGACCCTTACTACGTCTATAAGACGTCAAATGGATGTCATATAATGAAATAATAACATAAATTGTCTGTAAATTGGTCAAATCCTGGTTGTTTTATGGACATGTCAGCTTGTCTATATGACATCTTCTAGGAGTGTTTTGGACAAGTTTGTGCTAGCTGGGTAGTTATTCCTAATAGGCTTGTTTGCATGGGAAAAGGGAAAATCCCGTACATCGGAAAAAACGCGTAATGCATCATTGGAAAGCGAGATCATCAATGCATTTTCCCTTCATTGGACTAGGAGGGCCCGTTTACATATGCAAAAATGCGGAGTAAATCCCGGGACTTACACTGCTTTCTACCCCGCTTCCCCTACTTAGGGGGGAAAATGCGGGGTAGAAAGATTCCTGGTCGAAAGGAGGGTAATGCAGAGTCAACCCCGCTTTCCCATGATGCATTGCGAGTTTTTCCCTGTACTCCGCTTTAACCCGGGATTTTCCATTTTCACGTGTAAACGGGCCTCTTATCTTTCTACCTCGCATTTCTCCCTACGTAGGGGAGGCGTAGGTAGAAAGCGGCTAAAGCTCCTGCATTTACCCCGCATTTTTGTGCCTGTAAATGGGCCCATACAGCAGTAGTTCCCAACTTTTTTCTCTCTGTGAACCCCTTGGAAAATTCGAAAGGAATTGGCGAACCCGTTGTGTAGTCCCTGTGCATTAATATATTATTTTTGCGAACCCTTTTATACACCTAGCGAAAAAACGGTTGGGAACCCCGGGCTCTATTCTGCCACGTACGTTTAAGCGAACGTTCGGATGTGTGACATCATATCGACGTCATTCGTAACCATCTACCGTATGTTGGTATTCTGCAAGGTACGGTAGAGCTTTAGGTGCGGATTCTAACTTCCGTATGTTTACATTCTAGCATACGTTTCAACCCGCCAAGAAAATCGTGGCGTTAGAGAATCCGTACGCTGAAAATGCTTCAAATCAAAAGGGCGGCAGCTGCTTTGCAGATGTTATTTTATCAGCGTGATAGAAGAGCGCGAAGAGGCATGAAGGGATAGGATATTATATTAATAGGATGAAAAAATATTTTAACATAGGAAGAGGGAAATTTTACAAGATAACAACTCGTTAATTTTTACTTCAAAGGTATTGAAAATTGCTATTCGGTGTTAAAATGAGCTAAATTTTTAGAAATACGAAGTGAAATATAGCTGCTGCTATTGTAAAAATTAAGTAGGTGCGTCTTTAAATATGATGGCTCCTTACGCATACTTTAAATTAAAGTGTACCTCAGGCCAGTAGCCAGCGAGGGATAAAATTACAGGCAGTGCCCTCTCAGAAAAGAATCCCCCCCCCGTAAATTAAACGCTTATCCCGAATTCGAAAAATTGACAGAAAAGTGATTTTAATAAATGAAAGAATCAGTTTGAAAAAATTAAACATTTTTAAAATCTTGTTTTACCATTACTGAAGTACATACGACAGATTGTGCATTTTCAGCATACTTTTAAAACTCAGGCCGCCCGTTTGAAAGCCCAGAGGATTTTTCTCAGTGCCGTATTCGAGGGGGGGGCGTGGGGGCCTGGGCGCCCTCAGAAAATGTAAAATAATTATAAAAATCAGCTATTTTAAAACATTTATATTAACTATTCTAAAAAAAAAATTAAAATCCCTCCCCCTCTCTCCCGAAGTATAAACCTATATGCGCCGCTGATTTTAGTGACCGGTTTGCCAACATACCAATCTTCTAGATTGCTTTTACAGTACATCATATTTGTATTATTTCTAGTGTTAAAAAATACTACAAATTAAATATTGAGTGCTTAATACATTTTGTCATGTGAAATATAAAATTTGCTGAAGAGTGTTTATTATTTTGGTTTGTCTGTCTGTCCGTCAGTGCTCTAACTGATGTAAATACAGAGGGTGTTTACACTTTTTTAGAGCGTTTTGAGGCCGGATATAGTTTATATGCTTAAAATATGACTATTTTTTAAATGTTCAATCCGATAGCCCTTTTTCTTGACCATAAATCTACATCGTGATTCCATGATAGATGGGCATTTATAAAAATTTCCATTGCTTTTTATTTCACTTTCACAACTTTCTAGAATCATAGTACATTTGGGCGCTCCTGTAAAGGAACTACAAATAATAGAGGCGCTATGAAGAGCTCTGCTTTGTAATTCTTAATAAAATATAACAATTTTGTTCCATTTGACCATTTGATTGATCGGTTTTGCAATTAAGTCAAAGCTACACTAGAGCTATTTGTAAAGGGGGTTGGTTTGTCTTAGGTGAAAAGCTTTTTAGGAGGTTCAAATGCGTATTCAAGTTACAGCTGGAGAAACCGCCCAAGACTCAAGACAGTTAGTTCGACAGCCACGCGGTAGGTCAGAACCATGGACTTATACACTTCAGTCATCTACTATGTTTAGTGTCTTATCCATTCGGCCATAGTCGGCTTTTCTTTTGTTTGAAATAGCCGAATGTCCCTAAAATAAGCTTTAAAGAATGACTGCCCATAGAGCAAAATGTATTCATTTATTTTGAGTGCTCCTGTAAAAGCTCTATGAATTCTACATACACGATTTTCAATACCGTACATGGCGCAGTGCATAGGGATAACATATAGAACTTCGTAGTGGTCGATGAATATTTACGGCTGTTAGCACACGGACAGGCGGATAGAACAGATTGACAGAACTGAAATTATAATCACTTTTCAGCTTTGTTGGAAAGCGTTAAAACATATTAGAATCACTAACAATAGTTAAGATATTACGGAAATTTTATAATGAAAATTAAGTCAACCACAAAAACTTGCGCGTGTTCAGGACTTTTTGCCTGCATTGTAATTTTATTAACATACGCAATTAAATTAGTAAAAACAATAAAGTAAATGAAATAGCCAGAGATGTGCTTTCGTAACACTTTAAGGATCTCCGAGGCGGGAAGGGAGGAGAAAAAAACAATTGAAAATACATAGCCATCCTGGGATACTGCCTCCATCTAGTCGAATCGCCTGGCTGCGGGCCTGTCATTCGTAAACGATTGGTATATATAACTTTCCTCTTCGAAAATGCAAGTGCCTTTTTTTCCGCAGCTGAGCTGTACAATAGGTGTATTTTATGTTATTTAAAATTACTTATTTGTATCATGCAGTTTCACAGAACGTTATTATCACCTTCAAAAATGTTCTATATTCATAACATAAATAAACCGTTTATAGATTTTTTTTCTTTTGTTCTTGTTGTTAATCTCACATTCATCAAACTTCGCTAACTGAAAATTCGTTTCTAAAGGAAGTTTTAACAGTTTTCAAAGCAGGTAACTAAAGTTCGAACTTCAGTGTTATCCAAATACATTTTCACTCAAGAAGAATGCTAATAATCTATATTTACAAAAAAAATAATAATAATAAAATAAATAAAGAGAAAATTAAAAGTACAAAAGATTTTGAGCTGTCAGAAAATATCTTTCATAAAATGACATACGAATTTCACGATTAACTATTAAACTAAACTTTTATCCTTAAATTAAAAATATATTGATTTGCCTTGGGGGAGAAATATGACTTAAGTTGGTATTTACAAAAGTGTAACTTTTTATAAATGAAAGAGATTAATTTTTTCCTTAAACGAGACTTATTTTCTCTTTGCATTTTAATCAATTTAATTATTAATTAACAGTAATGAAATCACTTACCTAGAGTTTACTTTTAACTGCAAGGTTCTTTAATCTATAATATATATATAACTAAGTAGCCACACACCAGCAGGATTCCAAACATGAAGCAGAATTAAATTAATATCTTCTCCAACGATCAGAATCCAGCTAGTAAATACTACACCATACACATGCAGTTGCGAATTTCTAAGTAGGCTAACAAGGCTATAACCTACAAAGACAGTAAAGTAGACTATGCTTTCGTTCTGCCTATAGGTAGCCCTTTTGTTCAAGCAGCAAATTTATGAATTCGTCTCTGACACCGTATGTTCCTACCTATGAAAGAATTTTAATAAAAAAAGATTATCTAGCTTAACTAAGCACACATTATATAATACTGAAACACAACATGCTACATGACACTTATGTTTTAGTCCTTTAAAAATATGTTTAGAAAATAAAATTTAAGAATTCTACTATATAGCTTATCTTACAAATAATGAAGAGATGAGAAACATACATACCATGGTACTTGAGCAGTTTTAAGAAATAGATATGTATATGTACGTACGAGTGATATACTGTATATTTAAAAAACATAAGGTGAATAAACAATTTTAATCTTTTGAAGTTCACAAAAAATAATCAAACTACAGGCAAACTTGCAATGATAATAAGCAATCTATAGTTATATTCAATACAAATTACATATTTAGAATTCTCAAATGCCATTCTATGAAAAAGAACACCTTGACACAGAGTTTAACAGTAACTATGCATTTAAATAATCTAGCACCCATTACAAAATTAAATACCATTATTATAAACAAAATACATTAAATAAAGTTTTTATTGTTGAAAAAAATCGCTTCAATGTATAAATATTGTCTTCGCTGATCAGATCGCTATTTATAAAACATGATTAATCCATTATATAACAAGTAATCATGTAAAATGATACATAAAACATTCCAAAATACACAATAAATTCATAAATAATTTATGAAACAAAAGTAATACACATTTTGTTGTTATTTGTGTTCAACTATATCCATTATCAAGTTAAAAAATACAAAAATATAATACAACAGTAGTATAGGACTAATAAATGCCTACATTACGGGTACATAATGTTTATTTACGTTCTCAGATCGTTAGGCTTAGACGATTTCAACTATTATCAAAGAATTAATTATATTTATAGTCATTCAATTTACTTTAAATTTATACAAGAGTTAAAACTTACTGCACTGTAGTTGAAAATGAGGTGAAATGCCTTATTTTTGTCGAATATTAAAGTTATCAAACAATTAAAAAATCTTTTGGGAAATCAACAGGGAAATAAGTTTGCTTGGAGTACGCAGAACCCGGCTGTAACTTATCACTTCGACAGTTTACAAGTTTTCACTGCTTTCCGAAAATCGTCTGCCGAATTTTCATTGGCTATAATCAATAGGAAGTGACGTAAAAATCAACACTCTAGTTTGTGTGACATCGACGTTTTGGGACGAACTGTTTGGAATTTGCTCCGCCTTCCGCACGCTGTGGTCTGTTTCGAACGTTCGTTAACTAGGATGCGGCACGGATAAGTTTTGGATGACGTCACAAATCCGAACGTTCGCTTTAACGTACGTGGCAGAATAGAGCCCCCCAGCTATTTATAGAGCATTTCGTCGAACCTCGCCTCTCTGCGGTAGGTCTCTTGTCTGCGTAACAGCTTTGGGTTCACGTAATGTATTTCAATGGGGAAAAACCCGACTTTTCACATTCCAAAAAGGTATAGAGCATGTCGACGAACCCCTCCTCTCTGCGATCGGTCGCCGTCTTGCGTGACAGCTTGGGGTTCTCGTAATGTATTTCAATGGGAAAAACCCGATTTTCAACATTCAAAAAAAGTATTAAATTTAATTTTTTGGATGATTGTAATGGATGGAATTTGTTAATCAGACCTTCGACTTTTGTGTCCCAGGTGGCGTTTAATATTTTAAAAAGCTTAACATATAATATTTTAATGATATTTCAAGCGACTTTTTCCGCTGGTACTGCGTTCGGAAAGACAACATTATGTACGGGAATAAACACAATGTTTATTTTAAGATTCGGCAGGTCATTCGGATTACTGTTTGTTTACAAATATCAATGTTGTGCATGCGAAATTTTCTTACGTTGTGAGATTTATGCAATAATAAAGTTTTGTTTTTGAATTATAATTCATCGGATATTCTGTATGCCCTAGAAAACATCAAATTCCATTAATATTTATATTAAAAAAGTGTTTATTTAAATTTCTATTACGATATATTCAGATTGTAGTTTTTTCTTTTATAAAAAATAAATGTACTGCTTGTTATTATTTATCATAGTGTTCTTTTAAATATGTAAATGCCTGTAAAATAAGACCAGTTATCCCATTAATAAAGAAGTGTAACATATGCATCGCATAACATATTTGTACATGTAATTAATCTAATACGTATGAATATGAATTAAAAAAATAATCCAATAAATCAACTAAATTAAAGACGTAGACCAATTAATGTGTTCTTTACTTAGTTGCATAATTATTTAAATTGACAGTAAACATGAGTGCAAAATGTAAATTTATAATTCCATAAAGCTTCTGCCTTTTTATTATAAGATGGAAAACATGTTTCGCAATGTTAGCTCATAAAACTGTACTAAACAATTCTACAATTACATTTTTGAATTTTGTTTCAAGTTAGAATCAGAACAGAAATCAAAAGCTGGAACTCTGACCCTGTATTTCTTTTTTCTGGGTGAATTTATACATATTAGGCAAAGCTCATGAATACTTTGCTCCGAAGCCCAACACTAGTATACATTAATTCATAAATTTTCCCCTTTTAAAGCACAAACTGATTTTAGCAGACACGACAAATCATATTCGCTTCACCTCGACCAGATTTGAGAGTCCTGAGACCACCAGAATTTGGGTGTTTTCTGTATAATGTTTATATTTCTTCCTGCTAATTTTCCGAATATTTAATTTTATATCACTGTTCTGTGAAATAATTATTATATGGGAAAATCTTTAAATTATTGTTATTTTAATTAAATGTGCTACCAACCCCATATTACAGGGGTTTGCAGTTCGCTACTGAGTATTAACATAAGAATATTAAGGCTCCGGCACCTTTTTTTGCCAGAAATTGCTGCTAGCCCTGGAGCAATTAAATGTTTTCTCATTGAAAAATTTCTTTCATTAATTTCCAAAAAGATACACTTTTTGTATATAACCCGCATACAAAAATATCTCCAATCGGTAAAATGTGCTCCATATTCTGATGAGGTGATGGACAAAATTTGATAATTATATCCTCAAAAGTGTCAAAGGTATGAAGATAATAAGAACTGACTTAAACTAATTTTCAGTAGCTCTTGAAAGGAAAAAAATCACAATCACATTTTAAGGGTCATACAGATATTATGAAAGAATATTTTACATTCAAATTCAAGTATAGACCCCAGTCACCTTTGTTTATAGATATCCCTTAAGACGTTATATGATGAAAGGCTGAAATTTTGTTCATCACCTCATTTGTGCATGGGGTACATTTTATTTTCTAGGAATTTTTTTGTAAGGTAGTTCTAAGAAATTTTAAAAAGTGTAACTCTGTGAAAATTAACAAGAGGCATTTTCTCTTAACATAGTCTTTTTTTTTAACCTTATTTTAAACATTTATTCAATTCACACTGCCTAATTATCTTTAATAGATAAAGAATTAAAGCATGTTATCACTTTCTAGGGGCACTGTACGTGTGTGTGTGTCTATACAATTTATAAACACTAATATTTTTACTTCCTTGTATGACGTACAAAGAAATAATGTGATCGCAAAAAGAATTCGGTATCCAGATTTTGACTACCTCTAAATTTACTGAGTTTTTGCTTGACATCTCATTGTACACATGTATGTATGTTCATATAAATTCATGTACAAGCATTCTGACTGACAGCTAGACCATTTTGATCAGTGTTTCCTGGTGCCTGTACGCAGTAGCGGATTCAGGGGAGGGACTTGGGGGCTTCACCCCCCCCCCCAAAAGAGATTGCTAGAGAGTAACATTCTGCTTCATTATGCACTTTGAATATGTAAAGTGATCTTTTTTAATCACTTAGCCCCTCCCAAACAAATGTAAAAATCCTTTTTACATTTGTTTAGACTAAAATTTTGCTTTATTGTATATTTTCTTTGGGTGAAATAAGCTTTTATCAAAATTTAGCCCCTCCCAAAAGAGAATTTCTGGATCCGCCACTGCCTGTACGTACGTGTGTATGTAGGTAACTCACATATCTTAAAAAGTACGAGTCGTACAATGTTGAAATTTTATATTTAGGATTGTTGTAACATCTACATCCATACATTATATTTTATGGGCAGAAATTCATTAAAGTGTAATTTAGAGATATTAAGTTATTTCAAATAAATCAAAAATGATATATGTTGTTAAGGATTACAAAATGAATCTTGCCATCAAAAATGGTATCTTTATCATTTACAGTTCTACAGGAGCACTCAGAAAAATTCCAACAAATTACAGCCAATGGCAATTTTAGAAACATTCATTCATTTCAAGCAGAATAACATCTTACCATATGGTTGGATAATGGTCCGGTGACGTTCAGCCACCTCCCTCAAAAACTGCGTTAAAAGTCACCAAACTTGGCAACTTTTGGTATATATATGTATATATTTAATTTGCATATCTCAAAAACTATTAGTCGTAGATTGCTGAGATTTTATATATAAGATCGTTGTAACATCTAGTTGTACACCTAGATTTTTTATTCCAATCTACTGGAGAGTTTATTTACAGGACCACCCAAAAGAATTTTGGTACTTGCATGTATCCTTGCAGTCTGCCAAGATGAGCGATTTTTCGCTTTGATAAATCCAGGTTGCAGGAAATCATGATGGTTCCGAATACAATTGGCCAGGGGCGTAGGGGGGGGGGGTTATGGGGGTCATAACCCCCCATGGGGAATTTTTTGCCCTACAAAATGTATATTCTTCACTACATTATCACACACGCGTATACATATATATGAGTTTTAGTAGTCGTAACTCCCCCCCCCCAATCAAAAATTTCTGGCTACGCCCCTGCAATTGGCTACAGTTTGCCAGCACATTTTCCGAAAAAATAATTTTGGCACGAATGTCTATCAGGATAATATGCAACTACCAGAATTCCAATACATTAATGTCTATAGACATCTTCAAATAGTGACGTAGCCAGAAATTTTTCATGGGAGGGGTTACTATTGTAACTCACATATATGTATACATGTGTGTGGTGAGGGAGTGAAGAATATACATTTTGTATTGCAAAAATTTCAGGGTGTGTCTGTTGTGATCCCTTATTACCCCCCCCCTCCCCTGGCTACGCCACTGTCTTCAATATATTATGTCTGTAGTCGTTCATTGTTTGGTCCATGCACAGAATCTCGTTATTTGTCATCCACCGTGTTGAGTTTTGCCAAAATATCGCTAATTTAACACCAAAAAAAACTATGCATTTTGCATGACTCTAAAACTTTTAGCCGTAGAATGTTGAAATTTTGTATTTAGAACTATTGTAACATCTAACTGTGCTTTTGATTGCTGTGGACTGAGTAATTTATTTACAGGGTCACCCAAAAGACTTAAAATATATTAAGGGTCTATAGATACCTTCATTTCATTAAAAATCTGTGATGAATAACTGTTACAGCTGTGACTGAAATCTCGCTATCGCAAGCTTATTGGCTTTTGTCAAAATATTGCCCAATTAAGTGAAACAAATCTTTAAAATTGAACTCAGCTTGGCGGTAAACTTTAGAATTGCAGTATTTTGTCTCTTTCAAAGAAAATAAGTTTAGATGAAGTGCCCCGAAAATATTTCAGGTTTAATAGAGGTACAAGGAAGTCATGTGGTGTCCATATCAGATTTATTAGTTCAATGATTTGATTAAAAAAATCTGATGTGTCCAACACATGACTTCCTTGCACGTCTATTAAATAAAAATGTTTTCTATGCACTTCCTCTAAACTTATTTGTTTGAAAGAGATAAAATATCAATAATAGTAAGGTTTAGCGATTTCTAGCCAAATATTTCGATATCGCCAAGCTGAGTTCAATTTGAAAGATTTCCTTCTGACACTTTATTTGGCGATATTTCACCAAAAGCCGACAAACTTGAGATAATTTGCGAGATTTTGGGGATAGCCACAGTAGTCATTGACCACAGACTTTCAATGAATTGAATGCATCCATACACCTTAATGTATTTAAAGTCATTTGGCTCACCCTATAAATAAATTCTTAGTGGATTGCTGTCAAAAAAGATATTGAAAACAGTTAGATATTATAATATAGTTCTAAATACAAAAGTTCAAAATTCTACGGGTTAAAGTTTTAGTTATACAAAATACGAAATAATTTTTGGCGCCAAATTTGGCGATATTTCGGCGAAACTCGTCAATGTCGACGACATTTGGCGAGATATTAAGCATGGACCAACAATGACAGATTATCGCCAAATTTGGCGATATTTCGCCAAAACTCGCCAAGAACGATGACAAATGGCGATACTTTGGGCATGGACGAAATGACTGACTATCGCCAAATTTGGCGACATTTCGGCAAAACTCGCCAAAGTCCAGGACAGTCGGCGAGATTTTGGGCATGTACCAAACAATCACTGTCTGCAATTGTATTATATTGAAGATGTCCATAGACATTAAAGTACTGAAATTCTTTTCGGTGGTCCTGTAAATAAACTCTCCAGTAGATTGGAACCAAAAATCGAGATGCACAACTAGATGTTACAACAATCTTATATATAAAATTTCATAATAATTTTTGAGGTTTGAGAGTTAAATATACACACACGTCACTAAAAGTCGCCAAGCTTGGCGACTTTTGGCACAGTTCTTGAGGGAGGCACGTGACCGTGGTCGGACCATTACCTAACTTATGTGGTAAGACGGTATTGTGCTTGAAATGGATGAATGCCCCTAAAATTGCCATTGACCGTAATGTATTGGAAATCTTTTGAGTGTTCCTGTAGCAGAACTGTAAATGATAAAGACACCTTTTTTAATGGAGAAATTCATTTTCTAACTCTTTTCAGCATATATCACTTCTGAGTCGTTTGAAATAGCCCAATACCTCTAAAAAACGCTTTGATGAATTTCGGCCCATAGAGCGTAATGTATTTCGAATCTTTTAGGCGGTTCTGTAGATAAACTATCCAGTCGAATGGAACCGAAAGGGGAAGTGAACAACTAGATGTTACAACAATCCTAAATATAAAGTTTCAACATTCTACGCCTAATAGTTTTTGAGATATGCGAGTTTAATGAATTTCGGCCCATTGAGCGTAATGTATTTCGAATGTTTTGGGCGGTCCTATAGATAAACTATCCAGTCGAATGGAACCAAAAGGGGAAGTGCACAACTAGATGTTACAACTATCCAAAATATGAAGTTTCGAAATTCTACGCCTAATAGTTTTTGAGTTAGGCGAGTTTAATGAATTTCGGCCCATAGAGCGTAATGTATTTCGAATCTTTTGGGCGGTCCTGTACATAAACTATACATTCGATTGCAACCAAAAGGGGAGGTGCACAACTAGATCATAGAACAATCCTAAATATCAAATCTCAACATTCTACGACCAATAGTTTTTGAGATATGCGAGTTACATACATACGTACGTACAGAGGGCATGGAAAAACTGACCACAGCAGACTCGCCGCTGGTCAAAATGAGTTGCAGACGCGTTTATATGATCGTGCATGCTAGCCTACGATGAGATGCATCGAAAAAATTCTTAAAATTAAATTTAGAGGTAGTCAAAATCGGTTTTTTAGTCGAAATTTGGCCCCCAAAATTTTTCGGGATCACATTACTTCCTTATACTACGTACAAGGAAGTAAAAAACAATCATAATAAAAGGAGTAGTATATAGAGTTTTACAGTTATATTCTTCCATGATGATTGTATGTAAGAGATTTTTTTTTCAACATCGTAAATTACAGTGTTACTTGAAAATATGTTTTCACATAATTTACACAGGAACCAGACTACATGCAAGCGATAGATATTAAAAAAATCAGATGTCAGTCAGCCAATTTAAATTACTTTAGAAGTTATTTACAAAAAAATTGAAAGAAAAAAAAAAACATCATATTTGACTGCATAAAATGATTTAGGTTCTTGAATCTAAACAGCAGGTAAGAACAGTATTCATAGAAAAATTGCTACTGGCGTATTATCCCGGCACTCAAACAAGACAGGCGATTTCGATTTCTCGCCAAGATAAATGCCAATCACATGAAATTATTAATGGTTTCAAATACGATTGGCAACAGTTTCCAGCACATTTGATGAAAAAATACTTTGTTGGAAATGACCACTGCAATAATACGTGAGTATCAAAAAATCTAAAAATCTTCATAATAATTTCTAATCCTAATATCAGCTCCACGCAGAACAGAGTGGAAATAGTTTTAGGTAAAAGAATAAGGATTTATTTTAACGAAGTACAGTTTAACCATTTAATCATCTGTCCATGGACACGAGAACAACAACAGTATAACCTTGATTTCACGAAGTCAAAGAAACAACAGAAAGAATTGAGATAAGAAGGTGAAATGAAAGAGGGTGTCAGTTTAATAGAAAAAACACATTTATTCAAGATATTTAAGTTCCACTCCATACCTAATTTAGAATACTGCAAAAGAATAAAAAGGCTGGTAGCCAAGTTTAGTGATTTTAAAAAAGTAGATTTTAAAGTTTTTTAGCATAAGCAACAATAAGTAATCATACATTAATACATCACAAACTTCCTGTTTTATTTATTTATTATTATTATTTTAATAAACCGACCACTCGTACAAAACTAGTTCTGTAAACAATGTATAAATTGACTTTTTAATCAAAATATGTTTTTAAAAAATAATTAACAAACCAATTCTTTCATGTTTTCTATTGATTTATTCTTATGCATTTTATATGCACATTTAATAACAGAATCCACACCAGAAAGTGCTATCCATAGAAAGCATGCACTAAAATTCATGTCAATCTAAGGATAAACCTATCTAGTCATAGCTTCAAACTACATTGGAGACAAATTATCCATATAGTTAAAAATCATGAAAAAATATCACAATCCTAAACTAGAAACAATATCTAATTTTGCAATTAGAGTTTAATTATTTGAGGACAGCTTTAAAATTTCTTCCATATTTCTAAATAAATAATTTACATTCTTTCGTGCACAGTCGTGGATTGCTGTCTAAACTGAAACGCCTGTTGCTTGCAATTCTGCAGTTTGTTTACATTCTTCACAGTGGGGCTGCGTTCGTAATCCAAAAACCCAATGAACCTCCTCAGATTACACGTAGTTTATACGGATTACTGAGATTGCTAAATTATACATTTAGGTAAAGAAATAGCATGCGCAGAACGATGCGCGAAGCTGTCACTCAGCTGACGTCAGAGATACGTCACGTCGAAATGCTCTATTAACTTCAAGTTTTTGGATGACTGTAATGGACGGAACCGGTAAGGTAGGGAAAGGGGGGAGGGTGTAGAGTTGTCCCAGAGGGCTTCATTTCAACATTTGCAATAGAGTATTTTCACGTGACGTCACTGAAATTTTTTTTAGGTCAACTCGGATATTTAGGGATACAAAGCCACGTTTTCGGCCAATGACCATTCTCAAATGAAGGAATGTTTGACCAAAAAAAATTGGTTGCTAAGGTGTGACGTAGTGATAATGACGTAGGTGAAACAGTTCTATGGACTTTTTGCATGATCTCTGAGTTCGAGACTAAATTTCGTCTACTGGAGCTTCCATTGGAGTGTATTGAGTATTCATATTCTAATGACTTTTCCTTCATATCAACCTTTCGGATTAAGTTTTTGTCTTTATGAATGTGTAAATGAAAGGTTTAATAAAAGATAATATCACATTTCGCTTCAAAATCTTGTTAATTAAAAGAATATTAATGTTCTAAAACTATTATTTTATTGGGAACCCTATCTAAATAGTACTACATTATTGGTATCAAATTCACGAAATGAAATTTAAACTCTTATTCCATAAAATTTGAAAATACACGTAAGCAAATGAACTTGACTGTTCAGTAGTTCTAACGCTGGGTTGACTGAGTAGAAAATTCAAGAGAAAGCTACAAAATCTCACGAAAAAACACTACTTTATTTCACAAACACAGATTACGCACATCACAAACATATATACATAGAAGAACATAAAACTCGCCAGAAACTCAAATTCCATCTTGCGCAGAACGCGCTCAGTTCAGTTTGTGGCGACATGAGATCGCACCCGCCCATCCGCCCACACAGCAATCGACAATTGAAGGCCGGTAGAACGGGTACCTTTTGGCCTAGCTGGAAGATGCCTCAATCTGCCACCCGGATTTCCTGGGCTCAAAACCGGCTCCCGCCTCACACACAAGTTCATCATCATGAGAATCGTGGCAATAGGGTTTATTATAACTTTTGTGTTTGTAATGATAAAAATACTTATTAAAAACTTTCCATACCTTTTAAAGTACAATTTCTTGATTTTTTTTTTGTGTTTAATGATTAATGACATTTAAAACAAAATCTCACATTAAGAGCGTAGCCTGAGGGGGCTTGCCCCCCCCCCCCTGAAATGGGACACTTTACTTAACCTATAATTTGATATTTAGTTTACAACTGAACTTTAGTCTACAATTTCATACCTAGCTCCCCACCCCCTGAAATAAGATCTTGGCTACGCTACTGTCTCACATTAAAAAGAAAATTTATCTATAAAACAGCTATTATTTGTTATCTTCTTTTGCAATAGTTATGTTGTCTAGAAAATTTTTTTAAATAACTCTGGAGATCAAAACGAGCTAAAACCAAAACGGTACTTATGTATTATCCCGGCGGTCCACCAAGATGAGCAATTTTTTGCAAAGATAAATGCCGGAGAAATGAAATAATTCATGGTTAGAAATACGTTTGGTAACAGTTTGCCAGCACAATTGACGTGAAAATCGTTTGGAGGAAATGACCGCCGGGATAATACGTAAATACCGTTTTGGTTTTAGCTCGTTTTGATCTCCAGAACCACCACCGAACCAGAAGTACCACCAAAACTAACCACCCCCATCACTATTCCTATAGAGCATTTCGACGGACGCCTCCTCTCTGCGATCGGTCGCCGTCTTGCGTGACAGCTTGGGGTTCTCGTAATGTATTTCAATGGGAAAAATCCGATTTTCAACATCCAAACAAAGTATTAAATTTAATTTTTTGGATGATTGTAATGGATGGAATTTGTTAATCAGACCTTCGACTTTTGTGTCCCAGATGGCGTTTAATATTTTAAAAAGCTTAACATATAATATTTTAATGATATTTCAAGAGACTTTTTCCGATGGTACTGCGTTCGGAAAGACAACATTATATACGGGAATAAACACAACGTTTGTTTTAAGATTCGTCAGGTCATTCGGATTTCTGTTTGTTTACAAATATTGTTGTGCATGCGAAATTTTCTTACGTTGTGAGATTTATGCAAGAATAAAGTTTTGTTTTTGAATTATTATTCATCGGATATTCTGTATGACCTAGAAAACATCAAATTCGATTAATATTTATATTAAAGAAGTGTTTATTTAAATTCCTATTACGATATATTCAGATTGTTTTTTTTTCTTTTATAAAAAATAATTGTACTGCTTGTTATTATTTATCATAGTGTTCTTTTAAATATGTAAATGCCTGTAAAATAAGACCAGTTATCCCATTAATAAAAAATTGTAACATATGCATCGCATAACATATTTGTACATGTAATTAATCTAATACGTATGAATATAAATTAAAAAAAATAATCCAATAAATCAACTAAATTAGAGACGTAGACCAATTAATGTAATCTTTACTTAGCTGCATAATTATTTAAATTGACAGTAAACATGAGTGCAAAATGTAAATTTATAATTCCATAAAGCTTCTGCCTTTTTATTATAAGATGGAAAACATGTTTCGCAATGTTAGCTCATAAAACTGTACTAAACAATTCTACAATTACATTTTTGAATTTTGTTTCAAGTTAGAATCAGAACAGAAATCAAAAGCTGGAACTCTGACCCTGTATTTCTTTTTTCTGGGTGAATTTTTACATATTAGGCAAAACCCAGCAAAGCTCATGAATACTTTGCTCCGAAGCCCAACACTAGTACATTAATTCATAAATTTTCGCCTTTTCAGGCCCAAACTGATTTTAGCAGACAAGACAAATCATATTTGCTTCACCTCGACCAGATTTGAGAGTTCTAAGACCATCAGAATTTGGGTGTTTTCTGTATGATGTTTATATTTCTTCCTGCTAATTTCCGACTATTTAATTTTATATCACTGTTCTATGAAATAATTATTATATGGGAAAATCTTTAAATTATCGTTATTTTAGTTGAATGTGCTACCAACCCCATACTGCAGGGGTTTGCAGTTCGCTACTGAGTATTAACATAAGAATAGTAAGGCTCCAGAACCTTTTTTTTGCTAGAACTTGCCGCTAGCCCTGGAGCAATTAAATGTTTTCTTATTGAAAAATTTCTTTCATTAATTTTCAAAAAGTTACACTTTTTGTATATAACCCGCATACAAAAATATCCCCAATCAGTAAAATGTGCTCCATATTCTGATGAGGTGATGTACAAAATTTGAGAATTATATCCTGAAAAGTGTCAAAGATATGAAGATAATGAGTACTGACTTAAACTAATTTTCAGTAGCTCTTGAAAGGAAAAAAATCACAATCACATTTTAAGGGTCATACAGATATTATGAAAGAATATTTTACATTCAAATATAGACCCCAGTCACCTTTGTTTATAGATATCCCTTAAGATGTTATATGATGAAAGGCTGAAATTTTGTACATCACCTCATTTGTGCATGGGGTACATTTTATTTTCTAGGAATTTTTTTGTAAGGTAGTTCTAAGAAATTTTAAAAAGTGTAACTCTGTGAAAATTAACAAGAGGAATTTTCTCTTAACATAGTCTTTTTTTTTAAAACCTTATTTTAAACATTTATTCAATTCACGCTGCCTAATTATCTTTAATAGATAAAGAATTAAAGCATGTTATCACTTTCTAGGGGCACTGTACGTGTGTGTGTCTATACAATTTATAAACACTAATATTTTTACTTCCTTGTATGACATACAAAGAAATAATGTGATCGTAAAAAGAATTTGGTATCCAGATTTTGACTACCTCTAAATTTACTGAGTTTTTGCTTGACATCTCATTGTACACATGCATGTATGTTCATATAAATTCATGTACAAGCATTCTGACTGACAGCTAGACCATTTTGATCAGTGTTTCCTGGCGCCTGTACGTACGTGTGTATGTAGGTAATTCACATATCTTAAAAACTATGAGTCGTACAATGTTGAAATTTTATATTTAGGATTGTTGTAACATCTACATCCATACATTATGCTTTATAGGCAGAAATTCACTAAAGTGTAATTTAGAGATATTAAGTTATTTCAAATGAATCAAAAGTGATATATGTTGTTAAGGATTACAAAATGAATCTTGCCATCAAAAATGGTATCTTTATCATTTACAATTCTACAGGAGCACTCAGAAAAATTCCAACAAATTACAGTCAATGGCAGTTTTAGAAACATTCATTCATTTCAAGCAGAATAACATTTTACCATATGGTTGGAAAATGGTCCAGTGACGATCAGACACCTCCCTCAAAAACTGCGTCAAAAGTCTCCAAACTTGGCAACTTTTGGTGTATATATTTCATTCGCATATCTCAAAAACTATTAGTCGTAGATTGCTGAGATTTTATATATAAGATTGTTGTAACATCTAGTTGTACACCTAGATTTTTTATTCCAATCTACTGGAGAGTTTATTTACAGGACCACCTAAAAGAATTTTGGTACGTACATGTATCCTTGCAGTCTGCCAAGATGAGCGATTTCTCGCTTTGATAAATCCAGGTTGCAAGAAATGATGATGGTTCCGAATACCACTGGCTACAGTTTGCCAGCACATTTTCCGAAAAAATAATTTGGCACGAATGTCTATCAGGATAATATGCAACTACCAGAATTCCAATACATTAATGTCTATAGACATCTTCAAATAGTGACGTAGCCAGAAATTTTTCATGGGAGGGGTTACTATTGTAACTCACATATATGTATACATGTGTGTGGTGAGGGAGTGAAGAATATACATTTTGTATTGCAAAAATTTCAGGGTGTGTGTGTGCGTTGTGATCCCTTATTTCCCCCCCCCCCCTACTATGCCACTATCTTCAATATATTATGTCTGTAGTCGTTCATTGTTTGGTCCATGCACAGAATCTCGCTATTTGTCATCCACCGTGTTGAGTTTTGCCAAAATATCGCTAATTTAACACCAAAAATAATTATGCATTTTGCATGACTCTAAAACTTTTAACCGTAGAATGTTGAAATTTTGTATTTAGAACTATTGTAACATCTAACTGTGCTTTTGATTGCTGTGGACTGAGTAATTTATTTATAGGGTCACCCAAAAGACTTAAAATATATTAAGGGTCCATAGATACCTTCATTTCATTAAAAATCTGTGATGAATAACTGTTTCAGCTGTGACTGAAATCTCGCTATCGCAAGCTTATTGGCTTTTGTGAAAATATTGCCCAATTAAGTGAAAAAAATCTTTAAAATTGAATTCAGCTTGGCAGTAAACTTTAGAATTGCAGTATTTTGTCTCTTTCAAATGAAATAAGTTTAGATGAAGTGCCCCGAAAATATTTCTGGTTTAATAGAGGTACAAGGAAGTCATGTGGTGTCCATATCAGATTTATTAGTTCAATGATTTGATTAAAAAAAGAAAAACAATCATAATAAAAGGAGTAGTATATAGATTTTTACAGTTATATTCTTCCGTGATGATTGTATGTAAGAGAATTTTTTTTTAACATCGTAAAATTACAGTGTTACTTGAAAATATGTTTTCACATAATTTACACAGGAACCAGACTACATGTAAGCGATAGATATTAAAAAAATCAGATGTCAGTCAGCCAATTTAAATTACTTTAGAAGTTATTTACAAAAAAATTGAAAGAAAAAAAAAAAAGCATCATATTTGACTGCATAAAATGATTTAGGTTCTTGAAAGAACCTAATAGAAAAATTGCTACTGGCATATTATCCCGGCACTCAAACAAGACAAGCGATTTCTCGCCAAGATAAATGCCGATCACATGAAATTATTAATGGTTTCGAATACGATTGGCAACAGTTTCCAGCACATTTGATGAAAAAATACTTTGTCGGAAATCACCACCGGGATAATATGTAAGTATCTAAAAATCTTCAGAATAATTTCTAATCCTAATAACAGCTACACGCAGAACAGAGTGGAAATAGTTTTAGGTAAAAGAATATGGATTTAGTTTAATGAAGTACAGTTTAACCATTTAATCATCTGTCCATGGACACGAGAACAACAACAGTATAACCTTGATTTCACGAAGTCAAAGAAACAACAGAATGAATTGAGATAAGAAGGTGAAATAAAAGAGGGTGTCAGTTTAATAGAAAAAACACATTTATTCAAGATATTTAAGTTCCACTCCATACTTAATTCAGAATACTGCAAAAGAATAAAAAGGCTGGTAGCCCAGTTTAGTGATTTTGAAAAAGTAGATTCTACAGTGGTTTTTATTTATTTTTTTTTTTTTTTTTTTTTTTTTAGCATAAGCAACAATAAGTAATCATACATTAACACATCACATGCCATTTTCAACATAAGAAACTTCCTGTTTTATTTATTTATTATTTTTTTAATAAACCAACCACTGGTAAAAAACTAGTTCTGTAAACAATGTATAAATTGACTTTTTAATCAAAATATATTTAAAAAAAAATAATTAACAAACCAATTCTTTCATGTTTTTTATTGATGTATTCTAATGCACATTTAATAACAGAAACCACACCAGAAAGTGTTATCCACAGAAAGCATGCTCTAAAATTCATGTCAATCTAAGGATAAACCTATCTAGTCATAGTCATAGCTTCAAATTACATTGGAGACAAATTTTCCATATATTTAAAAATCATGAAAAAATATCACAATCCTAAACTAGAAACAATATCTAATTTTGCAATTAGAGTTTAATTAGTTGCTGACAGCTTTAAAATTTCTTCCATATTTCTAAATAAATAATGTACATTCTTTCGTGCACAGTCGTGGATCGCTGTCTAAACTGAAACGCCTGTTGCTTGCTATTCTGCAGTTTGTTTACATTCTTCACAGTGGGGCTGCGTTCGTAATCCGAAAACCCAATGAACCTCCTCAGATTACACGTAGTTTATACGGATTACTGAGATTGCTAAATAATACATTTAGGTAAAGAAATAACATGCGCAGAAAGATGCGCGAAGCTGTCACTCAGCTGACGTCAGAGATACGTCACGTCGAAATACTCTATATCTATGAGCTTCTAGCCTCGAACCGCAAAAGGGTTCAAGCAGCGCATGCCTCATGCCACAATTAGAGATGGGCGGTTCGACTCATTTTACTGATTCGAATCTCAACTCACTCACTATTTCGATGATTCGAATCAGTGATTCGAATCTTGAATCAATAAAACAACTAAAGAAATTTTTTCCTCTCTCTGCGCTGAATGCCGTACTATTTAAACACCCTTCACCAATTCATCGGGTTTCTTCTCAGCTGAGTTCTCGGGCAGCTATCATCTCTCTCTCCTTGCTCGAGTAAAACTAGTATTTAAACTGCCCGAAATGAAAATACAGGGGAACTTCGTATGACCCCCTGGGCTTGTAAGATTACAAGGTTAAGTTTGGTGTCAAAGTATTCGAAATTTTATGAATCGATGGGGGTACACGTCTAGGGGGGGTCGAGAATCAATAAAAACGCGCTCCGATGGATAGTTTCCGAGATATACGTTAATTAATTATGGTAATTAGACTAATTAACCATGATTGAGGCTTAAAAGGACTGCAAACATGTAGAAATTGGCTCTGGGATGGTTTCCAGACTTTGGAGATGCCGCGGGAGGAGGCTAGTGTTTAAAATGCCCAAATTGAAAATATAGGGGAGCTTCGTATGACCCCCTGGGCCTAAGATTAAAAGGTTAAGTTTGGTGTCAAAGCATTCGAAATTTTAAGTATCGGTGGGGTGTTGAGTCTAGGGGGGGGCCGAGAATCAACAAAAACGCGCTCCGGTGGATAGTTTCCGAGATATAAGTTAATTAATTATGGTAATTAGACTAATAAACCATGGAGCTGTTTTTTCCGCGATCCGGTATCGTCATCAACGAAGAGAAAGCAGTAGCAAAAGCATCACAAGCTAGTATTGATCTCAGGATTTTCTTATCGCCGGCCTCAGAGGCGTAGCCAAGGGGAGGGGTTAGGGGGGTCATAACCCCCCCCCCTATGAGGAATTTGTTGCCATACAAAATGTATATTCTTCACTACATTATCACACACACGTATACATATATATGAGTTGCAGTAGTCATAACCCCCCCCATGAAAAATTTCTGGCTACGCCCCTGACCGGCCTGTATTTTTTACCTTTATCGAATTCGAGATTTCACTGAAATGAAAATGGGAATATCGGATATTTGATGTTGAAATAAAACCGATATGTCGATATTTATCGATTTTTGGCCCAGTCCTACTGAGGGGCTGCTGCCCCCCCCCCAAAAAAATGGGACCCTTTACCCAGCCCACCCCGAAATAAAATCCTGGCTACGCAACTGTCAATAACACTAACTACGCCCCTGCTTTAGACCCTATTTTGTATTTCTCTGAATTACGAAAGAAAATAAAATCATTCCCGTTAAACGAAAAACAAGGTAAAAAAAAATATCTTAAACGAAATCTGCAGCAATAAAGCGAAATGTTATTTTGCTTACTACAAAGTCCTTTTGTGAGAGCGCTTAATACCGCCCCTGTATCCTTCATTAAAAGTGACAAGCACAATCAGTAGCGGATCCAGGGGAGGGGCTAGGGGGCTTCAGCCCCCCCCAAAAAAAATAGATTGCTCAAGGGCAACATTCTGCTTTATCATACACTTTAAATAGCTAAAATGATCATATTTTATTACTTAGCCCCTCCCAAAAGCCTAATACATTGGTTTAGACTAAAATTTTGATTTAAAGTACATTTTAATTGGGTTAAATAAGCTTTTTTAAAAATTTAGCCCCTCCCAAAATAAATTTCGGGATCCGCTACTGAGCACAATCCTAACTTTATTTCATTCTATTTCCCTTCACATGAAAACCCGCCACCATTGAAACTTAACGTTCCGTTTTTTTTTTTTTTTTTTGAGGGTGGGGGCAGGGGGACATATATTGAAGTTAAAAGTAGAAAAGGGAAGTTTCATTAAATTTTAAACAAATATTAAATCAGCCAGACAAGTTAGAAGGAGGGAGCCCCCCCGAGGGAAAAAGGTTCAAACAACTTTGAGACACCCCCCCCCCCCCGCTCTTCCACGAGCATTGGCGTAAATTGGCATGTAATATTTGGATGGGGTGACAAAATGTTTCCGATTGTTTAAAATATCATTATTATAAATAGCTCTGATATTTGAATTTTCTTAATTTTTTTCTCGGGGGGGGGGGATTGACCCTTCTTGCCCTTAGGAAGTAACGCCTATGCCCCCCGCCAAAAGCAAACGATGTTCGACCCACTCCACACCCACAGACAGATAAAACTTTAAATTCGACCACCAACCAAGAAATGAAACACCAAAGATTCGTAAAAAAAACTCCAATTAAATGAAACATCCTTTCAACTCTTTTCGGCTCCTTTCGACTCTGAGTCGATAGAAGATTCGAAAAACTAACGAATCTCAACGATCGTATACAATCACCGAAACAGAGCGAAACACTGAATCAGTAAAGATTCGTTGCTGCACCAACTCAGTGACCAACTCACCCACACCCACTCATTTACTGTTTCAAATCATCTATCGACTCAGAGTCGTAAAGAGTCGAAAAGAGTTGAAAGAGTAAGGGAAAATCTCTGAGAAAGGCAAAGGGAAAATAAGTTTTCCTTCCCTTCGCACTTGGAATGTATTTCCCTTGAGGGCTTGAGATTCGAATCAGTAGAGAGTGAGTGTAAAGACTGAGCCACTCAGTACCAAGATTCGAATCACTGATTCGACTCATCGAATCATTGGCCATCACTAGCCACTAGAGATGGGCGGTTCGACTCATTTTACTGATTCGAATCTCGACTCACTCACTACTTCGATGATTCGAATCAGTGATTCGAATCTTGAATCAATAAAACAACTAAAGAAATTTTCCCTCTCTCTGCGCCGAAAGCCGTACTATTTAAACACCCTTCACCCATTCATCGGGGGCGCGTTCGAGAATTCACCGGTCGTGCACCGGTAACACCGGTGCACGACCGGTGCGTTCGACCAGAGCGTTCGAAAAGGCGGAGCATGGGGCGGAGCTCTAGAAGTAACCGCGTTCGAAAACGTTTCGGTCAAGTAGCGGTTGTCTGCTCAGCGTGACCAGAGCGCAACCAGAATGACCCTGCTAGCGAGGTGGGTTATTCCGGTTATTAGCGTAGTGTTGCCAGCGTTTATTTTTGTTTTCTCGGCTTAGAATCCGATGTGGTGAGGATGACCGAAACCGGTTGACAACCGTGACGTCACTTAACCGAAGAATGACCGTAACCAGTAGCACCGGTGCATAACCAACCGGTGAATTCTCGAACGGGCCCCGGGTTTCTTCTCCGCTGAGTTCTCGGGCAGTTAGCATCTCTCTCTCCTTGCTCCAGTAAAACTAGTGTTTAAACTGCCCGAAATGAAAATACAGGGGAGCTTCGTATGACCCCCTGGGCCTGTAAGATTAAAAGGTTAAGTTTGGTGTCAAAGTATTCGAAATTTTATGTATCGATGGGGGTCCCAGAGGGGGGGTCGAGAATCAATAAAAACGCGCTCCGATGGATAGTTTCCGAGATATACGTTAATTAATTATGGTAATTAGACTAATTAACCATGATTGAGGCTTAAAAGGACTGCAAACATGTAGAAATTGGCTCTGGGATGGTTTCCAGACTTTGGAGTTGCCGCCGGAGGAGGCTAGTGTTTAAAATGCCCAAATTGAAAATATAGGGGAGCTTCGTATGACCCCCTGGGCCTGTAAGATTAAAAGGTTAAGTTTGGTGTCAAAGCATTCGAAATTTTAAGTATCGGTGGGGTGTTGAGTCTAGGGGGGGTCGAGAATCAATAAAAACGCGCTCCGGTGGATAGGTTCCGAGATATACGTTAATTAATTATGGTAATTAGACTAATAAACCATGGAGCTGTTTTTTCTGCGATGAGAGAAGAAGAAGCTTTCCGAGAGAAAGCAGTAGCAAAAGCATCACAAGCTGGTATTGATCTCAGGATTTTCTTATCGCCGGCCTCAGAGGCGTAGCCAAGGGGGGGGGTTAGGGGGGTCATAACCCCCCATGAGGAATTTTTTGCCATACAAAATGTATATTCTTCACTACATTATCATACACACGTATACATATATATGAGTTGCAGTAGTCATAACCCCCCCCCAATAAAAAAATTCTGGCTACGCCCCTGGCCGGCCTGTATTTTTGCCCTTTATCGAATTCGAGATTTTACTGAAATGAAAATGGGAATATCGGATATTTGATGTTGAAATAAAACCGATATGTCGATTTTTGGCCCAGTCCTACTGAGGGGCTGCTGCCCCCCCCAAAAAAAATGGGACCCTTTACTTAGCTTACAATTGAACTTTATCTTTAAATTTGATACCCAGCCCACCCCGAAATAAAATCCTGGCTACGCCACTGTCAATAACACTAACTACGCCACTGCTTTAGGCCCTATTTTGTATTTCTCTGAATTACGAAAGAAAATAAAATCATTCCCCTTAAACGAAAAACAAGGTAAAAAAAAAAACAAGGAAATCTGCTGCAATAAAGCGAAATGTTATTTTGCTTACTACAAAGTCCTTTTGTGAGAGCGCTTAATACCGCCCCTGTATCCTTCATTAAAAGTGACAAGCACAATCCTAACTTTATTTCATTCTATTTCCCTTCACATGAAAATCCGCCACCATGTAAACTTAACGTTCCGTTTTTTTTTTTTTTTTTTTTTTTTTTTTTTTTTTTTTTTTTTTTTTTGAGGGTGGGGGCAGGGGGACATATATTAAAGTTAAAAGTAGAAAAGGGATGTTTCATTAAATTTTAAACAAATATTAAATCAGTCAGACAAGTTGGAAGGAGGGATTTTCTTAATTTTTTTTCCGGGGGGAGATTGACCCCTCTTGCCCTTAGGAAGTAACGCCTATGCCACCCGCCAAAAGCAAACGATGTTCGACCCACTCCACACCCACAGACAGATAAAACTTTAAAATCCGACCACCAACCAAGAAATGAAACACCAAAGATTCGAAAAAAAAACTTCAATTAAATGAAACACCCTTTCAACTCTTTTCGACTCCTTTCGACTCTGAGTCGATAGAAGATTCGAAAAAACCCCTCCAATTAAATGAAACATCCTTTCAACTCTTTTCGGCTCCTTTCGACTCTGAGTCGATAGAAGATTCGAAAAACTAACGAATCTCAACGATAGTATACAATCACCGAAACAGAGCGAAACAATGAATCAGTAAAGATTCGTTGCTGCACCAACTCAGTGACCAACTCACCCACACCCACTCATTTACTGTTTCAAATCATCTATCGACTCAGAGTCGTAAAGAGTCGAAAGGAGCCAAAAGGAGTCGTAAAGAGTCGAAAAGAGTTGAAAGAGTAAGGGAAAATCCCTGGGAACGGCAAAGGGAAAATAAGTTTTTCTTCCCTTCGCACTTGGAATGTATTTCCCTTGAGGGCTTGAGATTCGAATCAGTAGAGAGTGAGTGTAAAGACTGAGCCACTCAGTACCAAGATTCGAAGCACTGATTCGACTCATCGAATCATTGGCCATCTCTACTAGCCACAATCAAAGTCAAGGTAACTGGCGTGTTGTTTGTAAACATGAATTCTCTTGTATTTAAAAAATGCTTTATCTTAAATTATTCTAACACCCATTTAAATTTAATAAATATTCAAAAATCTTTTCACACGTGCTCTGTTTTATACGGCAAAAGAAATTTCAGAAAGTTTTTGTATTTTGAGAGAGGAACTCCACTTGATCATGAATGGTTTAAAAATAATCCTGAAAAAGTTGATCGTAAGTTCTTTTTTTCTTTATATTTACGTTTTTAATTATAAAATTTATCGATGAAATTAGCTAGGTGTAATTACTTTTCCATAATGTTTTCCAAATTATTAATATTGCCAGAATACTATTTTTGGATTTTTCTTGGGGTAGCTTTAACCTCCCCCCCCCCCCTCAATCCTCCCGTTAGAGAACTTGACCTCCTAATTTTACTATGTCATGGCTGACTGGGATCTTCCCTTCCCCGGCTATCCAGACGAAACCGAGAACAATAGGAAACCCCGTATAAGCGGTAGTTCGCATTCCTTCCGCCGTGGCATAGTTATATGTCCTGAACAGAGCGATTTAAAGGGCCAGTCCATATGATTAAAAGGGCATTAAAACTGTCAAAAATGCTTGATTAAAATTTTTTTTTTGTTTTGTTTTGTTTAAACAGAATGTATCTTTATCTATAAATATTTTGAAACGTTTCTTCACCCATGCACATATTGAAAAAAAATTTAAGAAATTGTTAGTTGGTTAATGCTTTTAGGAGCTTCTTCGACATGTAATAAATTAATAATAAATAAAAATATTAATTTATGTTTTATTTAAATCTTCAGAAGACTGTAATACTTTTTAAAGACTTGTTTTTCGGAACTCCTACATATTTTAATATATTAATACAGCATTCTCCCTATACGTAAAAAACACTCAAAATACTGGGGTAAACGATAAAATAAATAAAAACTTTGTGAAAAAAACACACATAAAATGTAACTTATAATAGTTACGATCGTTTCGACTAAAAAATTCTTTCGGTCTGCATCAGAAAAAGTCCGAGACGCAGGGGCGTAGCCAGAGGGGGGCTGCTGCCCCCCGCCCCGAAATGGGACAATTTACTTAGCTTACAATTTGATATTTAGCTTACAATTGAACTTTAGTTTTTAGCTTTAAATTTGATACCCAGCCCACCCCGAAATAAAATTCTCGCTACGCCACTGCGCGAGACGAACGTCTTTGTCTGATGAAGACTGAAAGAATTTTTTGGTCGAAACGATGGTAACGTATTATAAGTTACATTTTATGTGTGTTTTTTTCACAAAGTTTTTATTTATTTTATTCTGCCTATACTTCCGTGTATACGTATGTTTGTGTCAGTGGCGTAGCCAAGGGGGCATAGGGGGTCGCCAACCCCCCTCCGATGACGAATTTTTTGCCATACAAATGCATATTCTTCGCTCCCTTATCACGTACACTTATACACAAATGTGAGTTGCAGTAGTCGTACCCCTCCCCCCCCCCCCCCCTCCATGAAAAAATTCTGGCTAAGCCACTGGTTCGTATTAATAGGTTTTGGTTTATTTATTGAGGTTGGGACGCCCGACCAGGGTAGAAAATTTCTAGAGGCGGTATAACGCCTGTTCTGGGACATGTGCGAATTTGAAGCAGAGTTTTTCATTTGAGTCAGCGGCGCACACCAGGAGGGGGTCCGGAACCCCCCCCCCCCTGCAAATACCATTTACAAATTGTTATTTATAATAAGATTTACCGTAAATCAAACTTTAAAGTAAGAATGCCCCCCCCCCCTTCCCAGTAGCTGAACCCCTACCATTAGAAAGCCATTGCTACATCCGTAGTAATAATGTTAAATGCAAATCATCAAAGAATTGACGAAATAAAAGTGCTGCATTGGAAACATTTATTACGTAATTTCAATAACAAAGAATTATTTTAAAAAATTACAAAGATTTCATTTAAACTTGAAATGAAAACATGAATTCATTTTGCTTATTGGTAACACTTCCTCCATCTACTATGTTCAGTGTCTTGTTTACTTACTTATTTATTTATTTATATACATATATATATGAGACGTCAGATATTTCAAGTAAGCTTCAGAGTTAAAGCAGGTAATATGGTTTATTGAACATTACAATTAAGTTACAATTTAGAATGAGAAGAGGGGAGGGGAGACGGGTACAAGAATCAGCGTGGACTCATTAAGCAGTTCTAGTGGCAGAAGTTCTCCGATTTTCGATGTGCGGGAGTATTTACACTTACCACCCCACGTGGTCTGCGAAGACATCTAAAGAACTCAGAATCGACAGCCTGATGTTTGACAAATAACAAAATTAATAAAACATAGCTCCAGAGCGTGCGTGGCAAGTATGACAGGAAAGTAAAACTTACAGTGAAAGTACCCGCTTGAACAATACCCAAACTAGTAAAACCCAAATTACCTTTTTATACATTACAATATCCCCCCCTGGCAAAAGAAGTCTGACGAGCAATATCATTGAGGTGGCCAGTCTCTCACTTGCGAGTCAGACGTCCTTGCAACCTAATCTTAAAACTGCGAACTAATCTAATTTTCAAGTTTAGACACCTTAAATTTTTCTGACTAGAATTCTGGAGTTATGTTGTACAACACTTGAGGGGCAGGATGCAGTTTCTAAAATTTGACAAAACATAATGATGCAATAGTACGAAAATCTTACAATAAAAATAAAACAATGAGTGCGCACAATTTTTTTTCAAAATATCACAAGTAAAATATTTACAACTTAGGTGGGATAAAATAATACTGTACAACAATATAGTAATATAATTAAACAAAATGGTATAAATATGGCTGACATTCATTTTCTTTGGCAAATACTTATGGCTTTGGCTTGCATGGCATAAAGTGAATGGAATGAAAATAACTTGGCAAAATGGAGTAAATTTATTTAGTGTAAAGGCAATGTAAAAAAGTGCGTAGTGTGTAGAAAATTTCGAAAACCATAGCTGTGAAACAGCAGTACCATCACACAGGTATGGGGTATAGTAAATACCACTTGTAGGCATTTTAAGTTTGCCCAAACTTTAAACTCTCCATAGTATGACAAAAAAAATGGGTTCAAATGATCCCGAAAAAGGAAGACAATTGTCAACTACGAAAGAGAAAACTTGGCCATTGCCTCATAGCTTCCAAAAAAGGGGAAGAAATGACTCAATAGACAGTTGGGAAAAACTGGGGGATTATTGAGAGGAAGTCCCAGCCTAGTCTAAGTCTAGCTTCATTTATTGTTTGCATAATATCTATAAAATATACAAAGAAAAAAGGTGCAGTTTTACTTACACCGCACACACTCGGACTTGGGGACTTCTTCAATGACTAAGAGAAGCGGGTGACAGAGAAAGGTTGGTAGAAGCATAAAAGAAAAAAGGATAGACGATAGACTTTATGTCGAGTATTCAGGGTTCCAAACTCAACACTTAGAAATTTTGAATACATTTTTTTTTTTCTTTTTCTATTTTTTTTTTTTTTTTTTAAAGGATCAATTATTTTTAATTAAATTTAATCACCTTCGTGGGATAGCTTTAATTTGTCAGGAGGGAAATAAGGTCTTAATTTAGAAGAGTGAACTATTTCCGTAGGTTTCTTAGTATGGTAATTAGGTTTATCAATTTCGAATGTAACTGAAGAACATTTGTTTACAATTGAATAAGGACCTGAAAAAGTAGGAGATAATTTACGTGTATTTGGGTAGTTAAATTCTTCATAAATTACAAGATCTCCTGGTTCGAAATTAGCTTCTATGAATTTATTGTCATATCTAATTTTATTTTTATTATGAAATTCTATTGTCCTTTCTTTTGCTAATTTTCGAGCTTCATCAACAGGAGGATAGGTATTTTCCGAAATAGGTGAGTCATATGGCAATTTTCCAAACATTAAATACATGGGTGTAAACTTCGTTACTGAGTGAGGTGTGTTATTATATTCACTAATAACCTGCTCTAGTAACTTAGTCCAAGGAATTTTGGAAGGTGAAGAGTTAACTTTACATTTTAATCTAGTAACTATGGATTGATTTACCCTCTCTACTTTTCCATTTGTCTGTGGATGATGAGCTGAAGTTAATAGTTGTTTAGTATTGTAGTTCTTGAGGAATTTTTTAAAACGCGAAGCAGTAAAAGCTGCATTTCTATCACTAAGTATCTTTTGAGGAACTTGAATGTTGAATATTTGTTTTAGACAGTTTACATAGGTTTCAGTAGTGACACTTTTCGAAGGAAAGGCCCAAACATATCTTGTAGCATGGTCAATTATTAGATGTAGATATTTTTTTGTTGAATTGTAATAGTTGAAACCTCCTACAGTATCAATAGAAAGACATTCAAAGGGTTTATCAGTAGCAGGTACAGCCTGTAACAAACCAAATTTCTTCTGTTTAGGTTTTTTGTTAAATTGGCAAGTCGAACAATGTTTAACATAATTGGAAATATCTTGAGTCATATGAGGCCAATAATAGGAAGGTGAAATTATACTTAACATTTTTTGAACACCAGGATGGCCAAAATTTTCATGTGCATTTTTCATTAAAGTTTTTCTTAAGCTCATAGGCACCACTATTTTTTTGAATCCTTTCTTATTTATGGTAATTAAATCATTAATGATTTTATATTTAGGACCATGCATATTTTCTGCTAATTGTTGATTTTTAATTTCTTCAGCATCTAACAATAAAACCGAAGGTTGAATTAGTTGGAGATGTTGAGAAGGAGGAATCCTTGATAACATATCAGCTTCGACATTTGTTGAGCCCTTTAGGTACTTTATTTCATAGTCAAACATACTTAATTTAAGGGACCAGCGGAATAATCTTCCTCTTAAATTTTTGACATTTTTTAACCAAACCAATGCCGCGTGGTCAGTATGAATGACGAATTTTTGACCGTGAAGGTAATGATAAAATTTATCAAGGGCATCAACGATAGCCAAACATTCTAATTCAGTTATGGTGTAATTCTTTTCATATGATCGAAGCGATCTCGAATGATATGCAATCGGGTGCAAGATACCTGAGGCATCCGGCTGCTTCAACACAGCTCCAACTGAACAATTTGATGCATCAATAAATACATGGATAGGTAATTTAACGTCGTATAATTGTAACACAGGTTTAGATATCAAAATACTTTTTAAGGTTTCAAAACTTTTCTGACAGTTTGTTGACCAATCCCATTTAGCGTTTTTCTTTAACAAATCATTTAAAGGACGTCTTAATTTTGCATACCGATCAATAAATCTGTTATAAACATTTACAGAACCAAGAAACCTCTGTAGTTCCTTTACGTTAGTAGGTGGCTTCAAATTTTTGATAATTTCAATATTAGCATTATCTGGAGTAATTTGACCTTGTTTAACCTCATACCCCAAAAATTTTATAGTGTCCTTAGCAAAGTTACATTTAGATAATTTCAATTTAATATTTTCCTGCAAACAAATTTGGAAGATAGTTTCTAAATGCTGCATATGTTCTTCCATAGAAGAAGAAAAAACCATTATGTCATCAAAATAATTATAGGCAAATTTAATTTTATATTTATTTAATATTCTTCTCATGACTCTGTTAAATATAGCAGGCCCTGTCTTAATGCCAAATGGCAAGACCTGGAACGTATAGAGACCTGTATTAGTTACAAAGGCTAGTTTTTCAGTATCTTGAGGGTGGATGGGCACATGCCAAAATCCAGACGCCAAATCAAGAGTGGAGAATATTTTCGCCCCACTTAGTTTATCTAATAAGCTGTCAATACGTGGCAAAGGCTCGGCATCATTTTTTACTATATTATTTAATTTACGATAATCCACACACAGTCTAGTTTTGGTACCCTCGTCGCGTTTATACGCTAAAGTGACGGGCGCAGCATAGGGGCTATTGCTTTCCTTAATTAAACCAGCTTTTAATAATTGTTCAATCTGAGAATTAATTTCGTCTTCCTCTTTAGGAGAGGTTCGATAAGGCCTGAGGCAAACAGGTAGGTCAGAAGTTAAATTTATACGTTGAGGTTCTACATTAATACGACCAATATCATATTTATTTTTTGCAAAGATTTTCTCATATTTATTTAATAATTCCTCTAATTTTGGATTGATAGCTTTATAAACAGTCTGAGGGGAACGCTTTCCTCAGAGGCTTTGCTATCGGTTGAAGAACTGGGTTGATTTAAATGTAGAGACAGGTAAGGCATCATAATTATATAAAGGTAATCTAACATTATTTTGAAAAACACATAAATTCACACAATCAATATATAAACAAAACTTTTTACACTCTGGTAAACCCAATATGGCATATGGCAGGTTTGAATATACTATAAAAAATTTTACACACTGAGTAATGTTTCCAATTTCTAAATTAACATAACACACTGTATCAAGTATCAGCAGTCCATCTGCCTGAGTAACATTTAAAGGTGAGACTCTCTGTACTTCTAAATTATATCGTCCAACAAAACTTTGCGGCAAGACAGAGAGTGTAGAGCCAGTGTCTATGACACAGGGAACACTTAAAAATTCAAAATTGTCAATTTTGGGTTGAGTTAATTTTTTCCTTAGGTACCCGGGTACAGTAAATAGTCATAAGTTCTCTTCTCGCGAGGTCTCAGTACCATTATTTTGTGAATTTAAAATAGTGGTGTTCGAAGTCATATTCGGGTGAGTCATAATTGGTGTCGCATATGGGTTTGTCGCAATTTGGTTGTTACTTTTAAAGGGACAAGTGTAGTTCCAATGGAAAGCATTACTTACCCCTAGCCCCTCACATTTTCTACATGGAGTTCTAGGTAGGGTGCTTTCTTGGTAATTGACATTATTTTGGTGGTGTAAACTTTGAGGACTTTGAGATAGGGGTCGAAAACGGGGCCAATTATTTATTTGGGTTCGCCCTTGGGTTGAATTATGAATTGGTTGACGCCAATTTGGTCGGTTATAAACAGGAGCATGGTAGGGTCTATAATTCCGAAGCTTGGGTGTAAAGTAACTAGGATTTTGTGCATTATTGGGCGAGGAGGTAAAGCTTGCCTGTTGGGGCGGTTCGTGAATTTTAATTAATTTTGACGCTACCTTAAGCCACTCGGTGGCACTACTGGGTGGTTGCAGGGTTAAAAGAGCTCTCACATTACTAGGAAGACCATTGGTCAATCCTTCTAATATTATATTATTAGGTAGCCTCAATTTTCTACCTATTTCTAATTTTTCATGAAAATAAGTTATAAGATTCGAAATTTTTTCTAGTTTTAAATTTGTAAAATCCATGAAAGTAAACACGGTACATGAAATATATTTTTCTTTCAGTATTTCAATTAATTCTTTCCAATTTTTACAATTTGAAATATTATTTATGTATGTTGTTAAGGCAGACCCCTTAAGAAATTTTCCTATATTTTGAAATTTCCAATCTTCATCTTTATTTTGTTGTAAGCAACACCGTTCGTAATATGCGATCCAACTCTCAAAACTCATATTATCTTCAAAATTAAAGGGGGCAATAAACTCATCACTTTTTTGCAGGGACATAGTGGCAATAGTTTGTGTATTTTCTTTACCATCTAATGACATGTCGAAATTTTTTTCTAAATTTTTACCTGAACGGAGAAGCATTTAATAATTGCATTCAGAATTTTTATTTAGCAGCATTAATAATAATACTGCAATAAATTTACAAAATCTTACCTTAATGAAAATACTATATTAATGTAAAAAAAAATGCAGATATATCAAAAAAATTTTTTTTTTCATCAACACTAAAATAGACCTTTAAAATAACACACACACAATTAATAACCATTTAAATATAATGCTCTAATGTTCACTTCAACTCTGAAAATATACGTACTTCACTTAATCAATATCCACAAGTCGAAATCCTCATTCTTCAACAATAAACAAAACACACACACAACAACAACAAAAAATATCTTCTCTCACAAGTTCAATGCAGGCAGGAGTTTCTGTCAAGTTATACGCACAAAAACAAAAATATTCGGCACGGAGAAAAGGGGAAATAATTCACCAGTACCAGTTGCACACACTTCTCGTGGGGGCCTGTTGGGTGCAGAAGTAATGATGACAAGAGTTTCTCTTGGTTTGCGGCGAATGTGCAAAGAAAAAAAAATGAATTAGAAGGCGCAGATTTCGGGATGGTAAACACAGTACAAAAAGATGATATCAGATAACGGAGGGCAGGCACTTCTTTAATTTACGTGTCGGCATCAGCGTCGTTAGTTGCTATGGAAAACTCGGGAGCGCAAGTTTTTCGATGGGCTTCATGGGAGGTCAGGCGAAAGTAGTTTCATCAAAGCAGGGAATGAGAAGTCCAAATATCTGCAGTCGGTGTTGAAATCTCCCAGAGCAGGGCTCGACGAAGTTGGCCGGTGGAGAGCGGACTCAAGGAGTAGGCCATCGGCTGGTCGGTGAAGAGGAGCGCTGCATCTCCTGCGAACGATGGGCAATGAACCCGTCTCCCGGACTTTTGAGCGTTAATTTTTTTTTACGATTTAAATTTTTTTAATTGGCACACAGGCAATCATCCTGCCGGCTATTTGAGACGTCAGATATTTCAAGTAAGCTTCAGAGTTAAGGCAGGTAATATGGTTTATTGAACATTACAATTAAGTTACAATTTAGAATGAGAAGAGGGGAGGGGAGACGGGTACAAGAATCAGCGTGGACTCATTAAGCAGTTCTAGTGGCAGAAGTTCTCCGATTTTCGATGTGCGGGAGTATTTATGCTTACCACCCCACGTGGTCTGCGAAGACACAACTCCTCCTCTCTCTTATCTCTGATCGAACCACACACATTTACCAACATGACCGGCATCCGGGGACACAAGGGCGTGGGGACACGTGTACATCTAAAGAACTCAGAATCAACGGCCTGATGTTTGACAAATAACAAAATAAATAAAACATAGCTCCAGAGCACGCGTGGCAAGTGTGACAGGAAAGTAAAACTTACAGTGAAAGTACCCGCTTGAACAATACCCAAACTAGTAAAACCCAAATTACCTTTTTATACATTACATATATATATATATATAAAGATTTAAAAATGTCATTTTAATCTCTTTAAAATAAATAAGTCAACGATAGGGGTTTTGCCGCCCGCAAAAATTTTCTGCACGGGGCGAGCGCCCCATCCGCCTCACCTACTCTACGGCACTGCAAACATCCCGTAGGAATAACGTGTATTCAAATTCTATCTGTAGGAAACCGAACAAAACTGCAGACTGTTAGATCGACAGCCGCGCGGTAGGCCCGAACGTGGGACCGTAACGCTTCCACCATCTACCATGTTCAGTGTCTTATTTACGTACGTATTTAATTATTTATTTATTGCAGTATAATTTGTTTATATAACTGAACCCATCCTCCAGAAAAATTTCATATTTTTATTTATTATTTTTGTTAATCTGTTTAAAGTAATTTTAAACAATTTAACTTAGCTCCTGAATAACTTGCACAGAGAATTTTCCTCTTTTCTTTTTAATAATACACCTAAGCAGAAGGGTGGAGGGCTTGGTCGGAGGACATTTTATGGGGTTCTAAGGCATATTCATGTTTCACCTGGAGAAAACCGCCCAAAACTCCATGACATTTTAATCTTCTTAAAATAATTTAACCATAGGCGTTATACCGCCTCTAGAAATTTTCTGCCTGGGTCGGGCGCCCCCCCCCCCCTTATGCCACGCCACTGCGAACATCCCCCACTAATCTGAAATTTTGTTTCTGATTGAAATGTAAACGCATCCTTTCACAAATCTTTGAAGAGCGAAAGTACTCCAAAATTAGTTTTTCTTTTAAATATTTCAAAATGAAAATTGGCCTAAAAATTGGATTATTTCTTATCTTAAAAATTCTCCGACGAATGAATAAGGAGTCCCCGAAAGGGGAGGGTCACTGGCTCCCTGACAGGGGGCTCGTGCACCCCCCCCCCCCTGGATCCCCTGCTGGCGCCTATTTTGATTATTAGAATAATTCGTTAAAGCACAAAAAGATTAAAATTTATCTTTGCCATGGGTATACTAAACCAAAACCTAATAATACGAACCAGTGGCGTAGCGAGAATTTTTTCTTGGGGGGGGGGGGAGTTGCGACTACTGCAACTCACATTTGTGTATAAGTGTGTGTGATAAGGGAGCAAAGCATATGCATTTTGTATGGCGAAAAATTTCTCATCGGAGGGGGGGGGTGACCCCCTATGCCCCCCTTGGCTACGCCACTGACACGAACATACGTATACGTATTGCAAAATAAAAACTTTGTGAAAAAAACACACATAAAATGTAACTTCGTTACGATTGTTTCGACCAAAAATTCTTTCAGTCTTCATCAGAGAAAGACCTTCGTCTCGCACAGTGGCGTAGCCAGGATTTCATTTCGGGTTGGGCTGGGTATCAAATTTAAAGCTAAAGTTCAATTGTAAGCTAAGTAAATTGTCCCATTTTGGGGCGGGGGCAGCAGCCCCCCTCTGGCTACGCCCCTGCGCCTCGGACTTTTTCTGATGCATACCGAAAGAATTTTTTAGTCGAAACGATCGTAACTATTATAAGTTAGTATAGGCAGAATAAAATAAATAAAAACTTTGTGAAAAAAACACACATAAAATGTAACTTATAATACGTTACCATCGTTTCGACCAAAAAATTCTTTCAGTCTTCATCAGACAGAGACGTTCGTCTCGCGCAGTGGCGTAGCGAGAATTTTATTTCGGGGTGGGCTGGGTATCAAATTTAAAGCTAAAAACTAAAGTTCAATTGTAAGCTAAATATCAAATTGTAAGCTAAGTAAATTGTCCCATTTCGGGGCGGGGGGCAGCAGCCCCCCTCTGGCTACGCCCCTGCGTCTCGGACTTTTTCTGATGCAGACCGAAAGAATTTTTTAGTCGAAACGATCATAACTATTATAAGTTACATTTTATGTGTGTTTTTTTCACAAAGTTTTTATTTATTTTATCGTTTAACCCCAGTATTTTGAGTGTTTTTTACGTATAGGGAGAATGCTGTATTAATATATTAAAATATGTAGGAGCTCCGAAAAACAAGTCTTTAAAAAGTATTACAGTCTTCTGAAGATTTAAATAAAACATAAGTTAATATATTTATTTATTATTAATTTATTACATGTCGAAGAAGCTCCTAAAAGCATCAACCAACTAACAATTTCTTAAATTTTTTTTCAATATGTGCATGGATGAAGAAACGTTTCAAAATATTTATAGATAAAGATACATTCTGTTTAAACAAAACAAAACAAAAAATCATTTTTAATCAAGCATTTTTGACAGTTTTAATGCCCTTTTAATCATATGGACTGGCCCTTTAAATCGCTCTGTTCAGGACATATAACTACGCCACGGCGGAAGGAATGCGAACTATCGCTTATACGGGCTTTTAGACCCGTTTGGAAAGCCGGGGAAGGGAAGATCCCAGTCAGCCATGACTATGTAAAGTCTAATATAGGTAGAAGGGGCAGTAAAATCATACAAGACGGTGTCCCTCATGTAAACACGGCGATAGCCGCTGGAGCTTGGCGATCGCCAAGTGCGAGCGCTACAGACCTTGGTGCCAAGCTCCAGCCATGGCGCCAAGCCTCCCTGGCGACCGCCAAGCTCCAACGGCTATCGCCGTCTTGTGACGAATAAACACTAGTATATACCACTAAAATTTTACAAAGAAACACAAATTCTAAGTAAATGACACTATATAAAACAGTGAAATCCACAGCGAAACATTAGAAAAAGTACAATTAAAAAAGCACTTACCTCACTTCCCCCCCCCCCCCATTCTATATTCCACACATCCATACTAACGAAGAAATTCCCCGAGACGCTCACTAACTTACGTTAAAGGGTCCGTAAAACGGAATCAAAAACACAAGGAAAAGTCAACATAAACTTATTCGATTCAGAATCAAAGAACACCAAACTTCAATCTTCATGGAATTAAAACTAAATGAAAATTCTATACTTCAAATGCACCGCATTTAATTATCAGAATTGCCACTCAGATTCTGATTAAAAAAAAAAAAAAAACGATTTTCCAGACCAACATGTGATAAAAAATCCAGACGATTTTCAAGTTTATGACATCAGCTTTACATATGTTCTCCAAGGGTGGAAGCAGAAACTCTTTCGGAGGGGGGCGCAAATAGTGAATATTCATTTTATCTAGTATAAAGCCTACTAAATATTGGTAAAAGCCCCATTTATGTAAAGTAAAAACATTTTTCTCGGAGGGCGTGCGAGCCACTTTGCGAGACCCCAAAAAAAACATCAGTGGGTCCGGCTACCGCCTCAAAAGGGCCCCCTCGAAAATATGATAACGCGGGCCCCTCTGCGAGACCCAAAAAACATCAGTGTGTCCGGGCGGGCCCCTCTGCGAGACCCCAAAAGAACATCAGTGGGTCCGGCCAACGCCTCAAAAGGGCCCCCTCGAAAATATGCTATCGTGGGCCCCTCTGTGAGACCCCAAAAAAACATCAGTGGGTCCGGCCACCGCCTCAAGGGGGTCCCCTCGAAAATATGCTAATGCGGGCCCCTTTGCGAAATCCAAAAAAAACATCAGTGCATCCGGCCACTGCCTCAAAAGGGCCCCCTCGAAAATATGCTAACGCGGTCTCCTCTGCGAGACCCAAAAAAAACATCAGTGGGTCCGGCCACCGCCTCAAGGGGGCCCCCTCAAAAATATGCTAATGCGGCCCCTCTGCGAGACCCAAAAAAAAACATCAGTGGTTCCAGCCACCGCCTCAAAAGGGCCCCCTCGAAAATATGCTAACACGGCCCCTCTGTGAGACCCAAAAAAAACATCAGTGGGTCCGGCCACCGCCTCAAAAGGGCCCCCTCGAAAACATGCTAACGCGGGCCCCTCTGCGAGACCCCAAAAAAAAACATTAGTACAAGTTGAAGCAAATTAGAATAGTAGACGAAACAGGAAAAAACCAAAAATAACAACGCATGTGCAAAATGCAAATTAACAGATTAATGATGTCAAATTGAGCGAGCGAATTCGTTACATTCATCGATACGTACATTCGAAAATATACTAACGCGGGCCCCTCTGCAAGACCGAAAAAAAACATTAGTACAAGTTGAAGCAAATTGGAATAGTAGACGAAAGAACAGGAAAAAACAAAAAATAACAATAACACATGCGCAAAACGCAAATTAACCAGCTTAGTAACGTCAAATTGAGCAAGCGAATTCGTTACATTCATCTGCTTACGTCACACATACACAGTAGCTAGATTAAAAAACAACTATTACGCATGCCCGAAAGTGCAAGAAATTTCGCTTCTTTCAATAGTTCTAAATTATCCAATTTACAATATTTCACGCATTATCATTCCTCTAAAAAAAACGTCGCCAAGCTCTACACATTTCTTTATGGTTGCCAGTCAAACTACCATCGGTAGGGTACTTTACTAACGTTGAACATCGCTCACGATGTCGCCAGAACCAAGGGGCACCGGATACGGAACATAGGCCGAAGGGGCCTAGCCCTCGACCTGTTATGTCAATATGTGCCCATTTTTCTAAAAAAAGGCCCCACAATGGCCATGTGGATAAGGCACTCAAAATGGTAGATGGCTGAATTGTAAAGGTCTAGGTTCGGACCCGTCGTTCGGTTGTTGATCTAACAGTCAGGAATTTTGGTCGATTTTCTCCAGGTGTAACGCGAATACACTTTAGAACTGCTTTGAAAGTCCTCCGACCAATTCATCCCCGTCCTAAGTAAATACCCTTTGTTCAGGTTTGCCTTAATACTTACAATACAAGGAACAGCTTTAGTATCGCCCACCAGCCCTTTTTTGGCACCGATTGTTTTTCGCCAAGCCTGCTCTAAGTACCATGTTTTGTAAAAAGTTTGCCTTTCAGACTCTTGGCGCAATTCCCGAGTTCCAGAATAGTAGCCATCTCTTTCCTAGAAACAAAAACATATTACACTTTCATCCAAAGTTACTACGATATTACTATCCAAGAGCGCGTAAAAGTAAATGCATGTTATTTGCCATAGCTTCTTAATTGTTTGTATTTTTGTTCAATTTTAAAATTATCATTTTTTTCCCCTACAGAAACCTTTTTATAAGAACAGTGCAAACAAAAAATATCATCAATCTCTAATCAACAGAAAACTACCTAAACCTTATAATTAAAATTCTCCCTATTGATATCCCTTATTACCTCCAAAAAGTTATTGCACAAATAAATTTTCCTATACTAAAAGGCGTATTCAAAAAGCTTTATTATTTATATTCTCAACACAACTCCAGGCTTGAAAACAGTGACCATCTTGTTTCTAATCACAAAACCGTTGACAATAACATATATAAATATAATTCCTCATATACATGAAATATCTATTTTGAACTCCTCACTTTTCCAAAAACTTGAAAACTCAAATGTAAAATGCCTAAATCAAAAAAGCTTACCTTTTAACTTCTCGATGCAAGACACAATTCTAAAATGATGGCCATCTTGTTTCTAAACACAACATCATCGACAATAACAACATATTTAAATATAATTCCATGTGAACTCATACATAAAATATCTATTTGTAACCCTTGGCTTTCCCAAACTTTTTCACTAAATTGAAAATTCAAAACTCCTCCTCTTTATATTCCTTTAAAATCCATTTACTTTACATCACAACACTAACTCGTTTTCAATAAACCATAGCAAAGCACATGTTTTACACAGGCATGAAAGTTTTCAGTCTTTTTCAACATTGATACATTTGAGATTTAGTATTTAAATTAGTTTAATGAATTACGTTATACTGAATACAGTGATATAATGAATATTAGTTAATATAATAATGAATGCATATAAAAGAATAACAGGTAATGTGTTAAATGCATAATAATTTATTTGTTTTGTATGATCCGCAGCAAAGTTCAGTCTTTTTAGCTGTTTCGTGCTTTCATGCCTGTTTACATGGCTGACTTGCACTCGAGATGCTACTACCACAAATTTTCAAAGCATAACTGACTTAATTCTCCAAACTTCTACAAAAAGCGGCACTGTAATTGACGCTTGCTGATTGGCCAATATATCTCTGTTAGTTGGACCTGGCAGCGTAAAGTTGAACTTATAAAACACTTTGGGTTGCCACATATGACAATTTGTCACCAGGCTTGGCGACGTCTTTTGGCGAGAAATTTGGGCAGGTGATACTAAAGGCTAGCCCAATGCAATACAAGAAAAAAAAAAATTGTGAATCATAAGGTGCTACTGTGTGGGCCACAGCGTAGATATTCTTCGTTGAAAAAATAATCGACAGTTCGCAGTTTCCAATGGGTTTGATTGCCAGTAACAATAAAATTCCATGAAATTAGCAGTTAAACTTTTATAGTCTTAAAAACAGTACATTAAATCAGTGATGTCGCTAGACTTTGGAAGGGATGGGTCCTTGGGACCCAGGACTTCCAAATTTCTGGGTCTTTTTTCTCCCAAAAGTGGGTCTTTATCGATATAAAAGCATTTGGTTAGTTTCGCGACTGATGTTATCATGTCTCACCAATTTTGGTGTGCTGACACGTATTGAATATCTTATTTATAAATAACCTAGAACTTCATTTAAAAAAATAAAAAAAATTAATAAACAAAAATTTGTTGTGACATCCATGACATTTTATCCACTTTGCTATGAAATTAACCATTTATGAGTATGAAATAACTGAATATTGAAATTTAAACATGTAGTTAAATAAAAAGAAGTGGATGAAAAATATGACAAAAATCATCAGTGCAGAAAAATAAATAAAACCCAGACACTATGAAAATATGGAAAAAAAAAATATTTTTATTGCTTTGACAAGTCTCCTCTGCAGGTTTTAGTTGAATAAAAAATGTCAGTAGCTCTTTTAATAATAGGCTGTGACTGAGAGAGTTCAGGTCCCTGAACTGAAATCATTATTAATTTTTTTAAACTTTTCTTCAGACATTCTATTTCTTGCATTAGAGAGAGGACACATTATGAAAAAAGGAAAAAATTCTCTCTTTTTTTCGAAATTTTGTGTGATGATAATTACGTGTCCCATCATCGATTTTTTGCGTATTTGATGTGGTATAAGGCATAAGCGGCATCACTGTTAAATAGTAATTGATCAATAATGTCATATAGTTGATAATCATTAGTGTGGTTATGGCATATTACAATAGTTAGATAAAAGAAAAACTATCTGCGCACATAATCCAAAACTATCTGCAAACTCATAATAGCTCATGATAACTGAATACATAGTGTGTATACAAACACGTGTATATGCATATGCACATTAGGGTGGTCACAAGAAATCAACTTTCGAATTTTTGAGGGGGCCCCCTCACAAAAAGTTGCCAATAGGCTCAAAAATGAGATTGGTAAAGTTTCAGCTCATTTGCATAATATTAACCCGTGCCGCATTGAGGTCAAAGTTTAGAAAAATCGCGGTTTTTCGCAAAAAAGCAGTCTTTCCATCATAAAATGGATAAAATTGAGTCTAGAAACATGGTGTTGATCTCGTTTCAGAAGAAAACTTCCCGCCTTGATGAGCCACACATCACTTTTGTGTAAAAACTTACAGATTTAACCCTCCAAGCGGTTGTCATGTCAAATCCCGTCCACGTTATTCCAGTTTTCACTGCAATACATCTATAATAATAATCATTTGTAATACTGAGATATCATAAAATATGTTTGATATTAAAGCTTGTATGTAATTTAGAAGCCCTTTTTTTTAAATAATTGCAAATCTTCCTGTTAATTTTTTTTTTTATAATTTAAAAATTGCATGAAAATTTTACCGTAAAAACAACTTTAGATTATTTGTCCATTTCCAAAACGCTCAGAGGGTAACATTCGGATAATATCTAGTCCTAAAAAAAGCATATATCTATGCTTTTTTCAGGACTAGATACGATCCGAATCTTAAAAGTTGGCTTTTTAATGAAAGTTCAAAAAATTATATTTCGTCTTTATCCTCCTTTTGTTTTTCTTCGGTTTTCTTTCTTTTTTGTGTACAAAATAAAGGTTGTAATTTTAAAAAAATCTGAAATTTAATAAAAATGAAATTTAAGTAAAAGAATGAACAGAAAATAAGGTCAAAGAAGGCATAAAATTGAGAACGACTAACGTTTAGATATATTTGATTATTAAAGTTATGTATCTAAGAGGAAGCACATTATAAAGAAAATAAATTATTATTGTTTACAATTTTTTGTTAAAGTGGCTAGGCTTAGATAATGTTTCTTTCGAAGTTTGCAGCCTCTTTATCAAATTTTCAGTATTGTAATAATTTTAAGTCTTGATTGGGGTTAAAGTCTGAGTGGGAGTGTTGAACCATGCCTTTACATAAATATTTATTATAAATAAACAAATGTCTGTAATAGCTCTTTTTTCTAAATCTGTTAATGAGACCTGTTGCCTGAAAAGAAGTATTTTGAGACAATAAATTGCCTTAGACATCCACCTGGCATAATGAACAGCACCAGGTACTCTGAAAGAAATGTCTATTTGGAGAGACTCCTATAAAAATTAAACAATGTTATGTTAATTCTTTATAGTTATCCCTGAGCTGTTGATTTCTTAAATGTTCTGCAAGAAAATTTGAAAATTCTTGCAAATTTCACGTTCTTTATGCAATAGTTTCATCTTCAATAGCAGTTTTGAACTTTGTCTTGCCCAACTTAGGCCACCCAATCTGAAATTTCTAAAAAATATCTGGATGAAGAGCAGTAGCTTCGCCCACTTTGCAATAAAAAAAAAATTTAAGGATGATTTCTAAAATATGATGGCAACAAGGTAAATATAGAAGATTTCTATCCAGTAATTGCTGCAACAAAAAATGCACGTTCGCCTTAGGCAACAAGTCGTATCAAAACACATTGCCTGAATTTTACCAACTGCCTCCCATTCTTCAACTGCTGTAAATACTGCTTTTGCCTAAGAGTTATTCTCATATTATTTTCAAGCTGAGGAACTCCGATTAACTATTCTTTGTGCCCACAGCTAAATAAAATCGCTATTCTCTCTACATTTTCTTTATTCAAAATATGAGGAAGCATTTTTCCATCCCAGTGAACAACAGCACCCTCTAAATCAGAATTTTAAAATCTGCTTTTGATGAGATCAATTCTTTGTTTTCGAAAAAATTCTTGTCTTCGGAGTCTTATTGCATGTCAAGGGTCCTCCTCCTGCACCGGAAAGATATTATGTGTTAGTGTTGAACCACTTTTACGTTATACCAGTATGTAAATCATAACGATAATATGGGAGCTAGGGGAGGCATAGCCCTTCCTTTCCCATACGTATGGGCATTCATGTCCATTCTAAAAGTAAATAATAACAGACAACAAAAATAGCATTGTAATGAAGAAAACTTCAGAGGTTTGTCTTAGATGTTCTTCAACTGAAATACAAATCAAGATCTTTCTTCTGAAGTACAGAAATGCATATCAAATAAATAAATATATTTCACGAATTGTAGTTTAGTTATGAAAATTCTTGATTTGTTTTTTTGTTTTCTGATGCAAATAATACAAAAGACGGTCAAAATTAATTAAAATTCTTAATTTGTCTTTTTTTCACTAATTTTACAAATATGCAGATTTTGGAGGGAAGATTCACAAACTGACCTAAAAAACACTGAATGTCATTAAATATTGGTTTTGTTGAGAGTAAAAGTTCAAACCAACAACATTTTTTACGAAATAAAACAAGAACCAGGTCTGTAGAGCAAATAGTTTATACTAAATGAAGGAAAAACTAGATATTTTTAGCAAAAATCGTAATTTTCAAGAATTCAACCTCAATGCGACACGAGTTAATATTATGCAATTGAGCTAAAACTTTGCCAATCTCATTTTCTAGTCATTTGGCAACTTTTAGGTGGGTGCCCCCAAAAATAACATTAAAAAAATTTTTCCCCATATACTTGTGATCACCCTAATGCACATACATCTGTGCAACATGCTTGTGCTATAGTTACTTAAAAAATATTTCTTTTAGGAAGCTATCCATCTTTTTTTTAATATAAAGAACTTGCAATTACCGGAAAACTATCTGCAAGACCTTTGTATGTATCCATGTACAGCATGCGTGCGTTGGTCTGCATTATCTGACTGTGCATCTTTCTCTCATTACAGTGATTTTTTAAAATGTGCCAAATTGGTAGGAAAACTTTTGTAGTGTTTGTAACGGAAAAATATACAATTTATTTTCTTCAAAATTGAATCAGTGGATGCTTACGTGTGTTTTTTGCTGTGTAACTGGGTTGGCAAGCAAATGAAACAGGTTTTATGTGCCAATGATGGCTCACATACCATAGGTCATGCATCACTGTTTCATACACTCTTATACAGTCTGTAATATTTTTAAATTAAAAAAATATTGCTAAAATTGGCAAAAAAAAAAAAGAAATAGGGCATAAAGCTTACAATTCTCAGTCGCCCCTTGGTGATTAAACCTAGAAAACTGACAATTAACAAAATTTGGGCTACCAGCCAAACTCTGTAGTGCTAAATATTCAGTAAGCCAAATACTGAACAAGTATTTGGATGAATAGTTGTGTCCAAATATTGCTACATATTCAGCTGAATAATTTCAGGAAAGAGAAAAAAATATTTTTAACATGTATTTTTTAATGCATTTACAAATAATATTGCTTAGTTATACTTCAATTTGTTAATCTCATTTCATAAAATATCCTAAGTCATTGAATTTTAAGCTGAATAAAACATAATCTATATTTAAGACTTTTATACTTGGTGACACTACATCACTTAATTTTCTACTTTCTTTATGAGGTGAGGGAAGGAGGAATTTTTTCAGATCCTCAATTACAAATTTCGAAAATTTGATAAATATTTTTTGCTACATATGTTTTTGCCCAGAGGCTGTAAAACCCAAAATGTGATGTGATTATGCATAGTTACCAGATTAACCACATTTACAATAGCCTATTTATTAAATTATGAATATTTTCAAATATAATTATGCTGGTATTAGGTTTTACTTTGTAAAAGATTTTTCATGACCAAGGTTTTTTAGTTTTACAGATGATATACTGTTGTGTGTAATGTTAGATGATATACTGTTTAAGTACCTACAAATAATTTAAAATTAAATTTTATTCGTCTTTATTTAGTATTTAGTGACATTTTTTTACAATTTAAATGAAATTTCAAAAAAAAATAATATTCCGCATTCGGCCTAAATTATATGCTGAATATGTGGTATTCGGCCAAATCATTATTCGTTTCATCTCTAGTATTAATTATCTTCTTTTCATTTTTAATCAATTGCACTTTGATATCAAAAGATCAATAAACATCATTCTATTGTTTTGTAATTGCATCATTTGGAATAGTTTTTTTCCTTTGAAAATAGCTATACAGTAAAGTATCTCAATGCACATAAATATCTCAAAGTATTATGTTTTGTTAAAGAACATTTTCTTGTTAGGCTTTAGCCTGAATCTTTATCGAAATCTTTATCTTAAAGAAATTAAATCTTTTCATTAATTTACATAACTATCTGACTCGTTTAATAAGAATGTGACATTGATATGTATATCAGCGACAATGTTTTTGCTGGTAGTTTAAGAATGCATTACCTTTTGATTAAAAGGCTAATGTTAATGCAGTTAGAGGAATGCTTTAATTAAATCTTTTCATTAATTTACATAACTGTCTGACCTTTGTTTTATCAAATATGTAACATGTATTAGTATGTGTAGCAATCCGATAAATTTTGCTGAGAGTTTAAAAATGTAATTTTGTTTTATTGAAGTTTAATGTTATTGCAGTTAGAGGAATGAGACTTCCTGGTTACTGGAAAGATAAAAAATTAGTAACTGTTCCTGAGATGATCCCTGAATTGGTTGTACCTGACTTGAAAGATTTTAAGGTAATCATTAGTATAAGATGTTTAATTATGGACTCAAATTTGAGAGTGATTAATAACAGTGGATCTTTGGCTATTTATTTTATATTGTTAAAAAATGACAAAATATCCATTTATAGGGACGTTGTAGTGACGTAACATCTGGTGATGCAACACTACACGGTTTACAATTTACAAAACGAATTTGAAAGAGTTTGAATTGAAACAAGTTTTCATTTTGTTCTGTGATGCATCATTAGACAGACACGAATTTACAAGCAGATTTCAGTAAAAGTTTGCATCTTTGCAAGCAGTTTGCAGTAGTAAAATGCCCAATCGAACAGAGGATTTTCATTTTCTGCTGAAATTTCTGTCACTTCTGCTTAAATTTTGACCATCTCACTACGTTCAGTTTTGCATAACTTCGTCGAACAGGCTTCGCCATATTGTTCCAAGTAATGTGAAGCACTTCCAAACTCTTGTGCATTAAATCAGAATAAGTGTACTTATACGTGGAGTAAATATTTTTCTTTTATCTCTTCTCAGACTCTTTTACTAAACATTTCAAATTTATGGTTAATTATTGGATATCCTGTATATAATAGGCTTATGTAGCTCCCAAAAAAAATGACATATTCCGGAGTTGCTGTTGGGAATAGTAATCGAAATTGGGTTGGCAAAACTAAAAATAATTTAAAATCTGGAGGGACTCCACTCGACTTTCCGAACACTTGATCTTTACCAAGCATTTAAATAAATTGGATTCAACTCAATCAGATAGTATGTTCAGGTGCTAGTGCACTTCAAATAATTTAATAATATAAGCTGCAATGTATAAGAATATTTGTTGTAGCCTTGTAAAAAAACTATAAGCCCTATACACAAGATCTACACAGCATGTAAGACAGTGACCTATAATATATGTGCTCTAGTTTGAGTTCAATCAAATGTACCATATAGATCCTAGAACACTCAAAAATTTGCATCTATAGGCCGTAATGTATAAAAAAAACATTTGTATCCCTGTAGAAAACTATAAGCCCTACACACACCAAAATCCATCAAATAACTTGGTTGTGTGATAGGTTGAGGTTATTCTTGTGGTCTTTTAGTCATACAGAAGATATTTATCTCAAAGTTCAAAATTTCTTACTTATAGATACATCCTCTCCCTCTGTACTAAATAGGCAAGGCGTAGATTTTTGTAATCTGCATTTAAATATCTGTAATGTAATTGATTTCATACTATTTATAATATTGCATTTAAAAGTACACTGGTTAACATTGAGGAAAAATCACTGACAATTACACAAAAAGTTACTTATAGAATTTAATGAAACTCACCCACAGTGTATAACAGATAATAAGCTATAAAATAGCATGATAAGAAATTATCCGGTTGTAACGAAAGTTTTCCGCCAATACTGCTTGAGTCAGCTCATGAGGCACTTGCGATTGAGCTTGCACCTCAAGTTTATGTAATGCATAGCACGACTAATAGGCATGTACTGACGTCTAACACCTTAGCTAGTTCTCGAGTGGTTGAATACTGATCTTCTTCAACAAGTTCGCACAGGTGGCCCTCGTCAACATCAGTCGGCCAGCCACAACGCTCTGCTTCTTGAATCCTTGTTTTTAACTTTCAGTGCCAAACCTTCACAGTGTCATATGATAAAACAGTAGTACCTGAAGTTTGTACACATAATTTGTTTACATTCTATAGTTGACTTTTTGTAACAGAACTGGAAGTAAATGATGGTTTGAATCTGGTAGCGTGATAGTTCCGTTTCAGACACCTTGTACTTAATGATAACGATTTTTTTTTAAGATTTTACAACACAGTGTTCTAAAGAGAGTCTCTTTCTTTCAAATGCCAAAAATTGTTTGATAAAATATGAGCAAACACGACAACGCGAACTTAGATTGTTCGTGTTGACCGCCACAGACGATATTTATGGTGGCGGGAAACTTTCGTTACAACCTAATACCAGACACTTGTGGTATTATAGAGATTAGCATATCTATAAAATCAACAAATCAGATGTGTCAGTTTGGTATAGGAAAAGTACCTTCAATATAGAATATGACTCCCCTTACAAGCAATACAGTACCAACAGCGATGTGTGATGTTGTCAATTATACTGTCTATGAGTTCTGTTGAAAGGGAGAGCCATTGCTCTTGCAAAGCAGTTGCAAGGGTCGCAGGAGGAGGATTGAGAGCAGCTGTCTTCCTAAAGCAACCCAGACAGGATTCAGGTCTCGTGATCAAGCTGGCCACTCCGTACGCTGCATTGTTTGCTGCTGAAGATAATCATCCATGATGTGAGTTCTGTGCAGTCTAGCATTGTCGTCCTGAAGCTGGAAGTCATTGGCTATTGCCCTGACATAAGCATCAAGGATGTCACCTCTATAGGTCTGAGCATTGACAGTTCCATGCAGAAAGACATGGAGATCTGTGCGGCCACCCAAACACAGACAGTACCTCCTGTGTACGCATCTCTTTCACGAATGTTTGATGGATGATAACGGGTTCCAGGTTGTCTCCAAATCAAACGATACTATCACATTGGAGGCTAAACCTGGACTCATCCGTAAACAGAACAGCCCTCCATTGATCAGCTGTCCAGTGGACTTGTTGATGTGCCCACCTCAAACGTCCCCTTTTGTGGCGTAGCGAGAAGGACATGCAAATGGCTGGTCACCTCGGGTACAGACCACTTTGTGAATTCTATGCACGGTTGAAGTTGACACCAACCTCCCGGTGGATACAGTAAGGGAGGATCTGAGTTGAGCCGAAGTTCTGTTTCTATTCCCTTGTGCACATAACGACAAATATCTGTCATCGGCACTGGTCGTAACAGTTGGCAGTCCTTAGCTGAACATCCTGGATGCCGAATCTGTCGTTAGAAATTGTTGCCAAAGTCTATGAACCACAGATGGACTGACATTTAGCCATTTGGCCACTTGTGTCTGATTTTGTTCTGCCTCTACTCTTCCAATAGCTCTCCATCTCAGTTCTAGAAAATGATAGCTAGAGGCCATTGCTACAAATTGGCTATCCCCAATTTCTTACCTTACAGCCACAGCAAAAGTTGCAGGCTTCATCTCAAAGATGCAGTTTTATGCTTCTATTAATTAATTTATTCTGGTTGCAATGGAGTGATTTGCATATTGCAGCCTTACTCAGTAACATTGTTTTGTCAACATATTCAAATTTCATATGGATTGGCTTATATTTGAGTGAGTTATCGTTATTTTTGTGATTTTTCCTTAATTTTTGGAAACCAGTGTTTTAATTAACCTTTAGACTGAAAATTTAATGTGTGTGATTTCCTCATTTTGAAATGTTTGTGCAAATTTCGTTGCTATGTTTATTAATTAAAATATTTTGCATAGAAGTACACAGGTAGCTAATTGCGATCTTCTGCATCAAGAAGGACTTTACATAATAGTTTTCATGTCTAAGTTTATGATGTTTTAGTTAAAAAAGTAATCCTTGTCAAAATAAAAAATAGTGACCTGGCTAAAAGAAAGGAAAGGAAGGCAGAAGCCAATAAACCTTCAAAAGTTTGAATTTTTCTTAACAAAATTATAATAATTAAGCCTTTTAAAGAAATTTTGTTTTTACAGTCTTCTGCTTCATCCTTTAAAAAATTATGCTATATTATTATTACAGTATAGAATCTGTTATCCGGAATGGTTGGGACCAGGTATATAATGGATAACTGGGTTGGGGATTAACATGACATCTACTGATTTGATTGGTAGCATATATGTTACTCTCTATTTTTGATTAGAATTAAATATTAATTGTTAATATACGAGAAAAATAATATAAAAAAACTCTACATATGATCAAGATAAATAATAATCATATTTAGAGAGGAAGTAGTAAGTGTATGATAACTTCTTGAAAACTAGATAAATTAAGTAACTTACCAGATTGCTTACTTTATAAATTCTAGCTGTAGTACTAAAAAAAAAAAAAAAAAAACATAAGAAATATAAAAATAAACTATTTTTTGCTTCTTTCAGAAAAATTAGGAATTTAATCGATTGAAAAATGATTCTGGATAACTGGTTTCCGAATAAGAGGTTCAATACTGTATATAATTCAACAATGATGCCAGTCGTGCATTTCCCTCAAAAGCTGTGCCAAATGTCACCAAGCTTGGTAACTTTTGGTGATATACTTGGGGAGATCAAAGAACCCTAATGTGATGAACAAACTTTTTCTGGAATTTAGCAACTTCATAATATAGAGGTCTGACTGTATATCATTAATGCATTTTGTAATTTAGCCATCCATCAAGCATGGTGAATTGGTCCTGATGCTTGCCAATGCATTTTTGCTGGACACCAGAAGACAATGAGTGTCATTAAGTTCTTTGTAATCATCTCTGATAAAACATTTAACTTTTTTTACATATAATATTTTATGAGATTTTATAGCCAGTTATGCAAATACCTTTGTTTCTCCATTTAGTTCTAGTGCTCTATAATTATCTTCTCTCAACACCATTCCAAACAGCCTCTAATCTCTTAAAAGGTTATAATGTCGGTACAAGTTGAGTGCCCAAAACATAAATAAAATATTTTGTCATAGCTTATTCCATTATGTTTCTATTATCATTGCAGCAGTCTCATTTATTCAACCTTCTCGTACCTGCCATTCCATATTGCCAAGCGCCAGGCAAAGTGATGAGATGCAGTCTATTTTTAAGCTTGTGTAACATACGGCACTCGTAACTTTACACACTATAATTCTGAAAGTTCTTTATTCCAATTGTTTTGTTGTACTCTTAGAAAGTGATTATGAAATCATAATGTGCATTATAACATATGTTGTTGTTGTAATGACCTCTGGCAACCATGGAAAGGTGCCAGATCCCCAAACCTAGGTAAAATGTAAAACTGTCTGCAAACTCAAATAATTTCTGAAAAATTTTCTGCAAAAAAAAAAAAAAAAAAAAAAAAAGCTGTTTGTCTCCCAAGTTCTATATTGCTGCCAACTGCTAAATATATTATTTTAAAATAGCATACTACTAAAGTTCATATTAATTAGAGATGTAACGAATAGTGATTTGGCCGAATAGCCGAATACCGAATATTCGGCCAATAGCTTAGGCCGAATACCGAATATTCGGCACATAGTTTAGGCCGAATACCGAATATTCGGCGGCCGAATATTACATTTTTTTTTTTCAATTTCATTTTAACTGTAAATAAAATATTGCTTTTCAATTTTGTAATTAAATACTAAATAAAGATTAATTAAAATTCATTTTATATTATTTGTAGGTACTTAAAAACACACAACAGTATATTATCTGTAAAACTAATAAAATATTGGTCATGATAAAATATCTTTTACAAAGTTAAACACTAATAACAGTATAATGTTGCAGAATACTCTGCTAATTCCTGGGTTCGTTGTTCTAAAGTCCAGTAGGTGTAGAAAGTTCTAGAAAACAGTCCACCTGTCAGGAGGGAACACAAACTTTATTGCTTCTAGAACTCCGTCGAACAATCAGCTGTACAAAATTCATCAGTCAGTACAATCAACGTACAAAAGTCAGTACAATCAGACAGTAATGTGCTTTTAACAGTCTGCTTAGTACAGAAGCTTTCACAAATGCTGTCATTCTCACACAAAATAAAACACTTCCACAGGCAAAATTCAGTAGAAATATACGAAGGATAACACTATAAGTTCCTCAAGACTCAACAATGAAGAATTTACACACAGCACTTAAAAATCAGCTTCATAAACAAGTGAAAACACAGTTTCTATAGCGTCAGTACAAAGTCTTAAGCTTCACGGACATCTGCTCTTGGCGGAAGCAGAAGCAAGACAAAGACTATCGGGGTAGTCCGCTTATATTTATAGGAGAGGCAGAAGCTACAAGGAGCTTCCAGAAGAATCTATTTCTCAAAGATTCTACATAAAGTAGGAATTCTGATTATGTCATAGAAGAGAAATATTAAACAATTATGCATGTTAATGCAGCAAAACTAACTTTACAAGCCCCATTGGGGAAAACGTGCCAAATGACCAAAATGCTGCCAGGCTTGGCGACTTTTGGCAAAATATTGTCAAATTTAGCGCCAAAAATAAGTCCCCAAAAGTGAAGTTACGGAAGGCCTAGGACCAATATTTTTCGAGATTTCTAGAAACGACATACAAATCAGATGAAAGGCTCCAGTTGACCAATTTTGATGCAACAAAAAGCACATTTTAACTAGTATTTGAAGCGTAGAATACGAATTTTAAACTATTTTAAACACAAGAACAGCAGGTTGCCCGATTCGTACCAATAATCATATTTTGAGATATTCATAATTTAATAAATATGCTCTGGTAAATGTCATTAATCTGGTAACTATACATAATCACATCACGTTTTGGATTTTACAGACTCTGAGCAAAACATATTTAGCAGCTTTTCAAAATTCTGTTTGTAATTAAGGATCTGAAAAAATTCCTTCTACGCCCACCCAATAAAGAAATTAGAAAATCAAGTCAAGTAGTGTCACCCAGTAGAAAAGTCTGCTTTTCAGTAATATTATTAATTAGATTATGTTTCATTCAGATTAAAATTCAATGACTTAGGATATTTTATTATATGGGATTAACTCATTGAAGTATAACTAAGCAGTATTATTTGTAAATGTATCAAAAAAAAATTTTTCTCACATTTTTTCTGAAATTATTCAGCCGAATATGTAGCAATATTCGGCCACAACTATTCGGCCGAATACCTGTTCAATATTCGGCCTACCGAATATTCGGCTTACCGAATATTCGGCAAAACAGCCGAATACCGAATAGTGGCCGAATATTCGTTACATCCCTAATATTAATGTTGATTATTTTGTAAAATCAAGCATAGTAAATATGATTTGTTTACTTTTTTTCGTATTATTATATTTTCATTAGTTTATTTGCATGATTTTATTTTTTAGTTTAACTTAATGAGATTTATAAAAAAAATATCAAAGCTGTCTGTAAAGTTGAAAATTTTCTGCAAACGGCGTTTGCACGTTTGTCTATATTATCTGGATCTTCAGATCCCCCATAAAGAATGGCGATGGGCAGAAGAGGGGTTCTTCTATTTTTAATGAGCCCCATTGGGAGGAAGCCTGACTTCGCTCGGGGTCCCCTAATTTTGAACCAATTCTAGATGAGGAACCAACCACTTAAAATCGGCCCCCCCAGAGGTAGCATTGAAATAACATAATGTTCCAAGATTTAATTTAGCTTAATATTTAAGAAGCTGTTTCTGAACTCTTGCCTATTAACAGACATTATTGCTCATCTTAAATTGTGTCAGCCCCTTCATATCAGATAAGCGAGACTATAAAGTATTATTATTTTATTAATAACAAAAAACAGAACACTTTTTAAAAATTATTTGTTACAGTAAAACAAATACAAAAAACAAAGAAATCAGAGGACGTAAGCAAGCATTCAAAAACTTGCTTAAGTAAAATAAATTATATAACAGTAAAATAAATGAAATGAACAGCAGCTGTCATTCACAAGACATTTACTTATTGTCGATCTCAACTTACTATCCTGTTTTTGGCAATTTGTTTTCCCTCTCCCTTTTTCAACTTTTATTCTCACTGGGTTTTTTTTCCTTCTTTTGAATGGCAACTTGTGTTTAATTTCAGTTTAACTTTTCTTTATACTCTGCCTCAGTATAACTTTTCTCTATGTTCTGCCTGTGTGGATTGTGGAGCTTTTTGAAACTCGGGATGAGTAGACCTTCTGTACCACTTGAAATGATCCACTCATTACACCAGTTATTTTGAGTTATGTTTTTATTATGTACTGCTCATTATTTCCTTTACATACCTCATTTTGTTTTGTTTAACATTTTCTTACGATCTACGTAGAGACAGCATTAAGTCATTTTTTTAATAGCTGAGATTTTCATATTAAACATCTGTTACAAATATTTACAATCACCTTTCTGATTATTGAGGATTTTTGACTTTATTTCTGCATAATAAATTTTCAGGGCTTATTTTTAACTTTCCATAGCAATACATCTTTGAAAATTTTATAATTATTTTATTTTCTTACAGTTGAAGCCATATGTTTCTTATCGAACCCAAGATGTTGTACAAGAAAAATTTACTCCTGAGCATCTATTCTATGCTGTGTATGCAAAGAAAATTAAAAAAGACTTCGAAGAAGGAAAATTAGATGAAGATGGTAATCCTCTAGAGCCTTCAGAATTTGAAAAATTAACTGCAGAAGAGGCTTGGGACAGAGCCAGGGCAACGGGAAGTGACTTGTTTAATTAGTAAGATCAAAATGTGGATGTATTTTGTTAATATAGAATGTTAAGACATTTTTATGAATAAAGGTTTGTTTAAAATAATCACACATGAGTCAGTTTAATTCCAGTTATATTCTCTATGTGTGAGCTTTAGTTTACATTTTGCCAAACATTTGGGATCTGGTAGTTTTGAAAGAACAATAGTGTAATGAGAGGTTTGCTTTTAGGGGCTAAAGACAAACTAAAAATCTTAATTATGGCTAGTCTGGTATTGGTTGGAATGAATGTCTACAATTCAGCTGAAGCATTAGGGAGGCCATTTTGTCTTAAAACATTGCAGTCTAAAAGGGCACCTTAGTAATGTAGTGTTTACTAATGATCTCTTTTCAGTGCTGTCTAAATACAGAGAATTATTCAAAATATTACAAAACCATCTTTAGAATAAAGTTGTAGCTTTTATGCTGCAACTATTTTAGCTGTTAGTGTTAAAAATAATAATACAGTAGAACCCCGATCTATCGTTTTTCAAAGGGTGCGTAGTAAAAAACGATGCATGCGGGAAAACGTCGAAAGCGGGTTAAAGTCAAAATACGAAGAAAACAGTATTTATGAATACAGACAATGTGTACAGCATACGAAAAATACTAAATTTGTTACCAAACTGTAAAAGAAACAAATTGAAGTTGTGTAAAAATTAAGTGATACTTATTTTTAAAAAATCAGTAATTTTATACTGGATTTTCCATTAATCTTTTAATTAAGCAAAATTTTCAAGATTTACATTTTTTTTCTCTTTTTATGTGTATTTATCTTTGTATATAAAAGTCATACAATTTCAAATACTGTTATTGCGTAGGATAAACTAGGCACTAGTATTGGTTCAGTCTCATCAGTATGAATATTATTCTCAGCTTCTTCACGATTATTTTCATTTTTTGCTTCACATTTCTTCCATTCTTAGGATACCGCACGTTGCTACTTCTAAATCAATAGAAATATAATCACTACATTTCACACCATACTCATCCTGATAGATGTAAGAACTCTTCACCTATACCATAATCTACCCAAGATATCATACCAGGAAGTAATTTGATTTGTAAGCCATATTCATCCACTTCATCTTCAATTTCATTTTGGTCAGAAGAAACATTTTACAACGATGAACGCGGGAAAGCGAATTTTTGACGAACGATACATGCGGGTTTTGTTAACGTTATTTGAATACAGTTTGTGCAGGGACCATAGAAATAAAACGATCAATACGGGAAAACGATGAATGCGGGAACGATAGATCGGGGTTCTACTGTAATAATAAATAAATAAAAATTCATTTATTTCGTAACAAGAAAATTCTCAAACATGATAATGAACTAGGATGATATTGAAATAAAATAGTTTTTACCCCTAATTATGAAAGTTAAGTATTTCATCCCAGTGTGTCCTCAATTTTTTAATAAATTATACTTTTAAAAAACTAAGGGAACATGCTTTTATAGCAATATGACGTTAAAAGTAAAAGAATCTTTAAAGATTTTGTTCAACAGAAATATGTCACACAATTTGGTAGAATTTACTTACTTATTTTAAGCTTAACTCAAAAAATTGACTAAAAAAATGTGGAGTGCTTAATATCAGGTGTCTTGGTGCTTTTTACTGCAAATTATTAATAAAGATGGTCATTTTGGAAATGTAAGTGCAAAGCACCCCATGCTTTTTTCAACATTAAGCTAATTTTTTATCACTAGCTTTATTCTTATCTTAAGCTTAATTCAAAGAATTAAAGTTTTGATAAGTTTTTCGACATCATATTGCGGTTCAATAAATAAAAGATTATTACTTTTTACTTCATACTCCTATAAAAGCATGTTTCCTCAGTTTTTTAAAAATATATTTTTTTATTTTTTTAGTCTTAAAACAAAGTAGTAAAAATAGTTGATGAACTGTCAAACTTGGTCAGATTTTGATGATAACCTAAAAATAGAAACCTGTTCATCACTGTTAATGATTTTGTGAGACCCTGTAAAAAATGTAATTGTCTATTGATCTAATCTATTGTCTGTCTATTGTCTAGTCTATTATCTGTCTATTGTCTGAAAATCTAATTGTTATTCAAAATTTTTAAATTAAGACTAATCAGTTCTGAACTTTTATATCCTTAGTATACTGTGCTTGAAATGGATGTCTCTAAACTGCCACATAGATTGTACTGTATAGGAATTCTGTTGAGTGCTCATCAGGTTGTTTAAACTGACCATGAGCTGTCACTACAGTATTAGGTCACTAGTTACTGTTAGTCACTACAGTCACTACACTGAATGTCCTGGCTTGTCACTACAGTATTAGAAAGTGGCTAATCATTGTGATCAACTCCACCAACCTACTGATGACTCCTGTAACTGTTGTAAATAATCATTTCTGCTTTTATGCTAATCAAGTAATAAAATGGATTGGAACCAGTTCCTGTCTATTCTGACATCACATCCTACAAATATATCTTTCACTTTTGAAGGACTGGCAATTTATTAATCCCTTTTGGGTGTTATTTCATTTTCTTATTAACTTCAAAGTAGATATTCCTGTTTAGGAAAATTGTAGTTAAAATATTAATGAGTTAAATATTAGACAAAAATGCTGGACAAAATGCAATGAAAAGCATTTTTCTATAAACCCCTTAACTGCTGCAGGCATATACATACACTTTGCACAATCTATGCTTTTGAATGTCCTGGGAGTACAAATACGCCTCTCTCAAATAATTTTTCTCAGTAATTTATAGCTAGTAGTATAAATACTCTCAATTTTTTTACATCAATAACTTCAATTTAAACAGAGGTTTGCCCAAGATGTGCTGATTTCAGGTAGGGGGATTTCCTGAAATGGCAGTTAAGGGGTTAAGAAAAGAATTTTAGGTAAAAACTTAAGTTCAATGGGAGAAGGATGCATTGTCCTAATACAGGGGTTCCCAAACTTTTTTCTCTGCAGCACCCTTGGAAGATTAAAACCATTTCGCGACACCCTTCTCAGTCTAAAAACTTTCGCGGAAGATTACCTTTACAGCAGTATGAATATGAAGTTTAGAATGAAAGTTTCGATGTGTTTTTCATTGTTTCTTTTGTGCTTATAGCGCAGAAAATTTTCATGGGCAGGTTATGACTACTGCAACTCGCATATAATGTATACGTGTGTGTGTGATAAGGGAGCGATGAATATACATTTTGTATGGCAAAAAATTCCTCATGGGGGGGAAGGGTTGTGATCCCCCTATCCCCCACCTTGGCTACGCCACTGCTATCAAGAATGTATTCTCTTGGGAAAGGAATATAGAATTTTGTCCCATTCCCATCTCGAGGAGTTCTTCTGAAGGAGAGATGACTTGACTGAAATCTTTTTGTTTTTGCCCACTGGTCAATGTTTAGGCTAACTTTTTTTGTGGGATACTAACTCACAGAAAACTTTTTGATTATACTCCACCAAATGTTAAGCTTTCTCCACGGCACTCCTACCATACACTGGTGGCACCCCAGGGTGTCGCGGCACACAGTTTGAGAACCTCTGTCCTAATAGGTAAATTTATTCACAATTCTCTCAATAAGAGAAAAACCAATAAAAATTTTAAAAGTTGAGGGATAAACATAGCCAAATTTTAAACTTTAGATTTGTATAAAAAGAACCATATTAATAACTACAAAAAAAGTATAAATACAAAAGAACTTTATTTATAGTAGAATACAATACTACTTTACAAAACAAATCTAAAATATGCAGTAAACAGCATTTCCTAAATAACTATTTATAAGTGTCCTTTTTCCCTCTGAAGTCTGCCAGCGTAAGTCCGTGAAACAAGTCCAAATGAATCCATATATCTATCCATACACATTGACAAGCATTTCTGGTGAAAGAAAACAAATGTTTAACTAATATCAAAACATAAGTTAACAAATTACAACAATGGTCAAAGATTAACAGTGTTGATAAGAAAGGGAAAAAAACAAAAACAGAACATTGAAGAAGGTGGAGGTGGGAGACTATTTGACCAGCAGGAAGAGAAATACAAGATTTTTACATTGAGGGAGGAAATATTCCAGAAATCTTGCTCAAAAGAAACTACTTGAAAGCACTGACAAGTTGTTTCGAGGATATTAAGTTCTATAATTTTATAAAAACATGTTTAAAGAAAATCATTTAAGAGGCATTTCTCAATACTAAAATAAAATGAATATGAATCCCAATTCTTCAAAGCATTCAGTGTTTTCACTAGAGAGAATCTCTCCCATTTTTTCCCTTTTTCTCACATTAAAAATAATTTATTTATAACTGTGAGAAATTCGTGCACCCTACAAAATGGTTTCATTCTGCACAAAATTCTCGCATTTCGAAAGATTCAGGTACTTTTTCAATAAAAGTCGCATACATTTTCATTTTTCATAAAGTGGTTACATATGCAAAATTGTCAATTTCATTCCTTACCTCTGTTCTTAAATAATACACAGAATATCATTATCAATAACTAATTTAAAATTGAGCTTTATGCTTGTATAATTTTAATATGAATAAAAAAATAAACACTATAATAGAGCAATTTTATTTTAACTTCAAAGCTCAAATATTTTCTCACACCAGAAATATTTAACTCTCACATGATTATTTACTGAACTCATTTATGTTTAATGAGTTTATTGTTATGTCTACCTACGAGTCGCGCCTCACCAGTTATGGCACAGTAGTTATGTCACTGGAAATAGTAGACGGCGAAGTGTGAAGGTCTCGGGTCCGGGTCCCATCGTGCATGCATCGACATAATCGTTCGTAGTTTTCCGTGGTTTTCTCCAACACTTAGCGTAAAAACGGATTAGGGCCCCTTAAAAAGACCTCCATGGAGGGCATCCCCCCCTTGTGTTGTCCTACTGACGAGGATTTATAAGTAGGCTTCGAGCCAAGCACACAAATCCGATATGTGTTCGCAATAACAACAACCCACAAATCGCATTGGCTGCATCAATTTGTGGGTTCTAGGGACTCATGAAATTAGTTATATGGGGGGAGGCTTGCCAAACTTTTTGGGTTTTCTTTTAAAAAATATTAGAAAGTAATGAAAACAGTTGCAAGTTTAATACACAGTGTAAAAGTTGATTTTCAAAAACTCTTTAATTCTATGAAAGAAATAAAAGGGTCCTGGGGGCATGGTTGTTCCTCAACTGGGTTATTTTTATTGCATGTAACCGGGCCTGATATGCAACATAACATACAGACTTGGAGGTGCAGTTACATGTAATAAAAAAAATAAATACCCTGATTTTGGGTGTTTATCCTAGGCAGGAGTAAATACCTGCCTTCATATTATACTTACTGGGCATTTACCCAACCCACATCTATAGTGAAAAATTCTCTTATTCTGAAAATCTCACTCAGCTTTGGGAAAGGGTGAAAAATTCTCGCCCATTTTTCGCCCCATAATGAAAACCCTGATTATTGAAACCATTTTCACCTCTTACCGGATTTTCCCGAGCTGAGTTTGAGCAGGTAAAACGTTCCATTTGGGATTATCCCAAGTGTAGCTTGCACAGTAGGAAATTTTTTATTTTTCACGTAATCTTTCCCGAATTATTTCATTTTGCTTTCAAACACTTTTATCAACTTTTCTGCCACTAGAAAGTAGAACTATACACAGGAAAGCTTATATGAGACTAGTGTTATGTTTTAAAAATGTATCTATATCAAAATATGCATTTTAAAAAAATTGACTTTTTTTTTACCCTCCAACTCGAAATTGAACCGGCAAAGGGTTAAGGACCATTCTATGTTATCTCAGGGACAGAATTTTATTTTTTAATGGCAGTCTTTTTTTTTTTTTTTTTTTTCCCTTTTTTCAAAATGCTCTATTCAGTGTGTCTAGCATTGTCAGGAGACAAAAGTAGTACCATTAGTAGCCTCACAAACATAAAAGAATTAACAAAACAGTACAGTAGCGGATCCAGAAATTCTTTTTGGGAGGGGCTAAATTTTGACAAAAGCTTATTTCACCCAAACAAAATGTACAATAAAGTAAAATTTCAGTCTAAAGTAATGTAAAACTTTTTGGGAGGGGCTAAGTTATAAAAAAAGATCCTTTTATCTACTTAAAGTGCATAATGAAGCAGAATGTTACCCTTTAGCAATCTCTTTTGGGGGGGCTGAAGCCCCCTAGCCCCTCCCCTGGATCCACTACTGAAACAGTATACTTTTTCTTAATTTTAGCAGCCAAAATAGTAGCAGTTTCTGCAAAGTTTGTTCAAAAATGTATTATTGACACTGTAACTTATAAAACAAGATGCACAAAATGAAATAATGAAATTAATATTTCCTTTTATTTGTTCATTATATTTTCTCATCTCTTATGTACAGAATGACACTTCTCATAAATAATAAACTGATTGAATATAAGCAGGGGACAAAAAAAGTTGTAAAATCTAAGGGCAAATAACAATTTTTAGGAGCCACATATACATGGACTGATATTAATGAAAATAAAGCTAGTCAACAAGGGAGATTTTTTAGTAGCCTAGGCACCCCGGTTTTTTTCGAACCCTGAATATAAGTAACTTACTAAATTCTCTAAGTAAAATATATATATATATATTAGACAATCAGATTTTTAATAAAAACCTCACTCGTATCATTTTTCTAGTTCTTTTACAACAAAAAATTTTTCTTTTTCTGATCATCAAATTAATTGCTTAAAGTAAAGGAAAAGTTGCCAATTACTTGCAAATGGCATTCTAAGTTGCCTAATCTTTAATTTAGTAGCAAAAGTCTCCTTTTTTAGTTGCCGGTAGACACGCTGTGTATTTGCTTCAGCTAAAATTAATATGCTAAACAGAAAACATAGTTTTCTTATTTTTACTACTATACCAGGTGATTCAAAATAGATGTTAATTAGATTATATTTTAAACCACAAGTGATCAAAACATACTTCCAATTAGAAAAGTTCGTCAAATTAAGAGTAGCGTTCAGATATGTATACAACCCCCAGTAAAAAAATGCCATATTAAAATACTAAATTTAATTTTTATAAGGTCCCTCCTTATAAAAACTCTTTATACTCAGAAGAATGTTGCTCTTTGCCAAAGAAAATTAATAAAACAAATTCCGTGTCTGTACGTGGAATAATTTCGGAGATATATCAATTTGAAAATTTTGGCATTTGTCACCAAGCACTAAGGGGATGTCTCAAAAGTGAGAAAAATGTAATTACTTTTCAACTGAAGTTAATATATGTTAATAGTCATTCGAAAGGCACATTTGATTCCTCGAATCGTAATTTAGCAGGAATTTTCCTGTAAAGCATGTTTAGCAGTTTCTAGTCAAAGCTACTGCACCATAGTAACTTACACTATTATTTTGTCATTCTGTTTTACCCTTCCTTCTCTAGAGGCATGATGTAATTAGTGGATGACCCCCTAAAAGACTAAATTATCGGTATTTCATAAAGTAGTACCGATCATTTAAGGTAAAACTGTATCTGCTAATTTCACACATTTGAACGCATTTAATTGCTTTACCCAACAATGGGATCTTTATTTAACTTTTTTCAACTGATAGTTGGTCCCTCAACATAAAGATTTTTCCCGCTTGAAAACCGATGCCAACACAATAAGTAAAGTGATGTAAGTCATCATTTTCAAAAATAAATTTTTTGGTAACTATTTCACTTAGAGACACAGGATTTGTTTTATTAATTTTCTTAGGCAAAGAGCAACATTCTTCTAAATATAAAGGGTAGGAAAGGAGGGACTGTATAAAAATTAAATTTCATATTTTAATTTGTATACAACCCCCAGTAAAAGAAATGCCATATCTGAAAGCTACTCTTAATTTGACGAACTTTTCTAATTGGAATTATGCTTCGATCACTTACGATTTAAAAAGTAATCGCCTTAACATCTATTTTGAATCACCCGGTATAGTTTGTATTTTAAAGGTTCATGAGTTTGAAGCTAATGGGATTTTTAAAAGTGTCACATAAGCAAGTTATCGACCACAAGTAAATGTGCCTGGGATTATGGAAAATATAAATATTAGCTAATTTTTGTAAAAATGCATACATCAATAATATTCTTTCCAAACTCTCAATCATTTTATTTTTTATGCAATAAATTGGCAACTCAAATTTTAGAAAACCAACAGATAGTAGCAAGCTAAGGGCAATTTTATACACCATTAGTTTGCCTTTTTGGAAACACTGCATAAAAGACAAAGCTGTTTAAAAAAAGAAATCCTCAAGGAAACATACGTAGAAAATCACTTTTGCTATATAATTCTCAAATCTATTTAGACATTTATTCAAATACACAACCAACTTGTTTAACCCATCTTTTTAGATATCATGTCCCTTCCCATTTAGCTAGATCTCAGCAGTTTTCACATCACTGTCTGAAGAGAACCTTGTTCCAGATAAGTGTTTCTTCAATTTCGGAAAAAGGAAATAATCACTAGCCCTGTGGCAGAAATAGGACGACACAGCAACATTGTTGCAGATACAGAACTTTGCTCTGAAGACAAACTGTCTTCAATAGAGTTGGAAAATGTGCCGACGACCTTTTTCAAGTAATTGTAATTTTTATTTAACAATGTTAAAATGCACCTCACATCTTTGTGCGTACATGCATGCATAAATATATATTGTGCTGCAGGAATATTTTTATATTTCTGCAGCTTGTTGCAGAAAGCATGACAAAATTCTGCCCTGTGGTCACTAGGAGTCAAATCTGGGTAGTAAGGGGGGATGGCTTCAGATTTCCCTCTTAAAACTTTTGCAGTAATTCTTGAGTTTGGCGAGCAGCATGTAACCTGGCATTGTCATGCAGGAGGATGACACCATTACTCAACAAGCCAGGGCATTTGCATTGAATTCCATCACATAACCTGGGTCAAAGTGACATAACTTTACCAGCAGAGGGTGTAACAAACTTCTTTCCAGTTGGTGATCCAGTGCATGTGGCTTCATCATTTTGTCCCCACAACCAAAAATGTGCTTATAGCGGCTTTTGTGGCTGTGGGGACAAAATGATGAAGCCCAAGTTTCGTCTCCAGTCATGATTTGATCAATGAAGTGCTGGCCATCATAACACTGAAGAAACGCAAGACTGCACATCATTTGTGTTGCTTTCTGCTTCTCAGATAACGCACGTGGTACCCAGTGGGCACAAACCTTAGAATATTGCATCACATCAAAAATGATATGCTGCACAATACGATGCAAGGGAGAGATTGTAAATTAATTAACATTAGAATTTATAAGCATTAGCTTTCTTTTGTTGTAATTAAATTATTTATGTCCTATTGTATAAAAAATTAAACATTTTCTATAATTTTTTCAAAAATTCCCCACATAATTTGAATAAATTGGGTTATTTGGAATATTCACTTTTCCGTGACAAGACATTTCCCGACCGTCCCAGTTAATCGAGAGTCTACTGTAGCATATTGAATTGTAATTTAATCAATAGGGTAAATAAAGTTCATTTTAAATTAATTTTTTTTTTACAAATTCACTACTTTCCGGTTTCAGAAAGCTTAATCTTAACCTGGTGGTTTCACAGTGATGGTTTACTTCCCGGTAAAATGTTTGCACCAATAAGGAAGAAATGAAAGCTTACTGATAGTATAGCAATGGAAGATTGTTTCTTGTCTCACTTCCAGCAGAATTCTTAAGTGAAATTTTACTGTGTTTTGTGGTCATTTTCAAAACTCAAAGATATTTCTATGATGTGAAAGTTTTCAAGAACTTTTCAGAGTCCTGATTTTTTTTTTTATTCAAATTTTTTCAGGGATCCCTGGCAATCCCAATACACACATAAATTTTTAAGTATTCAATAATAAACAAAATTTTTTTGAAACATAAAATAACTTTTGAAATACATTGAAATTTGCAAATTAACAACATTATCTAACTGAGAATGGTTATAAATAAAATTTTAAAAGCTTACTTGTTCTGAATTATCTAAACTACTTCCAGGTTTAGTAATACACTTTCTAAAACACTTATCAGTGATTTTCTAAAAAATAGAATGTGAAATTAGTATATAATTACTGAAATAAACAGCAATTAATAATCTAATAAAATGAAATGCAGTAGTATGAGTTATAAGGTTAAGACTTACTTACATAATTGTTAGGAACATGTAACCATCTATATAAATAAAGCAAAGTGTAAACTGTCCATTAGTTAATTAGTTTGTTCATTTGTCTGTGTCTCAAGTAGCTAGCATACGGGTGATCGTAGACCTAACAAATTTTGTATGGAAATTCTCCAGGATGGGCCCCGACATACCTCGAAGCAATTTTTTCGAAATTGAAATTATTTTAGGAGATATTGATAAAAAACGTGTCGCAAAAGGCAAATTTTTGCTTTCGCAATTGCAACCCCGCAGTGGAAAGAGTGAAGATTAAGCATATTTAGGTTACCATATTTGGCAAGTTTATTAAATGATTCAGACTCTTTAAGTAAAAATAAAAGAATAACAATTTTTTTTGTTTAGATTATTTGTAAGGTTATTTTTTAATTAAAATATCGTGTGCATGTGAAATCAGAGCAGGAATGAAATGTTTTATACTTAAAAGAAAAATAGGATTTGAAAATTTTTCGAAACTAAAATGTGCAACTTTTTAATTTGGCAAAAAATAAAATGGTTGATGTTAGAGTTTGAGGAGATGTGATCCTAACGGTTGGCACAATTTATCGCAATTTCATCGTCTGCTATTTGGATTATGAATACACCTTTTTGAAAATTTCATTCGGTTTGAATTGTGCATTTTTCTGTGCAGCTTTTTCCCCCATCTATTTCTAATGTATTACATCCAAAAAAAGGATCTTAGAAATATCAGTTTTAATTGTGTTTAATCACACTCATGAATAATGATATACTTTCGAACTTAATGGAATAAGGAAAAAAAATAGGGAAGACCCATGGATTATAATACGCTTTTAATATATGCACTTTAGTGCATATTTAAAATCTGAAAGTGTTTCAAGTTTTCTTACTTTTTTATCCCTTTCCATTTTTTGATAAAGGCCAATATATCCAGAAGCTCTTTAGAATTAATATAGGACAAAAATAATTTGTACCTTTTTATTATTTAACCATCTTATTGTTCACCACCTTATTTTTGGCCCGATAGGGTAAAGGAGCATCATTTCGGACTCAAAAACTAAGAGCATAAAAGGGGGCATCTTTTTTACATTAGAAGGGGCGCCACTTACCCTAGGGCTGCTCCTGTTTGTAACCATGTTAATTTTAAATTCCACTCAGAATCTGAGAGATTTCAGGGTACAGCTTTAGTATGGTCCCTTTGGCGCGCTTTATTTTTGGCGACTTTTTAGGCGCGATAAAGGATGCCAATATGGTTACCCCGTCGTCGGATGCTCCGGAGCGAAATGTGGAGTCTTCCGTGACGTCACGGATGCGCTCGTGTTCGTCCGGCAAATCGTGACCGCTTGTTCCTTTCATGAACTTTTTGAGCCCCGTGTATTTCTTAGCGCGGGAGGTTCGTTCGAATGGTTGATCTGCCATGTGCTTTATGGTTTTATTTTAATGGCTTTATTTTACATTAAATTTTATTATTATTTAATTATTTTTGAAATTTAAAACGACTGTTCAGGTTCATACTGACTGTTTGCATACAGTTTTGTATGAATAAGCATTCTTTTGATAGTACGTTTCAGATTAATATTTGCGTTCTCGATTGTTTATTTGTTAAGGGTAGAAGCAACAAATAATTACGTTATTAATATTTTATACAGTGAAATAATTTTAGATATTTTGATTTTATTATTTCCATATTGCAATAATTTAGAGATTTTAATCAAGGTATGTGATAAGCATTGTTTGTTTTTATTTGTTATTATTACCTTTGTTTATTTGTTAATGGTAGGAGCAACAAATAATTCCGTCATTAATATAATATTTGATATTTTGATTTTATTATTTCAATATTGAAACAATTTAGCGATTTTAATTAAGGTATGAGATAAGCATTGTTCGTTATGATTTGAATTGGTTCTTTATTTTGCTTACGTAGTCTTTTGTCAGAATGCTAAAATGTATTTTATTTTTTTTGTCTTTTTTATTTGTTATTTTTGTGAGGTATTGCCTTTAGAATATTATTTGTTTGCATTGTTTAATTTAATCTACTAAAAAGAGAAAGGGGGGGATTGAGGGGGGGCACAGCCCCCACTCACACAAAAAGAAAAGTTATAAATTTTATTAAACCGAATCTATATGTACATGTAAGCTTGTTATCTGTTTAATTTTTTTTTCATAAAAATATTTAAAAGCCATTAAAATAAATCATAGCAAAATTAACAGCGACGATCAATTATCTCGGAACCAGCGCCATCCGATCCGCCATATTGTTTACAATTGGCATCGGCAAGGCAAACTTGGGTTGGCGACAAGATTTTGTCGCCAAATCAAAAAATCGCCAAAAAGGGACCATACTAAAGCTGTTCCGATTTCAGTGCCAAGGAAGCTGGTGAGGAACAGGATTCTCTCCGAACAAAATTTATTAAGATGGCGAACCAACTGTTCGCCAGAGGCAGCTATATTATCTTAAAATGTTTCATTTAAGCATTTTATTTGCTTGTTAATAAAAAAAAAAATTTTTTTAAATGGGGGTTCCTAAATATGCAATCAGGAATACCCCATAGTACCAATTTCCTTCTTTTTGAAAATGTTCATCAAATTTCCTACTACAGAGTATCTTAAGTTCCATGGGTGATTCTCACAAAACGGAGCAAAATCAGTCCCTGCTAGTTTTCTAAATTATTTTTTCAAGTTCTGCAAGTTTTTCATGAAGCTGTACGATTTTTTATTTAAAAAATCTATATAATTTATTGGGTTTTCATGATTTTATTTTACAATTTGAGAACCAATTTGAAAAATTTTTAAAGTTAAATTTTGGTAGGATACACTTTTGTAGACAGGAAATTATCAGGAGCTTTTATGTTACTAGCAAAATATTTCAAATTAAGACTCATTAATTAATAAATTAACATTTATCAATTATTTAAACTATATTAAACTGTACGTCTTTAACAGTACTAAAACTAGCTTCAAATTCTATAATGTCAAAACCCAACCCTGTAGCATTACAAATATTTTAAATGAAGGAAACATTGTGATAGATATGAGAGGGTAGTACATATGGTATGAAAAGTATTATCCAAAAGAAAAAACATAAATGGCGAAATATCATTACATTTTTGTATAATTAATACCACTTATTTAAAATAGTTTATTCAGATTAAAGAATCGAGAGGAGTTAAATTTTAAACCTAGAAAAATAATTGTATAACCAATATGAGACAATAGATCAAGGAAATATAATTAAAAAGTAAAAGTATAATTAAGCCGGTATAATTTACTTGTAACAATTCTTGAGCTAATAAAACAGCTACTTGCTGTTTTACTTGATCCATTAATTCTTCCTTTTGTGCGCCTGACAACTTATTGCCTTCTAAAGAATTCATCTTTAAAATATTATTAATTTAAATTAAGTTAGATGCTAGGATTTGTGATACAGATTAAGCTCAGATGCGTGTGTTATTTAACTTTATTTAGCATACAGCAAATATTTATACTTTTAAAAACAGGCCGGAATGATTTTATTTACTTTATAAACAGCACATTTAATTACTCCACTAAAAGGTTAACTTTGAAGTTAACCGCTAGGTGCTGATCAAGGTCATGAATGATGCAATATGTAAATTTTATTACTATCTTTGAACAGCTCTAATATTATTATTTTTTTTAATCTGAGCGTACTCACAGTTTTCATTTTTAATAAAGTTTTAAACTTTTTATGAGTAATGAAGTCATATACTCCTTACATATTAAGTCAAAAATTCTGCATTGCTGGAAATTGTTTGAAATATTTTGGCATCAATGTAATGTTTGTTATTGTTTAGACATGGCCGCTCTCGGCTAAGGATGGAGGAATTTCAAATTTCTGAAAGTAAAATAGAATAAAATCATGTTTTAAACAATTTCTACGTTATTTTACTTACTGTATGCAATTTTTAAAGATAGTTTAAAATAGTAATTAATTAACTGAAGCATTTTCCCTGGAGTAATAACTTTGATTAAAAATGGTAAAATATCCATTGATATAAATTGAAGTTGGTATCACGGTAGACATTAAGTTGCAATCACTTGATAATGACTACCAATTTCGTTAGCGAAACCGCTATTGAGTATTTTAATTATTTGCCCAAAGAACATAAAAGTCATGGACATTATTGTTACTTTTTGTGTGTTTCTTTGGTAGATATGTTATAGTGGCCGCTAAAATTCAACCCTGGCATTATTGTAATATAAATCAAACTCAGTGGCCTCTATAACGCACTAGTACTGTTTCTAAGTAAGTTCGTTAATTTATAATCTCTTGACAACGATTCTGCCAATTTCGTTAGAGGAACGGCTATTGAGTGTTTCAATTATTTGCCCAAGGAAGAAAAAATCATTGTCATTGTTTTATGTTTATTTGGAAGATATGTTATGGTGGCCACGAAAATTCGATCCTGTAATAATTCTAATGTCAAGCAAGCTCAGTGGTCTCTATAACACACTAGTACTGTTTCCTTATGCTAGCAATTATTCTTTATAACATCCATCTGCGAATAAACTCTTGTAAGCGCGTTTTGAAAACTATTGTTAAAGTTGCAGACTAATGGGGAAGCTGCTATATGCAGAATTAACAAAGATGATAAGACATTAAACGGGGCAAACACTGGCCTGCATTTAACCCAAAAAAACTACAGTGGATTCAGCATCTTAGTTGTACCGCTACTGTAAACTGGGTAAACACAGGTCCGTATTTAACTTAAAAAAAAACTGCTGTGGATTCAGCTATCTACTTGCACAGCTACTGTAAAGGGGCAAACACTGGCCCATATTTAACTTAAAAAAACTTCAGTAAATTTAGCAACCTAGCTATATAGCTAATCTAAAATCCACATAAATAGACTAACAAACACAAAAGAAAGCATCCAATATCAATTTTAAAATAATTAAAAACCTGAAAAAGATTCATTAAATAAAAGCACTTATCTTATTTTGTCCACTCCATCAGCTTACTTCATATGTTACCTCATCCCTCCCTCCCCATAATCGGCATTTAACACTAACAGATTGCTACAACCTAATTTTCATACATCAATCCATAGCATATTTCACTTCTTTTAATTCCATAGCATTAAAACCAATTTCAACTTCAAACATCAATTCTAACAACGAAATTCTCCAAGAAGCTTACTAACCTACGATAAACAATTAGCACTGAATGAAAAATCCCATACCTCAAACACACCATGTATATTTGTAGTTGCCAGTCAAAACATCCACTGGCTGGATACTTCACTCGTCACATCTATCACCCGAGAATTGCACCAGAATGATCAACAAACCGTAAATGTAAACAAACATCGATACGTAAACAGAGCAACGTCTTCTCCATAATAGCCATTTTTAGTATCTTTATAAATAAAAGGTAAAATGCAAACTGTCCTCAAAGTTCCAATACTTAATGACTAATGCATTTATTATACACAAAACAACAAACCTTGAAATGATTATTTTTGTGCTAATGGTAAAAAGCACTTTTAACATAACATAGAAAAAACTACTGGACTAACATTTATAATAAATATTCAAAATGTCCACTGCTTCTTACAAGGCAAACCTGAACTCGATTGTGCATGTTTATGAGAAATGCATTTTAACATACTGGGAGAGACTTCTTGTATCCTTTGAATTATGACAATTTTCATATCATCTATTTATTGTGTGAGGATTACTTGCATAAATTTTGTTTTTTAAGTATCCCGACTAAAAAATGTTTGGGATGCTCAGATCAGCCGATAAAGGTAGCCAAAGGTTTTTTGAGATGAGTCCATCACCATAAAGATCTTCAAGTATATCCATCTTATTAGGCAAGTTGGAGTGTTTAGGCTGATTAATTTTTATTTTTTACCAACTATGCGAAAAATTCCAGAGCTGGGGATCGAACCCAGGACTGCCGCTTAACGTGCGGGTGCTCTACCACTGAGCTACTCTGGGATGATTCCCAGATGAAATTTCTCGCATTAGAATCGTTGGCATTTATCATCTTCTTCTGCAAACCGCAGAGGGAACAGATGAAACAATTAATTCGAGACAACTCTGTTACACCGCGGAAATTATACATATTTTAGAAAGTGATTCAATCAACAGGGTTTGCACTAGACCGTGGGATTGCGCGATTCCCGCAATGTCACATTAAATCCCACTCAAAAAAATAACAGTCACGGGAAAAGCCCACATGCTGGGTTGTTCAATTTTGATGTAGCAGCAAAATATTTAATGGGATAAGGAATCAAAGATATCATTAAATTGTATTGTTATCAAAATCATTTGTGTATTACATTGTTAATTTTGATATTTATAATCTGTTGAGCTCATTCTAGGCGGGGTCAGTGGGGTGCCACGCCCCAATGCACTTTTTTAAATAAAAATCGTTAGCTCCCCGATGATGAAAAACTAGACACTCTTTTGCCCGCAAAGTTTTTTTTTAATCTCTAAGAAAGTTTCTTTGACCCTTTTATTTGTTCAACTGTTTTTTGTTTGCTCACACATAATGCGCTAATGATTCATGATAAATGAAAGGGATGAATTTGCGCAACTTTTATGGTAATAGAACTCCAACGCCCTTTTTCCTTCTCTGGGAAGACGGGAAGCGCTCAGGAGGCCCAGTCGGGGTAGTAGAGTAGCAGGAGGTGATGAGAAGGGGGGATGGAAATCAACTGTGTAAAAATTCATTCATCTATATTTTTTTTATTAATGGACCGATTTTTTTGAAATTTTGGGGATCACTTTGAAATGCAAAAATTGATTCAGAGTCTAAATTTTAAAAAGACATCTTAATTTGTTCAAAAGTTAGAAATTTACTGTCAAAACATAATTTCCCCCCCCCCCTTTCTTACTTTGTGGTTTTCTTTCTAAGCTAGACGGGGAGGGAAAGATAGAATCGATGTTCTTATCTCCTTTCTATTGCCAGTTAAATAAGTGACCAGCTGATTGCTAATATCAACAGAATAGTTATTATGGCTGCATGATAATCCTGAAAAAAAATTTAGCTATTGTTGTCCATTAAAAAAAAAAGTAATAAATAACTGGAATTTGTAGTGGAATATACATTGAATAACTGGGATAGATATTTATACCATTATATGGTTCTTTTGAACAGAAGTGTTATTAATATTTTAAAGTATTAAATATAATATTTAAATTGTTTGGACTATTGAATTAATTCTTACAGAGACAAGTGAATGATGAAAAATTGAATGAATTATTTTTATAGGTGTAATAACTTAAAAACTGAAAAAAATTTAAAAATTAAAATTTAGGTTTAGAACAACTTAACTTTATTAAGTGTTTCTTAATTAAACTTTTATTGATGATTCTTTACAAAGTGATCAAATAAATCTCTTATTAAAATCTCCTTCTTATGCAAAATGTTTACTTAATTAAGCATTTTCTTGTCTGTTAGGTAAGTTTGGGGGATTATTTTTGCTATAAAAAGAAGCCTTAAAAATCTTTAAAGAAATATTCTTATTAATTAATTATTTATAATTTATTTTAATAAGTTAATTAACAAAGTTACTTAAAAGTAATTTAACCATTTACATAACTTAGCTTTATCAACTTAATTAATTTTATCTAATTTTTAATAAAGACTAGTAATTAATTTATTAATAAAGATTACTAATGAATTATTATTAATTTATAAATCAATAAAGTATTGTTTTACTGAATTCTTCATAGTTTTTTTCCTGAAGTAGAAGTGCTTATAATCAGGATATGTAATGCTCTTTTTAAGAAACGCATTGCTCTTTCAAAATAATGATGCCCTTTTTTAAAACCTTTGCACCCAGCCATTTTTCCTACCTAGAATGAGCTCTAATCTTAGACATTGTATTTTTGTAATGACATTATTTTTGCTTGTAAAATGTGAAAAAAAAAATTTTTTTTGAAACAAACAAAATTCTCGTTCTCACTCAGATTTTTAAAAATCCCACTTAATTTTGGAGCCAGAGTGGGAGAATCTCACCCAATTTTTTTCCCTAGTGTAAACCCTGATCAACCTTTCAAGTATATTAGGCAAGTTGGAGTGCTTAGGCTGATTAATTTTTTATTTTTTACCAACTATGCAAAAATTTCCAGAGCTATGTATGTATGGAGAATATGTATAATTTCCATGGTGTAACGGAGTTGTCGTGAATTAATTGTTTCATCTGTTCCCTCTGCGGTCTGCAGAAGAAGATGATAAATGCCAGCGATTCTAATGCGAGAAATTTTATCTGGGAATCGTCCCAGAGTAGCTCAGTGGTAGAGCACCCGCACGTTAAGTGGCAGTCCTGGGTTCGATCCCCAGCGCTGGAATTTTTCGCATAGTTGGTAAAAAATAAAAATTTATCAGCCTAAACACTCCAACTTGCCTAATATACTTGAAAGGTTGATAGAATCACTTTCTAAAATATGTATATCCATCTTTTCATTAGTTTTCTGGCATGTTGCACGATCTGATTGGAACAGAGAGTCTTGTTCATTCACTTCTAACAATTAAACAAATTACTGGATAGGTTCCCTATAAGCATTAGTGCGGTGACTGGCAAAATAGCGACACGAGACGTGACCTGTTGGGCAGAGATCAAAGCATGAAGTGTGTGTTGAAAAGGTCTGAGAACCAAAAGCCAACCTGGCGATGGAGCTGAGCGCTAAAAGGAACTGCCGCCAAATAAATCGCCAGAATGTAAAAATGAAAAGAAACGTTGGACCTTACGTGTATATGCTAAAATTTAAATGTGAGAATTAACTGTAAGAAAATTAATTATAAATATGTGATTACCTGTGATGCAGTTATCACATATTTATAATTAATTGCATCACAGGTATTGCATTATTTGGATAATTATTTAGCCAAATGTCCTTGCATCTTTCATACAATTTACATGTTATAAACTCATTTCATTGTGCAGAGCAAAAGAATGAAACAATAAAAACTTAAAGGATTCAAACAATGATTTGCAGGTAAAAAAGTTTAATTTTTTTTTTTTTTTTTTTTTTTAAATAAAAGAGTACAATGAGTTTTGTAAGTTAGAGTGTAGAAACTTTTAGTACACACTGTATTTTAGCATAGCATTAAAAGTTCTTATTCTGCTAAAACTTTGAAATAAAGAAGGCTATACGTTTCTCTATTTTAATGTAATACTTTAATTTTACAGTCAGTTACTCTGCATACTGATGTTGGTGATATGAAAGTTGAGCTGTTCTGTGAATTATGTCCGAAAGCTTGTGAAGTAAATTTTACTATTTCTTTTTACTTTCTGAAATGTTCCATGTAAGAAAAGTATTGTAAAGAAATCAACTTTCAGATTTTGATGTCTTCTGAGTTCATTTATGCACTTTTTTGGTGATGTGGGTCATTCCATGCTAAAAGGGGCAAAAAAAAAATTTTTTTTAATTTACTTAGAATTTTTTTAATGTATAGACTTATTTGTATACTACCTGAAGTTGTTTGGCAACACTCTAAATTTTATAGTGTTGCAGTGAACATTGCTTAAAATTTGCCGTACGTATTTTAAATTATTTTTGACTAGTAATGTAAGTGACTGAATACTATTTTTTTTGCTGAGTCTATTGAAATCTCATTTTTTTTTTTTTAATGGTTTTTAATTCTCTGAATAGTTGTCCATCATATTTAAAAGTTGTGAATTTTAAACATGAATAATAGAACAGAAATAAAATAATAAGTTTCAGTTTAACTAAAACTTTTTTGTGTAAGTGACTGTGATATTTAATATTTTTCTCATGGACCCCACACAAGGATGGTGCTGCGTGGACCCCTGGGTCCAGGGTCCTGCCCTACGGGGCCATCGAGTCCAGACATATGCAGTTTCATTTTTTAATTAAAAATATATTTTGAATACATTTTTTATCCAATGAAATTTTAGGAGGTTGTACAGATAATTGTAGAGTAAATTTTAAAATAACATTTACAATAAACTGTTTATCACAAATGTTTAGTAAAATTGTCATTACTGGAGTTGTGTGAACTTGCATGTGTATTATATCAATCTTTTCGTTCTGCCAGGCCCATCGAAAGGGAGGGAGGACAAGAGGGACAATTGCTCCAGGGCCAGGGCTTCGCCCATAAATTGATGGAAATTTTATCATGTATAATGTTTTGAACATGTGTTTTATGGTAAATTTAAAGTTTGCTTCTACTCTGTTTAAAAAAATTCATAGGAAGAAAAGATTGTTCTTTAGGGGAAGGGGGTGGAGGGGCTAGAGAGTAAGTTTCAAACTTGCCCTGGGGACTGAAAATCTTGTCTTCAGGTCTGCCTCTGGTCTTGCTATTTTCGTCTTCCCATCCAGGATCTGACTGCAACATTTTCATGCCCAAGGTAGCTTTAAAATTTTTTGCTACATCTGAATCGCCATGCTGATACAGATGGGTCATTCCATGTCAAATCAACGAAAAAATTGGGATTTTCAACCTGACCCCCTCAGAATTCTATGAAATTTGGTATGATAATAGTATCTACAGAGAAAAAAATAAATGTGAAATTTCTAGTCCATATCACTATTAGTTTTTGAAATATTTAATTTTAAAGTTTGTGAAATTCATGAAATTTTAGAAATTCTTGCACTATACAATTGGCTCCAATTTCTCTCCTAATTATCATAGAAACTCCATTTAAGTGTCTACAGAAAGTAAACAGGTTGCCCTTACTTATCATATGTAACATGATTAAATTTTAAAATTTTTTAATTTAAAGTTCATCATTTTAAATTTTTAAAATTTTAAATTTCAAAAAGTATATTTTTAAATTTTTAAAAAAAATTATATGTCATTCTTCTATTTATTGTTAACAATATCTGAAAGTTTCATTCTGGGATTACCATGGGTTTCCGAGTAATAAATTAAAAGAAAATTGCTATCATCTCGATTTAATACCAAAAGAAAATTTTTGTATTTTAAAATTAAAAATAATTACACGTTTAACTTAATATAAGAATTTTGAGAGAGAACAAAAAATCCTAATAATGTTTTTCAACACTCTCATTGGGGGTACGCACAAGGCAATGTCTCCCCCCCACCAAAAAAAAAAAAAGAATTTTAGAAAATAGAATTTTACTAAAACAATTATTTGTTTTTAAAATTTCAAGAGCAGTTGAGTCCAAATTTGTTTTTGCTGGGGGTTTTATTGGGGGTGCTTTCAAAGTAAGAAAGGAGGTGTGCCTCCCCTTGTAAATAAGAATTTTCAGAATTTGTCTAACAAAATTCCATTTCTCTTTTCTATTAGTAATTTTTAAAAATCATTATGTTTCATAAAATGCTTCCACTATGCCAATGAGCTACAACTATTCCTTTAATTGTCAATTTTTAAATAATACCATTTTCAGGTTAAAAAAAAAATGAAATAATAGTTACAGTTAAGATGTTATTTTTATGTTGCATGCATATTCTTAACTATTAAGTAAATATTTCAAGTGTTACCTTTAATTAATGTGTATTTAAAAAAAAAAAATTAGTTTTAAATTTGAATGTAGTAAGAAAAACTTACAACTTGCAGATTATGCACAATGTAAAATAAAAAAGAAAGTAAACCATTGTGTGAGTTTTTTCTCAAATTTATTGGATGCAAATAGCATTTTTTTATCATATAATTTATGGGTAGTAAAATGATGGAGATAGATTATGTGGATGGAGAAAGTTTACTTTAATTTCATCTGTATGTGGATAAACATCCGGAACACATGAGCAAAACACCAAAAATTAGCAAAGGTTACCTTTAAATTAAAAGATTGCTTGATATTAAACTAAATAAATAAATAAATCATAATGACATTTTTTTCATAAAACTTTTTTCCACCTCTCTTCTTCTTTTTATATATTGTTTTCCAACAGGAAAAGTTTATAACCTCTCAAAGCAAGAAATGGATAGTGCTAACCAGAAGTTGTAAAAAAAAAATCCTTTTCTATACATCTTTGGAAGCAATACAAATTGCCGTTATGAAATGAGTAAATATAAGTTCATTTTTTAATTTCATCATGATCTTATTGCAATCCGTATCTTTTAACATTAATCCTCTCAAACTCTGTTGAAATTCTTCATAGCCAAGTTTTAAAGAAGCCTTGACCTTTTTATAAATGTTAAAATTTTTTAACATTTTAAAAATTCAAGAACAGTTGAGTCCAAATTTATTTTTAGTCAAGTTGTGGGTTTGTTTATTTGACATGGAATGACCGCAAGATCTCATAATTTGACATCCTACACATTTATAAAAAGGTCAAGGCTCTTTTAAAAATTTTCTATGAAGAATTTCAACAGAGTTTGTGAGGATTGATCTCAAAAGGATACGGTTTGCAATAAGATCATTATGAAATTAAAAATACACATCAATTAAAGGTAACTCTTGAAATATTTACTTAATACTTTTAAGAATATGCATGCAACATAAAAATAACATCTTACTGTAATTATTATTTCTATTTTTTTAACCTGAAAATATTATTTAAAAATTGACAATTAAAGGAATAGTTGTAACTCATTGTAATAGTGGAAGCATTTTATGAAACAGAATGATTTTTTAAAATTACTAATAAAAAAGAGAAATGAAATTTTGTTAGACAAATTCTGAAAATTCTTATTTACAAGGGGAGGCACACCTCCTTTCTTACTTTGAAAGCACCCCCAATAAAACCCCCAGCAAAAACAAATTTGGACTCAACTGCTCTTGAAATTTTAAAAACAAATAATTGTTTTAGTAAAATTCTATTTTCTAAAATTCTTTTTTTTTTTGGGGGGGGGAGGGGGAGACATTGCCTTGTGTGTACCCCCAATGAGAGTGTTGAAAAACATTATTAGGATTTTTTGTTCTCTCTCAAAATTCTTATATTAAGTTAAAAGTGTAATTTTATTTTAAAATACAAGAATTTTCTTTTGGTGTTATTAAGTCGAGATGATAGCAATTTTCTTTTAATTTATTACTCGAAAACCCATGGTAATCCCAGAATGAAACTTTCAGATATTGTTAACAATAAATAGAAGAATGACATATAATTTTTTTTTAAATTTAAAAATATACTTTTTGAAATTTAAAATTTTAAAAGTTTAAAATGATGAACTTTAAATTAAAAAATTTAATCATGTTACATATGATAAGAAAGAGCAACCTGTTTACTTTCTGTAGACACTTAAATGGAGTTTCTATGATAATTAGGAGAGAAATTGGAGCCAATTGTATAGTGCAAGAATTTCTAAAATTTCATGAATTTCACAAACTTTAAAATTGAATATTTCAAAAACTAATAGTGATATGGACTAGAAATTTCACATTTATTTTTTTCTCTATAGATACTACTATCATACCAAATTTCATTGAATTCTGAGGAGGTCAGGTTGTGAGCCTCGTTGATTTGACATGGAATGACCCAGATGTGGGTGTATTTGTGTAAGCTCAATTTTTTCAGCTTAAATCTGCATATAGTGTTCATTTCATGAGCCTTAAGTGTCCGTGCAATAATCAGGACTTGAGAGTTTGCCTGTCAATTCTGTTATGTGAGTTCAGTTCTATCATTTTTGTGTCCTGCTAATGAAAGTAACAATATTTATTGGATAAAGTTTCACAATATGTTATTTTGTATAAAAGAGATTCCTTTTCTGACGATTTTGTTCATGTGAAAATATATTTTAAATAAGGTTATCCTAAACTTCAGCTCATTTAGTATGAACTAAATATATTCATACGGTATTTAACTATTGTCATTTTTAAGTAACATAAATTTATATAGTTTGGACATAAAATAGTTACCACAACTAGAAATACCAAGTCAATTTTAATGTAATTCAGCTGTTTAAAAAAAAAAAAAAAAAAGAAGGAGTTGGGCATCGTTTCTGATCCTGGGTCCAAGGCTCGTAATTGAATGTGGGGGCCATTCTGCCTTCCACTGCCTGTGAATGGCAGGGAAGAGAGAAAAGCGTACATTGGCCTGAAGAGGACTAGCATCCCCTTGTAAGACTAAATCTAGCTGAGCATCTGAAAAATTCTTCGTTGCTGGAGGCTCTGTTGTCTCACAGTCTTCCCAAGAGATAAGATCAGTGTAGTGGTTGACTTTGAAGTTCAAGGTTGGTAGGTTGTATGTCCGAACAGAATCATCAGATTTTTTTGTAGATCTGCTAACTTTAATTCTTAATGCATCTGCTTTCCGAATTCGAGCTTCTAAATCAGCCAACATAGTTTTTCGATGCATCATCACCTGTATGGTGTCTTTTAATATGAAACCACATTGGAGCATATACCCGCACAATAACAGTTGCAAGAACTTCAAAAGCTTCTGGCGGATTTACAGTTGAGGTGTACAAACGGAATATTCAAGATGCCATAATAATCCATCGAGCATGGTGAATTTTGCCAGGTTTCATAGCAGCCAGGTCCTGCAGACATTCTCCTGAAACCACGAGACAACATATGCATAAAAGGTACAGCTGGTCTGTGCTAAGCTCGTCTGTGCAAAGATCATTTGCCTGTAAGTCCGAATCAATGGTGCTGAATTTGACGATGGGCATAACATCGCAAGCATTAAGAGCTTGTCTTACATTGCCCATTAAACCCGCTGGACCAGATGTCTTTCCATCAGCTGTAGTTAGCAAATGCCAGAGTGGCAGTTTGTTGGTGTGAAGTTCACAAATGCACCATTGAAGAGATCGGCCTAATTTAGTTTCTAGATCCCATATGACACCTTTTTTCTTTCCAGTATTTAATGGCTCAGCCAGTGCAGGTAATAGTTTCAAAATCAATGGACTTCCGTATCAAAGTCTCCCAAATTTTCTAAGAAATTGTCTCGGCTTTACAGTAAGCTGAGGACACATGGTCGCAGTATTTTGAACCAGGTTCTATTATCAAAGAGATATGTTCTTCATGGCAAATCCTTGGATGTAATTTGCCGTCAGTGGATTTTTCCATGTATCTTGTATGATCCTTCCTCCCATCAAAATTAAATCCATAAAAATCTTTAAAGCCTTCTTCCGTCTCTTTCTGCAATTCACTGGGTGTCATCTGATGCACTCTTCTATATTTCTATTGAGAATTAGTTGAGGAGGTTTCTCTCCATCTTTCTTACTTCTGCTTTCCCGGTCATCTAGTAAAGATGATGCCAAAGTAGCTGCAGCCCGATCAGAAACACTGTATCTGTCACAGACTTGTGAAAACACTTCGATTTTTATTCTGCCTTGATCACGGGTGGAAGGCCTCTCCCAAAGCAGCGGCAGGTAGTCACAGTTATCAGAGCTTTCTACAGCTTCTCTTTCTTCATTTCATGTTTCCATATCAGTGAGTGCAGTTGGAGATATATATTGGGTATTGGTGCTTTCTCGCCTTTTCTTCTCCATCAATCGAGAAATTTCTTTTTCCAAACCTTCAATTTTTCTCTTATTTCGCAAGGTTGTCTTCTTATTGTGGTGTTGTCACTACATTATCCCTTTTCCTAAATTTTCTTTTGTCAATGATTAATTTAATTTACCTCTACCCAGGACGTTTTAGTAATGTTGGATCTTTCCAGTTAAAATTTTAAATAACCACTAAGTAATTTCTTACCTTTGGGGGGCTGTTAATTATTTATTTTGTTTTGGCAGTGTAAAGTTTTCTCTCTTTTGTTTACCTTTTTTTGTGATTAAATTTTCTCTTCACTAGCCGTTTTTTAGCCTTCAGGGTGTTTAAAATTAATATTTACTTTTAATTGCCGTTCTGTGGCTAATCAGGGGTTTAAAATATAGTGGCTGTACTTCATACCTCCCTTTTCATTAAAGTTGTTTTGATGGGATTATTTTAAAATTCATTTTCTTAACTTCCCGTAATCCCACTTTTTCTTTATTTTATTACTTTATTTCTCCCGTTGTCAGGCGTCTCCCAGTAAATTTTCAATAATTTTTCGTCATCTTTTAAGTTTTACTTGCTATTTCACGCTATTGCATCATATTCTGTGCCTGTTGCATCAGATTTTGGAGGTGGTTGCGTCAGATTTTGGAGGTTTTTGGCTAACTTTCCCGCCTTTTCTTGTGCCTGGATTGTTCTGGAACTTTCTTTTTCCAACTTTTGGAGGCCCCAGGTCAGACTATCCCGGAATGACTTGAGGTGCACTCTCGGCTCTGATTGGCTGAGGGTTGCGGTTCCAACGTGGTGAGAGCGAGCGTGCGAATTTTCAGCAGTTACGCTCGGGCGCCCAGACGTTGCGGTTGTGAAGTTTTAGCTCTTGTGTGCGAGTTTTTTTATTTTGGGTCACCCAGGCTTGGGGTGACTCGAGACAGTTGCGCATGATATCTTTTTAAGCAGCCACTTTTCCCCTTTTATTCTCCGTGACGATGGCAACTAATTAACTCCAAAAATTTTGGTTGAAAGAACACCCCAACGCCAGCCCTGATGCCGCCACCTGAATTGCCCCATTGACTGCAGTGATGAAATAGTATGTTCGACCATCACCCACCATCAATTCTGGGAGCATGAGACCCTCAGCGCCAGCGGAACTTGGTGCATGGAATCACCGTTCCGGCACTTGTGCTGATGGAGAATTCTAAATGCCACCCGACTGCCTAGCCCTCTGAAGGTCCTCCTGCGTGCCTGAAAATGGTGAGGTACTTTTTTCTTCTTCTTCTTGAGGTACTGCATATCGGCAAGAGTCCAACAGCCATCATTTTCAACCACAAGGGACTGATTTATGGGTGAAACTCAGGTGTGAAGGAACAAGATCTGGCCTATGTGAAGCGTCAGTAGCTATGGTGTGCGGAGCTGTCGTTGGCATGCCACTGCGCCATTTTTCTCCATTTCCCCCCCCCCCTTTATTTATTTATTTATTTATTTTTTTTTTCATTTTCTTTAATTCACCCCTTTGTTAGGCTCTCATTCTTTTTTTCCCTTGTCTGTGCAAACTAAGTTTTTGTCCATTGATCATACAGTTAAAATTTATAAAATATGGGATTGAGTGAAGCTTGTTGAAATGTACCATAATTTAAAGTGTCAATTCGTTTTCATTTGTAATAACTAAACTAAATTTCATAGCATGTGAATTTCGAGCAAAGCATAATTTTCTTTTATATTTAAATTTTTGGTTTGCAACCATGGGTACCCAGGGATCATAATTATTGTTTTTTACCAAAATGTTGAGTATGAATTGATTGTCCTGTTTAACTGTGCAGTACCGAAATTAGAGTAACTTGATCATATCATATTGCAATTGATTTAAAGTATGCTTTGTGTCCTAAATTTGAATGCTGCCTAGATGAGAGTAAATTTACTATTTTAACTTTACTGTAAATTCATTATTGCTGCTGAGTCTTTCTGAAAATTTGGTAAAATATTCATGGTACTGCATGTTATGTTTAATCACTTTTATTATTATCTAATATGTTAATTGTTTAATAAATGACTTTCAATCCCATCTTTTAGCACTCTTTACTTTGACTACATACAACACAAAGGGTGGCAAGTGAAATCCTGGGTTATTCCTTCAAAAGATTACACAACGCATTTCTGATTTTTTTTTTTTTAAACTGTGAAATTTAAATTGTGGTGTTCCAAATTGGAACAACACCACATTATCAATTCCACCTATTATAGCATACTTAGTTCCCCACTGGTCCGGCAAAAACTCCCGTTTTGTATAAGGCACAAACTTCCCTGAGCCACACCTGCACTGGGAAAAGTTGGTACATATGCAGCTTGCGATATCCAATAGCTCGTGAAGAGAGAGTTTTTCCACATTCATTACATTAATGATTCCTTATACCCATCTCTAATGTATGATTTATTTAGATGCTGAACTTGCTGGTGACATTTTCTAACTGTCTCTTGAATTCTTTGTATTGATACAGTGGGGATACTAGCTTTGATCCAAATTTCCTGTATTTTTATCGCCACAGCTAATCTTATTTCTCCTTCTCTGGATCCTGTCCATTAATTAGTTTTTTTTTTGCCTTACGTACAAAATAGTAATAAAGAAGTGCACCTTGTTGGGTTGGTAACTTGTTAGAAGGTAATTCTTTCGGTACTCCCAGCTCTTCTGAAAACGGCAATTTTGTTGACTTCTTGTAACTGACATATTTTTACAATATTCAAATTAGTAGCAGCATAAAGGCCACTACACATACCCAGAGACCGTCGCGGCTACAATGTATTTGAATGGGGAAATTTGAGCGGGAATGGAAGCGGCAACACATGGGGTGTCCTCTGCCAAACAATAGATAGGGGGAGAACCACAAGTGTAAAAACTGCAATATTATCCATGGTCCCCACTTACCTATGGTCCGGAGTATCTCCCTCTTTCTCCTCAGTGCGAAAAATTTATTGCTTACAAGTGATAATTGGCCAAGCCGCCCGCGGCGGTCTCTGGGTATCTGCAGAGGCCTTAAAGCAACCAACTTTTAACTCTCTTGCGAGTAAACTGAAAATAGCACCTAGAGTAAATGCTAAACTGAATGTTTATTATGACAAAATATATGATGCTTGGTGTAATTGAACATATGGGGGGGTTCCATCACTTGGCGCCTGAACCGGTGCCAGTTTTAACTAAACCATGTCTGTGTACTGTGCCCAAGACAAAACAACAGAATAACATGTTTCTCGCATCGGACTTCTCGTAAAGACAGTTTTAACTAATTATTTATTTTTATGGAGCTTACTGAGTTTCTCTGAATCTACTTTTACATAGTTTAAAAGAGTAAATCCTTTTAATAAAAGAAGTTTCATTTCTGCATCATTTTTCAAAACAGGTATAATTTTCAAATTTTTATAGATTTTGAGATCAATGTGCAACCCCTATACATTGTTGTAGCCCCTCTAAATTGTGTATGCATCTTATTCATAAATAATGTACAACTTTAGAAATCTCCAAATTTAAGAATCGGGAAAACAATTTTTGTGGTCAGTTTTTTAAAAAAGGCATAATTTTCAAAATTTTCTAGATTTCAAACTTGATGCGCAACCCCAAGACATGGTCGTATCCCATTCAAAATTTACATACGTCTTATTTATATCAATATACAACTTTTGAGACCTCAGGAGAAAAAGATTTTGAAAAAAAAAATGTTTTACAATCCACCCTAATATACAACGAAATCAATAAAAAGCTCGCAGCTGGGGCCAGAGGCAAAAATAGGTGTTGGCAAGGTTTGCCCCTCCAGGGATGCAAGCGGAAGAGAGGGCACACACTCAGCTTGAACACAAGAAGTTTAAATATAATTTTACTCTTTTTCTTTTTTCAAAAGCACTTTTGTAAGGGAGGATAGATAGAATTGTATAAAAGTACACTGATTATGGGGGGGGGGGGGGGGGTTGAATAGGTATTAAGTTGTTCAAAGTGTACAGAGCCCAATTTTAACAAATTTCATGGATGGGGGCCTCCAAATTCATCAATGCCCAGAGCCTCTGTTGGTCATGATCAGGCCCTGCCTAGTTACCCGCCTCTTTGGGGGCCTACATTTGCATTAGGGTCCAGAACCTCAAGAAGTCTTCAGACATCCCTCGGAGTGACCCCCACTAAACTGGCAGTCTGGAACCACCCCTGAATGGTATCAATTGCATGTGAGCCATTTCTCCGTCATTAACAAACATCAAATCCTGTGCTGTTTTTTTTATTTGAAGATCTGCATAATTTGATTCGTGTCTGAATGGCATGTATTGTATCTGAAGAAATTCTTAAGAGTGCAACAACAGCATCAAAATTAGTTGCTATAGACTTATCAGACTCAAAAAATCTTGTCATAGCAAATGTTAATATTAGTTTTATAGTTCGATGACTCTTAAAATTAAAGGTAAAAAGCTTGAAAAAAAAAAAAAAATCTTCAAGAATGCCAGAAGTTTTTGGTGAGGATGTATTAAAACTGATGGAGCAATGCTCCTTGAAATATAAAATTACTCGGGGATTATCTGAACTTGATCCAGTAGTAATTAGTCATATACCTTACTTTGGCCAAACTGAGTTTGATATTTGCTAGAAATTATACATACCAGCAAACAAATTGGTGACACCGTAGCAGAGAAGCAAAACTACAATATTCCACTCTGTGTTCTTCTGGCAAAAATGAATTGAAAGAAGAATTCAAAATTAATTCTTCTGCTCTTGAAAAGCAAGGTGTTACTGGATTTTATGCAAGTTTTCTCACAAATAATTTTAAATATACAGAACTGTGGCAAGTAATGAAAATATGCTTCATGGCAGTGCTGCTGTTGAAAGTGGTTTTTTGATTAATTGGAAACATGCATGAACAAACAATTATGAATCAAATGCATATCCATGATGCAGGTGGCTACAAGGCAGGAGGAATAGAACATATAAATATTAACAAAAAAAAAAAAAAAATAATGATAACTTATTTCTGAGGAGCTTGTCAAAGATATCCAGAGCATTTAGACAGTATTCATAAGTCAAAGCAAGTTGAAAAAAACAGAAAGCCAAAGGAAAAGGAATTTAGAGTTTGAAATGATAGAGCTGGAACAGAAAAAGAAGCAATTAAAACTTGAAGCAGAATCCTTGGATACTGAAATTAACATTAAAATGCAAGGACTGCAAAAATCTTAAATGTATTTATACCTAGATTTTTTGAGCTGCCTGTAGAGAAAACTCACCTCTTTAAATTTATTTCATCAAGTTTGTTATTTTACCAGTTTTTGTACTAAATTTAAGTGAAGATTTTAAAATGTTATATTTTAAGGAAAGGTGTAATTTCTGTTTAATTATTCTGCTTATAGTTGCAAATCATCAACAGAATTTTTTTTATTTACCATATATTTAACTATTTCTTGAAATCTAAACTTTATGTATTTTTATATCATTCAGTTTAATTCAAAACAAAAAGTTCTTGTGAGAATTTCTACTACACCATTTTTGTTTCGTATCATTTTTTCTCTTTTCATATTCTGAGTATGTTTTTAAATATGTTGCTGTATAAGTGTATTTTTCTCTAGACGATCTCAAAATACTTTTATTTTGATAAGTTGTGAAAATTATTTATTTTCATTTTCTTTTCTAAACTTAGAAATAATTTTGAAATGTGTTATGTGTCATATATCAACAGATCTTGTCTGATTGAAATATGCTTAATCTTTAAATAATTATAAGGCATACTTTTTGAAGTGTTGTCCAAAAAAAAAAAAAAAAAAAAAATTTAATATATTTATCATCGGACTTTAAAGAAGAAAAAAAAAAGAAGAAGTAAAATGTACAAGCCTTAAAAGAAACAAAGTAGCACTGAAAATAAGTGGAATATGAAGTCCACAAAAGTGTCCAAGATAGTAAGAGAAAAGCGTGGTAGAAGTCAAGGAAACTTAAGCTTTGAAATCTGTAGAAATCCTGCAAATTATATATATATATTTTTTAAATCTTTCTTTTATGTCAAATTATGAGATTTAGTGCAATTGATCCTTTTCTAAAACCAGATAAAATCTTACATAAGAAGGGAGGAGTGGAGTCCGAAAAATGTTATGTGTTCTTTCATGGCAGTAGGGGGAGTCAAAAATGGCCAAAATCATCCTTGATAATTAATGAATGGCCCCCAAGGCTTATAAGCATGTAACGTTTTTGCACAGGGCTACAAAAAAAAATTCTTATACATTATGGCTTTTACACCCAAATTCTTTAATGTGCATTAGCATCTATATGTTACATTTGATTGAGCTCAAATTAGATATGCATATTATAGGGCTTACAGTTTTTTACAGGGATATAAATAAGTATTCTTATACATTGTGACCTTATCATCTATACATTCAAATTATTTGAAATGTGTGTACAAGTGTCTGAACACTACATCTGATAGAGTTGAATCAAATTTATTTAAACGCTTGCTGAAGATCAAGTGTTCAGAAAATCAACTGAGTAACTCCAAATGTTTTTATTATTATTGTTAAACTTAAATTAGCTTTTGTAAGTTAATCAAATTTAATGCTTTACGTTTAAAAAAATTATTACATTGTTTCTGTATTGCTTTAAAAGTTTACATTTCTATTATTTTAAGATGCTTTATGTAAGTGTAATTTTAAATTACTTCTTGGTTCTTTTTAGAATTTTCTGGCACTTTGTGCAAGTGATTATTATAATGGGTGTTTGTTCCACAGAAATATAAAAGGTTTCATTGTTCAAACTGGAGACCCTTCAGGTTTGTTGTCTTTCAATATTTTTATATGGCAGATTCAAAGAAATCATACCATAATGCATATTTTGCCAATTTGTTTTCTAAAAATATCCCTATTCCTTTCAAATACAGTGGAACCCCGATTTTACGTAACCCGTTTCGTACATTATCCCGCTTCGTACGTTATTTTTTGTCGGTCCCGAGAAATTCCTATTCCGATAATGTTGAAAATACCTCGATTCTACATCATTTACTCTTAATGTTTCCCGCTTGGTTACGTCATACTAGACGAATTACCTTCAGAAATTTTGTCTTCTTTCACCCATTAAAAAAAAAAAAAAAAATCATAAGAACAAAAATACTTTCCATATGTTAAACTAGTTGTTTGTTACCAAAACCATTTCTTCCAGTCACCCCCTCCCTGTGAATGCCAGTAAATGTGTGTCTTCTATTGTATGTCGTGACGAATGGACCCGTCCACCCACAATACCTTGGGTTGGGTTCAACTCAACCCACAGTGGAATGGACTGCCCCTCGTAAAGTTGCTACCTGCTCCCCTTTCTTGTTCTCAGAATTAGCGCAGTACCACTGAGGAAAAATCGTCTGCTGTTAGCTATCTCCTACTCCCGTGAATCAAAAGTAGGATGTCGAAAAGAAAATGTTTCTCCGTGGCCGAAAAGGCAGAAATAATTGAAAAAGCCAGAGTTTTCAAAGGAAGTAAAGTTGATCTCGCAAAATCACTCGGTATCGCATATTCTACGTTACAAGGCATCCTAAAACAAGAGGTCTCAGTGGAATTAAACTCTGAAAAACTGGGAAATTTTTCAAAAAAAAGAAAAACATTGAAAACCTCTCCTTTTGAGGAACTTGAAAAGATTTTGTTTGAGTGGTTCAAACAAGCCCGTACAGCCAAGATTCCAATCAATGGCTCAATTTTGAAAGAAAAGGCACTTGAAATTTCTTCTTGTCTTGAAATACAGAATTTTACGGCATCCAATGGTTGGATCGACCGATTCAAAAAGAGGCATAATTTATCGTACAGGTTTATTTGTGGTGAGGCAAATGGAGTAAATACTGCTGTCGTTGAGGAGTGGATGGAAAAAACATTACCTTCTATTTTGTGTAATTATTCACCAAATGACATCTTTAACGCCGATGAAACCGGACTGTTTTTTAATCTATTCCCTGATAGAAAATACACGATGAAAGGAGAAAACTGTCACGGTGGGAAGCTATCAAAAGTGCAATTAAGTGTTTTGTTATGTACCAATGTGGATAGAACTGAGAAGCTAACACCATTTGTGATTGGTAAGTTCAAGAAGCCCCGATGCTTAAAAAATGTTAAAAGTTTGCTAACAGATTACAATGCCAACCAAAAAGCTTGGATGACGCAAAATCTTTTTGAAGATTTCGTAAGAAAATTGGATACGAAAATGCACTTACAAAAGCGAAAAATAATTTTATTCGTGGATCAGTGCACTGCTCATGTTAATCTAAACTTAAAGAACGTGCGTATGCAATTTTTCCCACCCAACTGTACCAGCTTACTTCAGCCTTGTGACTTGGGAATAATTCGATCCTTCAAAATGCATTATAGGAAGCAACTGGTAAGAAAAGCCCTTTCTGGACTTCATTCTGGTGAGTTTCAGGATGCTTGGAAAACGAAAATAAACGTGCTAGAAGCTCTTCATTTTATCTCATCAGCATGGAATAGTGTCGATAAAAAATGCATTTCAAATGCTTTTTTGAAGGGAGGATTTTCCAAATCTCACGTCGACGGTGAAGTGCCACCGGAAGAGCCCACTATGGAAGACTATAATAAAGAGGATGAATTTAAACTTGCAGACATCAATTTTGACGAGTACATTGATTGTGATAAGGATGTTACCGCTACTACAGACATTCAGAGTATTTCCGATTTGATTTCGCAGTATGAAAGTGAGGATGATATTGATGAAGACTCAGATAGTGAAGATCCAGAAGAAATCATGCCTTCTTCGGCAGAGGCCATTGCGAGTTTAAATACCTTAAAGAAATTTTTAACTGGACATGAAAATCAAGAAACAAATTTGCAAAAACTTGCATGTATTGAAAAAAGTATATGTGAAATTACACTTGAAAGGAAAAAGCAGTCAAAAATAACAGATTTTTTTAAATAATATGGCATTGGTAAGTTTTTTTGTGTGTTTGTTTTCTTCATTTTTTTTTTTTTCTATTGGACCCCTATTATACGTTTTCCCGTTTCGTACGTTTTTTACCACTGGTCCCGTGAAAAACGTAAAATCAAGGTTCCACTGTATATTGTTTCTTAGTACATATTGTTTTGAAACCATGGACATGCAGTGAAACCTCTGTATAAAAAGTTTCAAGGGGTTAAAGAACAAATTCATTAGGCTGAAAAATTTGTTTAAAGTGCAATTTTATTTTCACTTAATTTGTTCTGTACCTACGATTTTCTTTAATAGAATTATTTTGTTTATCTGAAATATCCTTAAAAGTGATGTTTGATGTAATGAGATTTCACTGTATTTCAGAATTCACTTTTGCAGTATTTTCCTTTGCTCCTCTCTTATTTCAGTGTGACATCATTGATAAAATTGGATTGTTAAAATAACTGGGGAAAAAATAGACACAGATCATCTAGCAAACACACTTACCTCATTTACCTCTTTTTGTGACATTCCATTTTACTAAATTTTGCATGGTTAGCTTTATTAATAAAAACCATTTGGAAGTTTCCTTTTTAAGGCAAAAAGTTTATGTATATCTGCTTTTTCTTTTTTTGGTGAAGGAGGGGGGGGGGATTATGTAAAAAGCATAGTTTGATTCTTTTCCTCTTTGGGGAACAAATTTAAAACTTAAAACAAAATTTTAGATAGTTGTGCTTGTAGCATTGTATAGAAGGAAATGCTATGGATATTCTTTAAAAACAAAAAATTCAAGATTATGTAGAAAAACATATCCCCCACCCACACACACATACACACCACCACCCTACTTGTTGATTCTGAATATTGAAAAACCACTTCTTAAATGACATCTTCACCACAAAAAGAATATGCTCTTAAAGCTCTGTATTTGTATTTCTAATAGTTTTGCAGGACATTGGTGAGTCCATCAAAACATGTTCTTTTACCTAATGAAACCACTCGAGCACTTTTTGGAACCATACAAAATCATTTTTCCAGAGTGGTAGTCTCTGAATAGAAGTAATGGGTATCATAGTTTCATGCCATACATACCACACAAAAAATATCATTATTGAATTTGTTTATTTTATGTCCATTCAGCTTTAAAAAAGGAAAAATTGAAATTTTCTTCTTAATTTTACCAGTTTTTGTTTCTAAACATGCATGTTTATAATCTCTTACAAATATCATAATTTCTGTCAGTTGATTCTATGGATTTCAACTAGTGTTTTTTGACTTCTGTCTACATGACGCATAAACTTCTCCAGTCACCCACTGCTCACACAAAAATATTTTTTTTCGTACACTTTCGATTCAAATGACTCTTTTTCAACAAAATTTTGTTCAACAGGATATGTTTTGTCACTGAATATTTAAACAATTTAGTTCAGCTTACAAACCTCTCAGCTGAAAAATGAAGAAATGGCAGTTTTTCAACCTTTTTCCAATTTAAAGTGGAAAAATAGTTTTTCAGGAAGGAAGATATAGAAAATAATGATGCTTTCATAAGGTGGAAATTAATATTCAGCCTGTTGCCAATACTTATGTTGAAACCTTATTAATCAATAGAAGTGAAAAAATAACACTTTCGTAGAAGAAAAAAATCATTTCAAAGTAAATTATTTCACTCCTAAAATTTTTACTTATATTTCATAATAAAATGTTTATTCTTCTCTTCAAATAACTTATCAATAACTTTTATTGACCATTGAGATTAATGTCGAACTTATATCGTTTAATGTTTAAACCTAGAATTGCTACGTCACTGGGAAAACTCAGGGAATTAGAAAATCGGAGGAGAAAAAGGAGGAAAGGAGGGGGGGGGGAAAATGAAATTTCATAAAAACTGGGGAAATATAATTTCTGCAAAATTCATTTATATTTTTATTTTTGTAAGGGTAAAATTAAGCCTGTATTTGAAAAATTAAGCTTGGTATTTCAGTAAAAAGTTAGATTTTTGAAGAAATTCCCTTTTTCTGTTAAAATTGCATACATGTATTCCAATCTTTATTCATCCTTCGTGTGACTGGCAATTTATTTAGCATTTCTTTATTTAAATATCCAGTACTGTAGAGTTAGAAATGGACTCCTATTTTACATATATATATATAATTAACAATGCAAAAATGGCATATAAATTCAAATCAAGCATCCATAATTAAGTATTTAGAAGATATGCTATTTGTAACACGCAAATGCAGCTATGGCAAACAGAATAGAATATAACTAATAAGTAAAACACAAAATATACTGCAAATAAGACATACCTTGCATTAAAAAGATAACAGCTAGTAGCAAGAAATAGAAACCACAATTTGAAAAAATAATAATAAAAATTAATAAAAGCTGAGCCAAATAAAGTGCAATAATTATTTTCACTTTAGCAGATTATATAGCACTATGCAGCTTAGCTGAATTGGTTATGATAATTTTAATAACTTCTTTTTTTTATCAGTTGGGTAATGTATGTACATATAAATAATCATTTTAATTTATTTAAACGTGATAATTTATGTGTGATGTTAGTTAATGTAGATGATTATTTTAATTATGAGGAGCAAATGCCATTATTTCATTATATCATGTTTTTCCTACTTTTGGTAATGGAAAAGATAGTGAATTTCATCTTCGGATTTGATCAGCAACCCTGAATAATTTTTCTAATGAGATTATAATTTCCCTCTTTTCATTTTGCATTATTTGTTCACTTTTATCTACTTAGATTATTTATAATTGTTCTGTTGAGAGATTATAAATTTAATACTCATTATTTCATTTTTAATTTTAGGCACTGGGAAAAATGGACAAAGTATATGGGGGAAGAAGTTTGAAGATGAATTTAAAGATGAACTAAAAGTACAGATAAATATGCCTGTTTTTAATTTTAAAGTACTGTGCCTGCTGCTTAATCAGGGTGCCTACCAGTCAGGAAAATCAGGAAAGTCTTGAATTTGCCAGGAAAATGGGAAATAGGTCAGGAAAGTCTAAAAAAAGCCTGGAAAATGCAAAACGAGTCAGGAAAATTCTGTGAAATTATAAATTTTTCCGAAATAGACAGGCATACATGTTTGATAATTAGCATAAAAAAATTTAAGCAAGTACAACTTCAACTTGTCAATTACACTTGTAAGAAAACGAATTTTCACTTTGTGATTAGAAGATGGTGTCACCTGAGTTAGTTTTATTTCATTTTTGCTTAGGTTAACCTGAAGTCATTTCAGCTGAATCTTTTATTGTAAAACAATGTAAAATAATAAAAAGTTTTGTAAATTACTTAGAATCTTGAATAAGACTGCTTATTACTGAAATTACATTTTATTTCCTCATATTTAAGATGAGAACTTCAGCTGCTAAGCCTTTCCCGACCTATGCCCGAAAGATGGTGGAAAAAAGGTCAAACTAGACAAAATGATTACACCAGAGTGTTTGTGGTGTCATGTGATCAAAAGCATTCAGCATATTTCATCTGAATGTGAAACTTTGCTTTCATTCGAAGTTTTTCCCCACTTGCGATGGAAAACATTCAAATTCTGTTTCGTTTGAATCATGCCCCTAATTATCATGTATCTCCTGGTATTTAAAATGAAATAATTAGTAATGTATATAAGTGTGTAGTGCTTAAGAGGTTAAGCTGTAGGTGCCGTATATATATTTGTCTATTTTATGTTTCATCTAAATTACTGGATATTTCACTAAATAAAATAGGATACATACTTTGCATAAAACTTTCTTAGATTTCATTGTCATTGTTGTTAACTAATTTATGAAGTACAGTAGAGAGCCAGAAATCCGCACAGCTTGGGACCATGGCTTGTGCGGATTTTAGGATTTTGCAGATTTCGGGCCATAAAAGATAAATCATTACATTTCTGATTTTAAAAAAGTGGAATACAATTACAATGTAGTAAAAACAGTCAAAAGTATTTCACTTATATTTTCACATTAACTACAAAAGCATAGGTGAAAAAAGAAGAAAATTACATGAAGATTAGCAAAGCAAATGGTTTCAAAATTTCCTTTTTCTAATTTTGAAAGCATGTTCTATGGCGATTTATTTTAAAATATTATTTTTGTCTACTTTCAGTTTCTTTTCTTTATTCATTTATGGAAATTGTATATTATCATTAATTCTTGTTTTGTTACAAAACTTTGCTGTTCTAAAAATTGAAGGTATTCTTCTCTTAACGTTAAACTTTTATCAAATGGATTTTATTATTATTATTACCCAAGTTTTCATCATCAGAATCATATTTATCTAGATTCAAGACACTTTTGAACCATTTCATCACTGGCAGATGACTTGCAATTTCATTATTTACATCAGAGAAGGTGTGGGGACCTTTGCGGATTTTAGGTCGGCAGATTTTTGGCTCTCAACTGTATTAAAATATGAGTACATATAATAACTTCTGTAATAATCACTAACCCCCCCCCCCTTATTTAAAAATTATGGTGATTTTATATATACCATATTAGCTCATACATAACAAGATGTTCTTTGACTGATCATTTCTTGTAAAAAAAATGACTCGTGCCAAAGAGGCCTAAATATTGGATTTTTCTAACTATCTTGATTAAAAATTTCGGTGTCGCATTATATTCAGGCTAATATGGTATACAGTCAATTCCAGTTCTTTTGACCACCGGTTAATTCAACCAGCCACTTATTCGAACCAAATCTTAAAGAGCTGAAACAAACACTGTTACATAACCATGATCTCATTCGTTTATTCAGGGACCAAAATTCCATTTAATCAGACTATAGAACAAGGGAGCGAAAATAAAATGTGATCATAAGTCCCCTGTTAAGAGCACATGTAAAGCCTTGAAATTTGAAATACAACCAATCAACCAAATAGGCTGAAAATCCTAAGTTCTTAAAGTATTATCTAGAGTTTATTAATAACTCTTTTATTACTGAGAGAGGCGTCGCCATAGGGAGAAGAGAGGGGGCGATCCAAAATAAACACTCCACCCTTGGGGTTCCAGACCAAGAAAGTCAGGGAAATGAATTTTGGTCTGGGAAATTGAAAAAATGTCAAGGAAAATGAAGAAAGGTCAGGGAAATGGAAGAAAAATCAGATTTCATCGTGAAATTCAACATATTAGTTACAGTTTGGGCCAAAAAGTAATTCTTATCCTTTCAGCCAAGATCACTCATATGCCACCCCCTATCGTCACTTGATTTAGTAGTAATTAGTCATACTCCTAATTTAGGCCAATGTTTAACAATCTTCATCAGGCATATTCTAACTATATTTCACCTTTATAAATAATGTTTGGAAAATTTATCATAATCCATGAGTGTACTATATCACTGTTCCATAAAACAATCCTTCAAAATGGAAATCCACATTAAAATTGCCTACTAAAACTGTTTCACACTCTTTGCAAGGCATATCTAACTTTTCTCACATATTGTGAAAACAATTCTAAAATAATTTGAATGCAAATATTCAAACTTCTTATTCTCATGGCTCACTGCAATAAGATTAGATCGAAACGTTATATGTCATGTAATCAGTTATTTTATTTTACTACTGAATGTTGTTTCAATGCCATTCAATGTGATTGTCATTTCCATTTTTCTTTTAAGTTCAGTAATAGAAATTGTCAATCAAAAGAAATTATTTTTGCTTCTGTACTAAATAGGATGCATTTTCAATATAAATTTCATTTTGCAGTAATCAAGTATATAGTTATTAAAGTTTTTATTTGAGACAAAATGTTGGATATCTAACATTTCAATTCATCTTCTATTTTAGCCATGTTAAAAGTACATCTGATTTCCCTAATAGATTACATGCATGTTTTTTTACCTCTTATGTTTGTATTCCTAAATACAGTTCTGTTGGATTTGTTTATTATTATTATTCCATTAAAATACATTATAGAACTACAAAATTTTCTTTTCTTTTTTTTTTTCTAATTTTAGCATAATACAAGAGGTGTTGTATCAATGGCAAGCAATGGTCCAAATACAAATGCTTCTCAGTTTTTCATCACATATGCTAAACAACCTCAACTAGATATGAAATACACTATTTTTGGAAAGTAATAATTTACATTTGTGCTATACCTTCCATTTTTGTTTTGTTTGTGTATTAACTATACATGTATTAGGGATATATTATTGGGTATGAGATTTTTCTCTTAATTCATTGAATTATTTTTTTAATTTATTTATTATTTTTGATCAGTAGGTTTTTATTTCATTATTATATTTCATTTCTTTAAAATGGTGAATTCTGCTATTTGTTGATTAAATGTTTTGGAATTTGCAATAAGTATTATACTGTAGTATCGCAATTTCAATCTTTTCCCATCCATCTTAATAGCAAATGCTTTTACTTTAGCATCCCTTTATTTAAACCTGCAAAACTGTTAAGTAAATGTTAAAACTAAGCATTGGCATAACTAGGTAGTGGATAGGATGGGCTAAGTGCACCCTAGAAAGGTTTTAGCCCACTCTAGAAAAATTAAATTTATTGTTGCTAGAATAGAAGATGAATACCTTAGGATGAGCTAAAGCCCACACTGGAAATATCCAAAATGCCTACCATGCTATACTAATGAAACTAAGAATATTTAACAACAAAAGAAATGTTTATTAAAACAAAGAAATAACTATAGCATGTAAATGAATACTTATTTTTATTTGTGTCATTAATTGTGTCCAAATTTCATTTTGTGCATGATTTCCTTTTTTCAATTTTGCAACTCTCGTCCCTGTGTTATATTGCATGGAGCATTCAGAAAGTAAGATGAAAATTATGTTTTTCATAGTAATATTAATTGTTTTTCTTTTTTTTTTTTTTTTTTTTTTCAAATACTTAACCTTCCCTCTATTTCACCTTTCCCTTTAAAAAACACAAATTTGTTTTCTTGAATCTATACTACTGATCACTAAAGCTGACTTTTCAAATGTATATACAGTACATTCCGGTTAATCAGACCAGCCGCTTAATTGGACCAAATCCTAAAGAACCAATACAAATCCTATTTCATAAGCATAATATTCTTTGCTTATTTGGACCAAAATTCCACTTAATCGGACCATAGATAGTGATACTGAAAAAGTGGTCATAAGTCGTCTGCGTGGAGTGGATGTAAACCCTCGGAAAACTCTGAGACTGGACAGCCGAACACTGATCTCAATTGATTAAAAAAATGAAATAGAGAAAAATAAAGCCAAAAGAGTCAAATTTATATGCTGGCTAGCCACCGTAAAATGCAACCCTAAGCATGTTGAGCTGAAAAAATTAGTTTCCTAGATCAAATCAAGCAGCAGCCAACAAACACTAGTCAGTGTCAGTTGGTTGAAATTACCGACTTGCCAAAGACCACAATCGCGCGCTTGATAAAACAAGAGAATGAGCTAAGAAAAGAATGTTTGCAATATGAAGGACAACAAAGAACTTCTAAAAAACGGAAGCATGAAGGCAAGAATCCTGACGTCGATGAGGTCCTTAATGAATGGTTTGCCATTGTTACTGGACGAGGTGTCCGAGTAAGTGGCCCAATGTTAATGGGCAAAGCAGAGAGGCTAGCTAAGAAGCTGGGATACGATAATTTGAAAGCCACTGATGGTTGGTTGTCTAGTTGAAAATCTAGACACGACATAACATTCAAGAAAGCACACAGCAAAAAAGAAAGCGGCGATTGTGCTGGAGCTGAAGAATGGAAATTAACAAAACTGCCTGCACTTCTTGATAAATTTAAACCAGATAATATCTATAATGCCGATGAAATCGGGCTGTATTATCATGCTACACCAAACGGTTCCTTAAGTTATAAACATGTCACACTCTCTGGCTCCAAAAAAGCTATGGATCGCATAACTGTTTTGTGCTGTTTGAACATGTCAGAAGCAGATAAAAGGAAGCTGTTGATTATAGGAAAATACTCCGAGCCTCGTTGCTTTAAGGGACTCAGTATGGGCAGTTTACCAGTTGTGTATCATGCGAACAGAAGGGCATGGATGACCTCTGAACTTTTTTAAGAATGGCTGAAGGATTGGGACAGAGAGCTAGAACACCAGTCGTAAAAAGTGTTGCTCCTTATCGACAATTGTGCAGCACATCCTCATTTAGATTGCTTGAGGAACATCCAACTGGAATTTCTACCCCCTATGGCCACAGCTTTAGTCCAGCCAATGGACATGGGCCTAGTAAAAAATTTAAAGACCTTTTATTGTATAAGGTTAGTGAATTACGTCCTTCAAGCAATTGAAGAAGGTTTGCTGACCACATCTTCAGCAGCTATAGAAGTCAGTGCAAAAATCACAATTTTACAAGCAATCATATTTGTGGCCGATAACTGGAGAGCACTGAGCAGTGAGACGATTCAGAACTGTTTTTCACATTGTGGCTTTAAGCATTTGGTTTTGGAGAGGTATGTGGCCGTGCTCACTGAAAGTGAAAATGGTGGCAGAATAGAACTTCAACAGGTCGAAAATTATGACGAATTTTTATCCATCGACAACGAGCTACAATACTTCGATGAACATGAAGATTACGAAGCTGCAGTTGTTGCTCGAATTTCAGATAAATACATGGCAGCATCGGGAGATCACGAAAGTGATGATGATACCTCTAATGTGTTGGAGCAAGTGACAACACAAGATGCAAGGAAAAGCATTGAAACTTTACGCCGCTACTTTTTACAAGAAGGAAATGAAAGCAGTTCGATTGCTGCGTTAGACGTCTGTGGAGATTTTGTGGAAATGGAATCAGTCGAGAGAATGCAGCAAACAAAGCTAGATAAGTTCTTCAAATGTTGATTAAATGTGGTAAGACCATTTTTATGCTTTTGTATGCACTGTGTAGATTGTTTAAAAAATTGTTTGGGAAATTTTGCAATGAATAAAGTTTGTGGGCAATTGTAATTTTTGCTTGTATTCTCTCTCTCCAGGGATGAGAATCTTCCGCGGAATTCCGCGGTTTGGTTATTTCCGCGTATTTTGCTTTTTTTTATTTTCCGCGTTTTTAAAAAGACATTACTTTCCGCTTTTTCGTGTGTTTAAGTTCGCGTTTAAAAATATTTTCAATGCAATTTTCTTTTTTAAAGATGTATTCGCCAAAATACATCTTGCTTACCGATATCAAGACCGTATTGCTAGCCCCAACACGTATTCGTCTTCGGCCATGCTTATTGCGTATTCAAAAATCTTGCAGGATTGGAATCCAAGGAGAAGCCTTTATGATCCACTCCTCCAAGCCAATGGAAGCGCTGCAACTTGCTAAGCATGCGCGCATCGAAGAAGTGTGGGAATATTCAATGAGGAGATCAAAAGTCGAAAGACCCTCCTTGAAGTTTGTTCCTTTCGATAAGCGGAAGCGCTGAATTTTATTACATGTTGTGGTTTGATCCGTTTTGCGGTTTTCTGTCCTCAGTTATGGAAAGCAATCATTTGGATATCATAAACCGCATTAACGCTGCGGAAATAAACAAAGAAAATCACAATTAAGACTTTTTTACAATCTGTATTTTTTTTTTAATTGCTTTCGTAGTGAATTAATTTTGAGGCATCAGATAAATCCCACAACATGCCAAGCTTAAAACAAACAATTATTCTCCGATGCACGCATTATGCATTGTCAGCATAACAGCTGGCCCGTCCGGTGGAAGAGGAAAGAACTGTTTACTTTAAAAGAAATGAATTTCTCTCTCCCTCTCCCTCCTCTGCCGTTGACCTGACCTTCCAAACAGTCGTTTATTTATTTAATAATGTTCCTCTTTCTAAATTGAAAACATTGTTTATATTAAATCGTAGGTTCTTATTTGGCTTCCTAAATCATAGGCGTTAGCATCACGCAAACGCAAGGTTTTTTCTTTGGAAGTGTGCGTGGGGGGGCGTGCACATAGCATATTCTAAAGTAAAAATAGGCATGTTTCTTTAGGTTAAAAAAAAAAAAAAAAAAAAAAAAGGTTTTGGAATGAAGGGTTTTCCAAACAAAGTTCCGGGGGGCACACGCCCCCCGTCCACCCCCCACCCTCCCCTCTGCCCGACGATATGCTTATGTCTCAACTTAGCAGTAAAGTACTTTTAAATAGTCTATGAGAAGTAGGGAAGGAAGAGTTCTTAATTTAACACTATAACTGGATTTAAGCCATCAGTAGTTGTCAAAACTGCTAAATTGTTTTGTAAAGCTAGGATTTTGTCTTGACTGTAGATTTTGTAAAATTGATTAAGATCATCCTTTAAATAATGATAACCTCTGTTTCATTATTGAATGTTCTGCATCTAAAATTGCACATAAATGTTTATGAATTTTAATTTTTAAAGATAATAAAAATTATAATTTAAATAAAAATATTTTAATAAATAATTGTAACATATATATTGTTGATATAAAATAATTGTAATATATATATATAGTATATCAAAAATGGGCATCACGCGCTTGAACTTTGCTCGAAGTCGAAATTACGTTCACGCACTTTTCCTCTTTTTTCATATTTATGTATTCTCATCCCTGCTCTCTCTCTCCAATTTCCATTCTTCAGCTCCAGCACAATCATCGCTTTCTTTTTTGCTGTGTGCTTGTACATGCGTGTCATACAATAAAGATTTCAATGTGCTGCTATATAATAAATAGCATATTTTCTGTAATTTTGGGGAATATTCATTTAATCGGACCAGCCAGTTAATGGGACCAAAACTGTCTCATCCTGATGTGGTCCGATTAACAGGAATCGACTGTAGTTTATCATGTGGTGTAATATGTATTTATTTTGTTTGGACTTTTTAGGTTACTTATTGTATGTGTGTGTGTATGTGTGTGCATGTACATATATACAGGTACAGTAGACTCTACTGGCTATGTCTCTCATTGACTGCAATCACAATCATTCTCTCCTTTTCCATACCATACAAAAGCTCAGAGGCCTCAAAAACTGTTAGTTTTATTATATTTATAGAAAGATATTTTTTTCTTTTTTAATAATGGACAGGCACTTGCTGATTAGGCATATGCCACTGCAACAGCCCAAAGATATTGGCCATTCTATCATAGAGACACCCAATGGGTGGTAAACATTTGCCCCTATAAAGTGACAGACAAGTTAACACCCAAACCCAAATTGGGAATCAAACCCAGACCCAAGGTGTGACAGAATGGTTCTTTAGTCACTACACCACCTGGTCAGCTGTATATATATACCGTAAATGCCGGCGTATAACGTGCACCTATAATTTTAAACTTCATTTTTTAATTTTTATGTATATCCTCCATGTAACGCGCACCTTTTACTTTGCAATCACAGACTTGCCCTATGGAATCCAGAAAGTCTTTTAGTTTGGGATATGTTCAGATCACATTTAACGGATAATACAAAGAAATTAATGAAAGAGTGTAACACAGACATGGCAGTTATCCAGGTGGATTAACGCCATTAGTTCAACCTTAAGATGTGTGTATTAATAAACCATTACCATTATAAAGAATTTTAAAACGATTTCGGAATACGTGGATGTTGGAAGGAGATAAAACATTTATGGAAGGAGGTGAAATGCATCATGCCAGTCTAGAAATAGTGTGTGAGCGGATAATACAAGCATGGAATGTAATTAAACCTGATATAATTAAAAAGTCATTTAAAAAATGTAGTATATCGAACAATCTAGATGGAACGCATGATAACTATTTATTTATGGATCAGAGTAACAGTGTTAGTGAAGATGAAACTGAATTTGATCATGTGCCTGAAAATATTAACGGAAGATGAATATGATGAACTTTTTATGCTGTCCTATAATGAAAATTAAAGTTCATAAGGTGTCATTTCTTTTAAATAAACAACATTCAGGTACATGTAGAAATCTCATTTTTTTATGCTCACCTTTTCCTTATTTTTAAATTTATCATTTTTATAACCAGCGTATAACGTGCACCCTTAAATTTCGACCTTATTTTTTGTATGAAAACTGTGCGTTATACGCCAGAATTTACAGTAGGTGCTTATATACGAGGGTGTTTCAAAAAGTAAGGTAACAAGCCCATTTAGAGAAAATGTTTGTTCAGGAAAAAATATATATATGCAATGTAGGAAGGCACATGTTGTACATATTACATTTCTACATTGTCACCATGACTATCTAGGCATGTGTTCCATCAGTACATCAAACCCTCGAAACCAGCATCGAAGAAATCAGCATCAAGGTTATGCAACCACGTCAAGATGGCTTGCTGAACTTCAGCATCGGTTCTGAACTGTTGACCTCCCAAGTATTTCTTTAAAGGTCCAAAGAGATGGTAATCACTTGGTGCAGGGTCGGGACTGTAAGGAGGGTGGTCCAGTATCCCCCACCGGAAACACTGTAACAAATTGTGCATAGCTATGGCTGTATGTGGTCGGGCATTGTTGTGCAACAACAGGATGCCAGTCGTGAGCAATCCCAGTCGTCTATGGCAAATTTCCTCTTGCAATCGACCCAGTGTAGCACAATTCATTTGCAGACCATGTTTCCATTAATGCAGCCATCTTATAACTGAGATTTTGTCTTGTTACTGGACAACCAACTCCATCTACCGGCATCGATCGAATACTGTGATCGTCTTAGTTATCTTAAGAGGGATATTTATTCATACGGATAATTTGCACGCCTGTCAAAGCTCTTGTCACCTTACTTTATGAAACACCTGCATACTTTTTTTTCAAATGTCACTTATAGTATGTTAAGGCTATGCCAAATTGCATAAAATGCAAGTAGTTCATTTTAACCAAAAAATAAAAATAATTTGATTAATTTTTCTTGTTCCATGTCCAAGCCACACAAAAACACATAGTATCAGTTATTTTAATGAATTTCTGCAAACACTTTTGTTTTGTAACATATTTGTAAATTTTCTTAATTAAAAAAAATGCATATAAACTTAATTTCAAACTTTTTTTTCTAGGGTTATTGATGGGTTAGAAGCTTTGGATGAACTTGAAAAATTGCCAGTCAAACCAAAAACATTTCAACCTCAAACTGATACAAGACTGAACTCTATTACAATCCATGCAAATCCCTTTGCAAAATAGCATTCTTTTTTTTTCTTTGTAAATAAAATAAGATACAAATTGTGTACATTTGTTACTGAAAATTATTTACGTCTTAATCAAAAAGTATATATGCATATTTATTTGTACAACCAGTTTTTAAAAAAGATGAGTTCAAAGCTATACCTCATGCCTAATTAGCTAAAAACGTCTTAATTCTTGCTTTACATCTTTTTTTCAGTTAAGTTGGTTCTTTTTATTAAGTTGGTTTCATATGGTATACCACATGTTTCTGCCTTTTCTAATATATTTATTTAGTATATATATTTTTCTTTTAAGAAAGTTAATAAATTGAAGTACAGTACATCCCCTAGCTATATTGCACATTCGGATTTATCGCAATTTTTCTGTCTCCTTTTTTCCTATCTTTGCCTTTTTTTCTTCTTTACATTAAAACAGCGTACACTGCATTTGAAAAATGCAGCTCCAATCACATAAATAAAATGCAATTACTTAATTTTCACTTACTGATTGTTGCTGGGAAGTAACATATAACAGACGGGCAGAACATGTAACAGACGACCACAGATTAAATTTTATTTTAAACACTTTTGAATTTATGATTAGTCCAGTGTAGGGAATAAGCATTTTTTTTCAAAATGCATTCTATTTTCTGAAAAAAAAAAAAAGCTCTAAAATGTGATAAAATAGATCTACACCAAAACCTGCAGTCTATTACCAGGGTGTCTACCATCATGCAAAGGTCACGAAAGTCACAGAAAAGTCAAGAAATAGAAGAAAGGTCAAGAAATGAGGCATTAGGTCACGATTAGCGACTCAACTACGCTTTTTCCATTTCATTCAAATTCTTTGTTTCTAATTTTTTGCATTAAGTTCATTGAGGGGAAATTATTTTATGTATATTTTCTTAACTTCATTAATTTGCGTTTTGATTTCATGAGTGACTTCCTGTGAGAAAGGAAGTTGATGTCCAGCAGTCAGGAAATGCACCTGATTATTTTGCACGGTGGGAAAGTCGGGAAATACTGATTGAAAATATCGAATTTTAAGGTCAGCATCGGTGCCAAATTGATGACAGCTCTGCTATAGAAAAATGATAGTCGGCGAATGGGGTTCAAACTGTCAATAAAAAATTTGTGTCTGTTTTGTGGCCGCACCACAAAAATGAAATTGTCGACGATTGCGAGAATGCAAGTCTTTCGTCGACTGCACACGCCCCTGGGATGTTCATTTTCACTGTACTACGCTCTCAGCAAAAGCCCAATCGACAGGGCCATTGAGACTATTTTGAATTCTTCGATTGGGAAATAAAAAATTCCTGCAAGATAGTCAAATTCTTTCCGATCCTTGAAGTGTCGGGAGTTGTTTTATAATTAAATAATTACGAATATTACACAACAATAACTATTAAGACTTCCTGGCTCTTTAGAAAATCCGTTGCAGCTGCGCATGGTAGGAAATACTATGCCCCCCCCCTTTTTTTTTTTTTTTTTTTTACTGTGTCGCGCACCTGCAATTTTCTTTTATTTTTTGCCTAGGGCACGGCGTAGCTAACTGAATATACTTATTCATACTTTACTAACTTTATGCTTTCATCGTAGTTTACGTATTTTCCCCCAATTTTTATGATTTTACATGAAATTTCCATTTTTTTATGCATTTTTATGAATTTTTGGAGTTTTTTAATAAAATATGCCCCATATTTCGTTTTAAAATTAAAATCTCTTAAAATTTATTATTAATGAGCTTTTCCCGCTGAATTCTGCAGTTTTGTTTATTTTAATATTACTGAATTGCCACCCCCATCTCTTATTTAAATTTGAAATAAGAATAAAGTTGATTCTTATTTCAAATTTAAATTATTTTTGACCACTTTTTAAAATGTAAAATAGTAAAGAAAAAATTTCATTGAAGATCCCCAATTCAAATATGAACGAAAATTGTACAAAATGATAGTAATGATAATGAAATTGAAACAAAGGCTGTTTTGATTAGGAAAAATAAAATATTTGTAAAAGCAAATGACTTGGCATGTTTATATCTTTTTTTAATTCTTCCTTTTCAGGATTTTGTAATTTTAGAGTACTTTTATGTATTACACAGTTGCTTTTTTTCCTTTCCCTAATGTGTTTAAAATAATAAATTTTGTGTCCAGTATGATTTTTTTTTATTTAAAAAATATATATTAAATGTGTTATGTAAATGTTAATATTTTATAGTCATTAAAATACTGTTTGTATGCTAGTTATAAAATTCATTTAAAATGTCATTTACTTGTTATTTAGCAGAAATTATCAAAAATGATGCCTGTCTAATAGTTGTATATTGAACTGACATTAGTTCAATATGCCAATTGTGTGTTATTTTACACCTTGGGAGTTTTCAAAAGTTGGCAAGTATGTATCTTCAAAACTTGAGAAAAGTATATGTTATCCACCTTCCCTCCTCAAAAAAAAAAAAAATTTGTTGGATACAAAAATAATTTTTTTTTCTTCCTTCATTTCCTTTTCAATTTAGTGTTTTGATTATTTTCCACATTTTTTTTTTTAAACAATTACTTGGATTCTACTTAAAAATTATAATTTTCGCTGAAAATATTTTTGCATTCTTTTGGTAAATGAATATTTATCCTTAAGTATCTTTGTATTTATATCACCAAAATCGCTTATCTACACAAATGCATATATTGATTTTTTTTAAATTTAAATTTCTTGATTTTTCAGTGCACCTGAATGTTTGTATGCAAACTTAAAAGCTATCACATCACACTGATTCTGTGATTTTGAAAGGTTATAGATTTGGATTAGATTGATTTTACATGGCTAAATGGGGAGGGGGGGGGAGAGAAAAAAAAAGTAGCTGATTTTATTTTAAATTATTCTTCATTTTTTTAATGCAATTTTTTATATTTGACTGTAAATTAAAATAAGACATTTTTGGGGTAATTCAACTCAAAAACTCGAGTACTCAAACTGTTATTACAGTGTGTACATAGCAATTGAAGTAATTTAAAATGAATTTTAATCAAGATGCTTTTTATATAAAACTTTAAAGAAATAAATTTGTTTAAAATATTTTTTAATTTTACTAATGTCGGCTTTAGTTACTTTTTAAAGTATATTACATAATATCATAATCTTTAGGTAATACTTTACATTGTTTTGCTTTATTGAGTAACTCCCGCAACTTAATGTTATACAAAAGTATTTAATAATATGTATTAATAGTGTTAAATTTAAAAGTGTAATTTTCCTTCATTCTATCAGCATGATGCAGGGGTTCAGAAAATGTTTTTACTCTCAACATTTCCCTCAATCCATTTGAAAATTTCCCAAAAATTTGATATGTTATAGACTTGCATAAGTTCTGTATTACCATAGATGTAAAAAGATTTGCAATGGACAAGCTACAAACGCACTTATAAAGTAGGAATTGGTCCAAGTTAACAGAAAGCAAACTGCTGATCATCACAGGTTGAAAAAAAAATATCTTTAAAAATGGGAGGGGGGTAGAAAAACTCGAAGAATTTTGTAATTCATTGTTAAAATCAAAATCAGTTGTATATTTTTCTGCAAAATTTCCCCCGATCCTAGATCGCCGGATAGGACATATTCTGATCTCTGGCAAAATGTATTTTTGATATTAGAGTTTCGTATTTGTTATGGTCAAGAAATCAAGCTTGCTTTATGTGGTAGGCACCCTGATTACACTCATATAAGTTCAAGAAACATGCATGCTAAGTTAAATCATTAATTGTTCATTAGTTTTGGGTAAATCATGCAGTGCAGTAACCATGAATTCATGGTTACACAAAATTCATGCTTTAATAAAAACATTTAAAATTTTAATAACTGTCTCTTACCATTTAAATGGCCATAACTAGCGTTCTATGACTCATAGAATTAAAATAAAAGCAGTTTTAGAATATCTAAGTATGGGGCTTTACTTTAATATAGTAAAACAAAAATTTTCAGCAAAATTGACCTTTTCAACATAGTCGGATACCTTAAGCACATCGGCTTTTCTTATTCCCGTTAGTTGGCTTTCAAGATATCGCTCTTCTATTTCCATCCATACAGATAACGTTTTTATAACTTCAACCTTTTACAGGCTGAATTAAGATCCAAAAGAATTTAAAATATTACTTTTACATATTTTGTCTTCTAATGCATTAGTCAAAGAATATTAGCCATTTAAAGAGAGAAAAAAAAATATTGTATACAATTTTCACTGTGTTCCTAATTGGGAGCATAGGTCATTTCTCAATATACTTTTACATTGGCTTCAAAAACAGAATATACTGATGGGTAGTTAAAAAGTGAAGCATTAAAAATTATTAAAAGATTTATTTTAAAATTTAAGTAAAGATATTAATTAACTTTGTAAGGGGTGAGGGTGTATTAAGGTAGCTCTGTAAAAATTTATGGAAATTGTTATTTTCATAATTTTTTGTCCAGTTTCTCACTAATGATGGAAATACAACTTTTATTTCCAAAAAATCAAGTAATCTTTAATAAATATTGATAAAATTTCATTTTTTGGATAAATTTTTAATTTGATGTTCTCAATTGGGAACATTAGCCCGTAAAAGGTTAACAACTGCCCGGGGATTTTACTTCTCCCTCGACAGACCTGATCATGGCATTTGTAGAATCTTTCTGCATTTTGGGTACTGGGAGTACCATCATAAGTGTTAAGCTTACTCTTCCATTTGGAAATTGGGGACACCATAATTAGTATATGTATTTTTTCATAGCATACGTATTTTTCTGCAGACTACTTGCTTGTCCTTCACAAGATACATTTTAACTTACCATAAGTTAAATAACTTCCTAAAATATCAACAGTTCTCCCTCAAAAAAAAATCGAATATGAGCAAAATTTCCTGTTTTAGCTTTTTGAATAATTAATTAATTTTTGAAAAATGCACAGCTGACTGATTTATGAAAAATTATAATTGTATATATAACCTATTCATATTTCATGATTAAAGAAAGGTTTAGTATACAAAATCAACATAGGAAATTTAGCTTTTACTCGAAATATTTTCGAGAGTGTGAACTCGGTAAGCAATAGCAAAATAATTAATAAAAAAGAAGCATAAGGAAAATAAAATAAGAAATCTAGACACTGATTCATGAGTTACGTTAAAGAAGGAAACGAGACTTTGCAAGGTGATCTGACATCCCCCATTTTCATGGACAGTCCCCAATTTCAGATTTTTTTTTTTTCTTAATAAATTGTCTCTCAATGGACCTGTTTACGTGGACGAAAATGCGGGGTCAATGCCGGAACTTTCGCTGCTTTCTACCCCGCTTCCCCTACGTAGGGAAAAAATGTGGGGTAGAGCAATTCCTAGTCCAGTGAAGGGTGAATGCAGGGATGACTTCGCTTTCCCATGATGCATTGTGTGTTTTTCCCTACACTCTGCTTAACCGGAATTTTCCCATGTAAACGGGCCTAAAATGTACAATGGTGATTCAGGACAAAATTTGACTTATAGTAATGAATCTTTACCGATAAATCATTTCCCCCTCATTTTATGAACATTACTAATGTTTCAGTTGAATAAATAGAAACGTGCTTGAGAATACGGAATTTATAAAATGTCCCCAATTTTTGTTTCAAAATTGAGGAATGGTGTCCCCAATTTTGAAACAACCATACAAAAATTTGTCATCTTGTTCCAGAATTCCCTACAACCGGATCTGGTCCGTAAAGTGAACGAATCTACCACAATCGGTCCTTTTGGAACAGTTCCGGGCATGGTCTGATTTCGGAACGAATCTGGACTCGGAGTTAAAGGACCTATTTTATAACGCATCCGGACTGGAATGTGTTTTTTGATGATCAAAAAATCAGAACCAAGATGATTTGGGGGGCGGTGGCCCCAGATATCATCTGGTAGGCTTTCAGTTATATCCTTAACTTAACTTAGTAGTCCCTGCCATCGAAATGGGGATACTTTCACTTGGAGAAGAAGAGACAAGTGAAATCAGGTGAGTAGGGTCAATAAACTCACGTGGCTGTATAAAGTCAATGGGAGGATTGTGTGTTAGTGAAAAAAATATATAATATTGAAAGCATATTTGAAGAGCCACTGCATCTCGAAGATTTTTCTCTAGTAGAGATTTATAGATACGAGAGAGGCCTTTACGAAGCGTCAGGAGATGAAAATTTTGAACTTGCGACGGCGAAAGAAAAAGTCCTGTCGCTGTTCAAGGAGAAATTTATAGGTGATATCAAGTTGGAAAAGGTAATACTTCATATTGTTTACGCATGTATAGATTGTTCTTAATTTATGATATAGGGTCAAAGTTTGCCTAAATATTGAAATTAATGATACTATTTCCGGATTAAAAGCGATTTTTTATATTTCCTACACATGCATTTTCAATACAACAAAATGTAAACATAGTATTTTGACTCTGTTACAATCGATTTTGCTGCAGAAGATCTCAGCTCGTTATCTTTTTTTGATTTTAAGAACATTTTCAATTTGCTATGCTGTGTGGATTTTTAGTTTTCCTGAGTAATTATTAATGGAGAATCCTGAAATTACTATCGTTAGTTCTCGTTTTTTATTTAAAGCTAATTGTTTATGGGAGCTTCGCTGTATCCAATTTTAATATATCGCTCATTTGGTGCAACAACATCATATCTCAAAAATCATGATGAGACCCAAGACTTCCAAATTTCTGGGTCCTTTTTTACCAAAAGTGGGTCCTTATCAATATAAAAGCATTTGGTTAATTTCACGACTGATGTTATCATGACTCACCAATTTTGGTGTGCCGACGCGTATTGAATATCTTATTTATAAATAACCTAGGACTTCATTTTTTTAATTGCCATGAAATAACTGAATATTGAAATTTAAACATGTAGTTAAATAAAAATAAATGGATGAAAAATCTGACAAAAATCATGAGTGCAGAAAAATAAAACCAGGACGCTATGAAAATACGGAAGAAAAAATATTTTTATTGCTTTGACAAGTCTCCTCTGCATCTTTTAGTTGAATAGAAAACATCAGTAGCTCTTTTAATAATAGGCTGTGACTGAGAGAGTTCAGATCCCTGTACTGAAATCATTAATTTTTTTAAACTTTTCTTCAGACATTCTATTTCTTGCATTTGAGAGAGGATTCTCTAAAGACGGTGCTGTGTGAAGACGATGAAACAGATGAAACTACCGAAACAAGAAGGCCAACACACATATAAGCGTTTAATGCGCTTGAAGTTGCAATGGAATGGCTACACCAGTAAGATTCTGTGGAACCAGTTCTCAGACTCTCGACATAGGCGGCCCGAGGGGCGTGCGGGGCCCCAGGCGAAGCGCAAGATCGGGGCCTCTTCTCTATCATGTCTTATGAGATAGCAATAAAATGGACCAGGAGCGGGGCCTCTATAAGCGCGTGGCCTTAGGCGATCGCCTACATTCGCACCCCCCTTGGGCCGGCCCTGCTCTCGAGAACCAGAATCTTAAGAATTTTTTACCATCACAATAAATTGTTTTTTAAACATGAAATAGTATACTGTAGTACTATGTATTTTCTATGTGAACTTTTATATAAAAATTTGTACCATTTTTATAGAAAATAAAATTTTAAAGTTAAAAAATTAACTTCTAAACACGCCATTTGTTTTATGCTAAACAGGAACTACTACAACTGCCAGTCCTAAGCCTGGAAAAAGTGTGAAATGAAGCTACTTAAGGAACATTGACTTGGCCGTTTTATAAGCTGTCCAATTATCCAGATTTTACGTTAATCGGATCGGACTCGGTGACGACCCATTCGGATAATCGGTGCTCTACTGTATACTGTAAGCTTTTGTTACTTGAATGCTCTCGTCACCCTGAGCCTCTTACTTCAAATAGCAATAACAAATCCACATTTAATATTTTTTTCTGTCAGTGATACAGTTTATTCATGTAGAATGTATATGAGACTTTTAAATGGTTACATAAATAATACCTAGATTGCACTACTATTCAATTTAGATATTTTTTTTTTACAACTATTGTTTCATTGTTTTTTAAAGAAAACAACAAATTATTTAAGCTGCTTTATTATCATTTTTGAAAGGAGAGTATCCCCCTTATGCAAGCTCGGCCAAGTCAATGCTCCTTAAGGGCCCGTTTACATGTGCAAAAATGCGGAGTAAATCCCGGGACTTACACTGCTTTCTACCCCGCTTCCCCTACTTAGGGAAAAAAATGCGGTGTAGAAAGATTCCTGATCGAAAGGAGGGTTAATGCAGAGTCAACCCCGCTTTCCCATGATGAATTGCGAGTTTTCCTCTGTACTCCGCTTTAACCCGGGATTTTCCATTTTCACATGTAAATGGACCTTACGTAGCTTTGTTAAAATGCTAAATCGGGGACATATCCCCGATTCTATGTTCAAAAAAACTGGTTGCCTCTTAACGTATGGTCACTTTAAGGTGGATTCATATCTGCCGCGCCGCACCGCAACCATGCCGTACTGTTTCGCCGTTTAGGACCGTTGGCTGTCCGCGCGGCGAGCTTGCGGTGCTGCAAGTAAATGCACTGTAATTGGCTGTAGCTTTGCGGTCGCTTCGGAACATCTGTTCTTGCCGGATATTGCGCAAATCCTCGGCGCTCGCCGTGTTGCTCCGCCACGTGACGTCATTGCGGCGTCTTAGCGGTGCGGTACGGCCAGTATGAATCCGGCTTTAGTCCTTACATTAATGTACGTACGAGTGTAGCTAGTTTGACGTGTACGAATGAATATGGCCAAAGTTACCAAGGTGTAATTCCTCGGGTGTAATCATGGACTTAGAGTGGAAATGACCTACATCGGCAATGGGATTCCTTCCCTGAAAACGGACCTTGAAGATGCGCATGGCCATTATCTGTTGCTGCCATCTAGCGGTAATAGTTGTCAAAAAACTTTTTCCATAAATTAGTAGGCGATGTATCAATTTTATTAATTATTTATTTATATTTCGAAATTGTTAAAATATAATGACGCTTTGGGTTTTTGGAATTTTGGGGTGAGCGGTTGGTTGCTTGCGAGGCTGCTGCGCTAGCAAACTCTCCCACTACTACTTCCACTTCTTGTTTTCTTTTTGCGTTTCGACCAGCAACGGGGCGTTGCTGTTTTCAAGCGGCTGTTAAAGTTTATCGGTGGTACAGAGCTTCTGTCACCGCTTCTCTGGAGCTAATTTAGCATCGCAGTGTGTCGGGGGGCCGTCTTTTAGACGTCTGGTCCAGGTATTTATTGTTTTATTACTTCGTTTGCCGGGCTGACCGGAGTATTCTTTTCACTTGGTTTTCTCCACCGGAGTTCCCCCTAAGTGGGGAGGACTGTCATGGCACACTCACAATTTACCATTGACAACCCGCCTTTAGCTAGCACGGCAAGTATGGAAGTTGATAATTATGATAACCCAAACTATTTTCGCGGAACGGTTGATGTAGCCTCTGCTTTAAGAAAAGCAGCTGAGAATGCCGGAAGTGCCTTTAACATCTTTTTGACAAGCACTAACACCCTAAGCGTACCCAAAAAGGACCCCAGAACGGTTTACACGGAAATAAAAAAACAAATACCGAATTTCGTCAAAATAAAAAATTTACGATATACGCGAAACGGAGCCATACTAATACAAACAACTGACGTGGATTGTGCCGAAAACGTGGCGAATATACAATCCTTCTTAAACGTACCAGTCACCAGTAGGATATCGTGGACAAACATCACTACCCGATTCCTCTTATTTGACATTCCCACCGACGTTAAATTACAGAGATGAGATTCTTCAGCTTTTTAGCTGATTTCAGCTTTTTGTGAATAAAGAGGAAATCACTTTTCTGCGTTTTTTCTCTGAAAATTCTGTTTTTTCTGTGAATTCCTGATTGTAGTTATTAGTTAACTGTGTGATATTTTTATCTTCTAGCATGTTCCAATGTTTTTCTTCGCTTAAAACTTCTTTCACATTAATTAGATATAAATATCACATGTACAAATATTTGCTCTCGTATGATTTCAGCTTTTTTGCCAATCTCATCCCTGAAATTAAGTAAACTGATAAATGATCTCGAACTCTCTAATAAAATTTCCATCCTAGAAGCGCGCCGGTTTCTGAAAAGAGGCAGCCGCAGCGAATATGCCCCGGTCCTCATCACTATATTGGGAACTGTATTACCACCTGAAATTAAACTCTGGCTCACCATACAAAAAATAACTATGTTTATAGACCGTCCCCGACAATGTCGCCAATGCAAAAAATACGACCACACCGAAACAAAATGCAAAAACGAGCACATCTGCGTCAACTGCGGCAAAAGCCACTCCGACGCGTGTCTCGAGGAACCCCACTGTGTCAACTGCCAGCAACCCCACCGGGCGGACTATAGCCAGTGCCCAAGCAGACTCAAAGAAGCAGAGTTCCTGCAGTTCAAATGTACCAATTTTCTAACTTTTTCCGAAGCCAGGCGACAATATCGACAACATACGACACTGAAGTCCTACGCCAAAATCACCAGCACTCCCCAACCGGAAATCGACCGCATCACCAAAGATTTCGAACAGCGCACCAACAATGTCATTAAGTGTATGAACGACATACTACAAAAACATACGGACCGGATAATGCTAGCGCTAAACACTATTACCATCCAAATGCACCAAACATACAAAAGCCCGGGTGACCTGACTCCCCCCTCGGGCAGCCTCCCCCCGCCGGGGTTGGCTCGTGGGGCGAAAGATAAAAAAGCACGCACGTCACTGAGAGATGGCTCCAACACTGGCCCACCAGGTGGCCCCGGTCTCGGCGCTCTTGGGGCCAATGGAACTTAGAGGAAAAAAAAAGAAAAAAAAAATTCTTTTTCTGCCCGTTTCGCTCGTTTTTTCCTGCTCGTGCTTGGTTCCCCTTGTTTCGGGCTGGACTTTGGCCATGTTTTCCTTCGTTGTCTCTTCCCTACAGCTATGGCCTTTAGCTCATCTCCGTTTTCTATTGTTCAGTGGAACTGCCGAAGCATTAAAAATAAAGAGGTTTGGCTGAAGCTCCCCCCCTTTTCTGATGCGGACGTCCTGCTCCTGCAGGAAACCTTTTTGAAAGACAATACTAGGTTTCACCCCAGCGGTAAGGTTGTTTATCGCCAAGACAGGTCGCCCCGCCCGGGTGGCGGCCTTGCCATTGCGGTTTCGTCGCATCTCCCGTCCTTCCGCCTTCCGTGCTCCTCCCCCTCTGGCGACAACGAAATCCTAGCGGTCTCAGTCCACTTTCCCAACATTAAGCTAAATATCATTAACTTGTACTCGAGTCATGGCCATGTGGTACGGGACCTACGCAATATCTGCTCCTCCCTCGAAGGTCCAAGCCTTATACTCGGTGATTTCAATCTCCATCACCCGTGGTGGGGCTCTCCTACCTCCACTCCAGTGAGTGAGGAATTCTGCCAGTGGCTCTCTGGCAGCCCCTTTGTATTGCTGAACTCCTCCTCCCCAACCCATGTTTCTCCAAATGGCTCCTCCTCGCTCATCGACCTGTCACTCTGCTCTCTAGACATTTATGACCTTCTCTCTCTTCAGATATGCGACGACCTGTTTGACAGCGATCATTTCCCCATCCAACTCTGGATTTCTAGCCTCCCAACGTCTCCCTCCCCGCGGCCTTTGTACCGCTGGAATCAGATCTGCGGTCAGGTCAACGACGCCTTACAAAATCTCTCTGCCCTCGCTCTTTCAGATTTCCTGGACATCGTCTCCTCCAGCATTCGGGCGCATACCTATCATCCTTCGAACAGTCCGAACCGGTTTTCCCCCTGGTGGACGGCTCGCTGCGAGAACCTCCGACGTCAAAAGAAATTTCTCCTCCGAAAATCTCGCACTCTGGTCTCCATGGAATACTGGCGCAAGTACAAACGGCTGTCAGCAAAACTCAAAAAGGTCATTCGCGAGGCCAAGAGAGCCTTCTGGGACCGCTCGTGCCGCGCGTCGCGTGATGGACACCTCCTTTTTACGATTTTCCGCAAGTTCCGTTCTCGCCCTATTTCGCCCCCCACCTCCCGCCTCCTGATTAAAGATGGCATTAATCTTATAGCTTCTGCCCAGGCCCAGGCAGAAATATTGGCGAAATCCTTCAGCTACTCTGACCAACATGAACCGCTACCCATTGACTACGGTGGCCTGAAAACAGACCCCCTAAACCTGCCCTTCTCTATCAAGGAATTACAACAAGCGATCCACTCCACCAAAGTCACCACGCCGGGCGCTGACAAAATATCCGCTCGCCTTTTCAAGGGCTTAAATCCGCATTCCCTAAAACTCGTACTCGAGCTATACAACTGGGACACGGGCGAAATCCCCTGCGCCTGGCGAACTTCTCGGATCCTGCCGATCCTTAAACCTGAGAGGCCAGCCGACGCTGCTACGTCTTACCGTCCCATCGCCCTGACGGCGGTAATGTGCAAAATTCAAGAACGCATGATCTGGCAGCGACTTCACCACTTCCTACTCTCGCATCCCTCCGTGGATCCTCGCCACTTCGGTTTCCTGCAGTTCAGGGACAGCCAGACGGCGGTGACCAAACTGAACCTTGATCTCCACATGGCACGTAACAACAAGAAGTACTTCCTTGGGGTCTCTTTGGACATACATGCGGCCTACGACTTAGTCTACATCGACGGCCTGATCTCCAAATGTGCCCAGCTACAAATCAAGGGCCGGATCCTTCGCTGGATACACAACTTCCTTCTGGAGCGGCACATTCAGGTGGCTTGGAGGGGCACGGTCTCCAGCCTGCACCCCCTCTCCAAAGGCCTCCCACAGGGCAGCGTAATCTCCCCCCTCTTGTTCACAGTATATATGCACGACTTTTTTGAAGTCCTGGAACAGGGTGTTGACAGTATAGTGTACGCCGACGACATCTTCCTATGCTGTGCAGACCACAACCTCGGTACCTGCGAGCGGAAATTACAGCAGACCCTGTTGCGGATCGGCCAGTGGTGCCGATATTGAAAACTTTCCGTAAGCCCGGAAAAATGTCGGGCTGTTAACCTATCTCGAAGGTGTGGGGAAAGCCACGTGAATTTTTCCATACAGGGGGGTCTCATAGAATGGTCGAATTCTATAAAATATCTCGGCTTTCATTTCTCGAGACGTGGGGGTCTCCGTACTCACATCAACAATATAAAGAAAAAAGCGCTCCAACGGATTAACCCATTCGTGCCTGGATATTTTTGCGACTTTCTTCGATTTTTGCTAACACCAGCAGTAAATGATAAATTTCTGATGTCAACATTTTGAACAAGGGATGATTTCATTTAAAATCATTACGTATAAAAATTGAAATGTCAACATCCTACTTGGCCATATTAAAATATTTTGTGGAATTGGGGTTCAATACTCGCGAATAAAGGCTAGGAAAAATAAATAACGTTTTCAACTGATAGCGAAAATGCCGTCCCAAAAAAGGGACGCTAGGCATAAATGGGTTAACATCCTAAAAGTGCTCTCGTCTCGCCACTACGGGGCCCGCTCGGCGCACCTAGTGAAACTAGCCAACAGCACTATTCGCAGCCTTTTGGACTACGGTGCCCCGGCTCTATTCTTCCAGTGTCCCTCTCTGATTAAAAGTCTGGAAGTCATTCAAAATACTTCCCTACGTATCGCGCTTGGCCTCCCTAGGTGGGTCCCCAACCTCTTCCTGACTAAACATGCCAACTCCCTCAGTGTCAACGACAGAATCAAGGTTCTCACAACCAAATTTTGGATCAAGCACATCTCCTTAGGACCATTGTCGCCCCTGCGGTCTTTCCTTTTTGGGAATGATTACCAATCTCCGACGTCTCGCTTCCCCCTCCTCCCCGATCTAACTTGTCTCTTGGCAGACTATGAATGCAACGTCGATCATCTCATTCTAGCCGCCCCCTCCCCTTTCTTCTCTCCGGCCCCTTGGTCCGTGGTCACTGAAGGCCTGTCCTTCCAAAATAAACAGCTCTGTGTCCCTGCAGTTTCAAACCTTTTTAACACTTTTTTCGATCCGCTCCAGGCGACCCATAATTTTATAGCGACCGATGCAAGTAAAACACACGACAGTACCGCCATCGGTGGTTGCACCCTACACCGGAAATTCCATTACACCCTCAATAACGTTAACTCCATCTTCACGGCGGAAGCCCTAGCTCTCTGCTCCGCACTGGATGAACTTCTATGCAGCAACACCCCCACGATCATTCTCACCGACAGCTTGTCAGTTCTTACAGCCTTGTCCTCTTGCAATCACAAATCCCCCCACGTGATCCAGCGTCTCTATAAAAAGCTGACAGTGGCTTCTCAGATGATTCCCAGCCTACAAATCTACTGGACCCCAGGCCACCGGGGCATTTTCTTAAATGAACGGGCGGATGCTGCCGCTAGAGACACCCAGCCCTCTGACATACATCTAGAGTGGGTGGCTCCCAAAGACGTCACCGCAGCCATAACAAGGACTTTTCGCCAAAAAACCATGACACACTTCAGCACCAGCAAATACCTAGCAACACATGGAGAAATCCCGAGTGCCCACAACACGCTCCCATGGTTCCATAACAGGCACGAAGACGTGCTCTTCACGCGGCTGGTCTGCCGCATGCTACCCAACAAAGTCCTATATCACCGGTTCAACATCTCCCCAAACTGCCTCTGTGACACGTGCCGCATTCCCGAAACTATCGAACACATCCTCTTTTCCTGCAAGAAATATAGCACCTCCCGGTGCCCCCTTCTTCGCACTTTGGATCTGCCACCTTCTTTCTCCGGCCCTTTCCCTGTTTTCATTAGACATGCTATTGCCTCCATATCTACGCGCCGAGCTGTAATGCTCTTCCTGCGTCAGCTTTCTCTCTACTCTGCCTAACGTCTCTCTTTTGGCCCTTTGGGTTGTTTTGATCGCTTCTCTCCATCGCTTTCACGGGGCTACCCCCACCAGGTTCCTTCGGACGGCCCCCCGGCCTGGCTCTCGCTTCTCTCGCTGTGTGTCTTTGTCATTTTGCACATCAGAAGTACTAAGAGCTTCGTAACAGTGGGTCTGGTACCACAGAACAAGTGAGATAACGGCTCTCCAGCCATAAATCTCCAAAAACCCGCCCCTCTTGAGGGGGGTCTTCAAACTTCAAATGACGCTTTTAAAAATAAATAATCAAAGTTAAGTATGCATATTTAAATAGTTTTTGTGGTAATCCTCAAAGTTTTTGTAGCTATTTAAACTGCCTTTTTAAGATTAATAAATATTTTTTTTCTTTTAATGCTTCTTTAAGGTGGATTCATATCTGCCGCGCCGCACCACAACCATGCCGTACTGTTTCGCCGTTTTGGACCGTTGGCTGTCCGCGCGGCGAGCTTGCGGTGCCGCAAGTAAATACACCAATGCTCTTCTGTAATTGGCTGTAGCTGTAAAAGCTCTTCTGTAATTGGCTGTAGCTTTGCGCGGTCGCTGCGGATTATCTGTTCTCGGCGCTCGCCGCGCGGGCGCCGTGTTGCTCCGCCACGTGACGTCATTGCGGCGTCTTAGCGGTGTGGTACGGCCAGTATGAATCCGGCTTTACACTTCACCACCAACTTTCATGTGACACTAGGTAATATAGGAAAAATATTCTCAAAGCAGAGATAAGTACGTTTGGTTGGGGAGTGCCTGGGAAAAAATACTTCCCATAGCTCCCATTCAATAACAGTTTAAAAAGTTAAATTGGGCATTAGGAAAATAAGTGAGATTAAAATTAAGTTAATAAAGCTAGAAAAATTTTGAAAAAAGAAAAGGGGGGTAGAAAAAAGTTTACTTTTTAAGTTAATGAACGGAGCAAACCATCTGTAACAGTTGAATCACTGTTACCAGTGATTTTACTGCTACTGATGAAATTTAGAAAGTGGAAGAGTTTTTCTTGTTTAGTATTAAGGTTTTTTAAGTGAGTGAGTAAATCTAAGTTTAATTATAAGTTCGGGGAGTGAAACTCCGATCTCTCTCTCTATAGCTTTGGTTATGTCAGCGAGATCATTTAGGGTGCTTAGTTGAGGGGAGGTGTTTTTGTTTTTCAAAGCGTTAACGTAATTACTAGGTTTATTTACATTTGGAGTTGGGGGGAAAGTTTACGGGGGTTATCGGGATAGTTTTTACAGCCTTTGTAACTAGCGGGATGATTTTGACTGCAGTTGCAGCAGGTAGGGGGTTCTTTTGTTTCATTATTGAGGTTATTAAGCTTGATGGGGCAGGCGAAGTGTTCGTGGGAGTCTCCACATACGACACAACGGGGGGGGGCATAGAACAGAATTTTGCGAAGTGAAAGAAGCCGCTGCGATGTTCAAAGTACTCAAGCCGCAAACAAATTAACAGCATTATATTTTTGTTACTTGTGGTATTATCATGAAATATAAGCAAACAAAACTTGCTGATTTTTATGACCTCTTCACAGAAATAGTGAAATCATAAAAATAATTAAATAAAACTATTAACTTCTCCTAGTGTCTCCAAGTTGGTAGTGAGGTGTAATGAAGCACTAAAAGAAAAAAAATATTTTATTAATCTTAAAAATGCAGTTTAAATAGCTACAAAAACTTTGAGGATTACCACGAAACTATTTAAATATGCATACATAACTTTTATTATTTATTTTTAAAAAGCGTTATTGTATTTTTTCAATTTCGAAATATAAATAATTAACAAAATCGATACATGTTCTCCTAATTTATAGAAAGTTATCCTGACATATTGTTTTCAACTATTGCCGCTAGATGGCAGCATCAGATAATCTCCTGATCAATCCATCCCCATCCTCAACTCAAGTAATCGTAGAGTATTAGTGGTATTTCTGATGCTTTAGTACTATAGTACTTTGTTCCAACATCTAAATGTAATGTTTAGAATTATTTTAGCATTCCTCTGCGAAGTCTCGCATTAAACTTTCTGAAAACTAAAATAACCAATGTGTAGCACAGTGGTTAAAACCACTGACATTGGTAGATGGCTCAAGTGGAGGAACAGGGTTCTGTCCTCTCGCGGGGCCATCGGTCTAGCGGTCTGGAGTTTTGGGCGGTTTTCTCCAGATGTAACGTGAATACGCGCTAGATACCCAGAAAAGTCCTCCCCCAAGGCATTTGCCCCCCTTGTGTTTGTCCTTTCTTTGACGTGGATTTATAAGCGGTTCCTCGTGAACAAGCACACAAATCCGAATACATGTTCCAACACAACAACAACAACAACAAACTAAAATATTTATCCAGACTACATATTTGACATGGACGCTAAGTTGTTTACCGACCTACTGCCTAAGTTTGAAGACTTTTATTTGGACATTCATACCGCTGCCAGTATAGGGTGTGATGAACGAGTTCGTGATATAATTGAAAAGTATACATTGCTTAATTATACTTCTTTTAGTTTTATGTCTTTAGGGTTTATATGTCAGGGTTGTTATGTTAGGGTTTTTCATTTAAATGTGACATTAATTATGATTTAATTTTACTAACAGAAATAGTGCCTAATACTTTTGTTACTTGCATAGCAAAAATATTACGTAATTTAAATTTGAAGTTAATTCAAATCTTGATTTTAACCTTCGTATCCATCTCCAACTTCAACTACGGTCAAGTCAATTCTTTCGCTCTATGAATGACTGTGGTTTGACAAATCGGCAGTGGCGGCTTGTGGGATACAACAAGTACTGCCGGACGGCACTTGAAATTATCAGCACATACTTTAAAATAATTTTCTTAAATTCAAATTATAATTATGGAATCCCTATAGTAATTTTTTAAAAAATATAAAAAAAAAAACCGTATTGTAGTAACTGCCGGATTGCTCATTCAGAAAAAAAGCCCTTTAATCTTCCCGCAATTCAACTGCGAAAGTCTTTGGTACAGCCCTCAGAGCTGATAAAGAAATTGGCAGCACTGTTGCCGTGGCAAAGACTATGTAAGCAGTCTCTCCGGCATGGTGTAGCATGGGGGGTATGTAGCTAAGATTCAGCTGATGAAAGGTTTTCTGACTACGACTGCACTTGTGAATTCGACTAACTGATTGGCTCGGGCGAGAATAGAGGGAAGGGGTAAGACACAGAGAATATATGTTCTAGCCCATTCTACCGGAAACAATAGTTTTTTTTTGTCTGGGAAGGTTGAAAGTTTTTAGCTTTATTTGTTACTGTGTCCATGTGTTATTGGAATTTATGATTTAACCATGTTTTGAAACATGGAGCCCCGTTATGATCCAGTTTGCATCTTGCTTAAAACTCTGTTAACATATGGAAAGATGATAAACGACAACCACTAAAAGATAATAGACCGACACCAAAATTGTCCATTCATAAGAAAAAAGCAGGTTCGTCTCAGCATGATCAAAGCTTCCAGTCATCATGGTATGCACTATTCTCGTGGCTATGTGGCACTTTTTATTTACAAAAAAAGTTTTGTTGGCCGTGTTTAATCGTTGAGATAAAAAAGAGTGTTTGGAATGGTACTGGATATGATGGATTAACCACCATTACACGAGCATGTAGAGCTAATGTAAACTGGACAAACACTGGCCTGTTTTCAATCCAAAGAAACATCGGTGGATTAAACAACCTAGCTGTACACCTCATATAAAGTCTGTAGGATTAGAATAGCACATAATAGCACTAACAAAAACATAAACATCAAATATCATTTAAAATTTACATTAAAAGCCTTAAACATTGCAAAGATTCATTAAAAAAAAAGCACTTACTGTTTTTTTTTTATTACAGTATGGAACCTCTTATCTGGAAACCAGTTATTCAGAATCATTTTTCAATCAATTAAATTCCTATTTTTTTCCAAAAAAAAAGCAAAAAATGAGTTTTTTTAAAATTTCTAATGTTTTTGTTTTTTTATTTTGAGTTCTACAGCTAGAATTTATAAAGTAAGCAATCTGGTGAGGTATTTTATTTATTTTTCTAGTGTGTGACCAAGTTTTCAAGAAGTTATCATATATTTACTACCTCCTCTCTAAATGATTATTATTTATCTTGATCATATTAGTTTTTTTTATATTATTTTTCTAGTATATTAACAATTAAGGTTACTCTCTATTTTTGATTAGAATTAAACATTTATGCTACCAATCAAATCAGTAGATGTCATGTTAATCCCCAACCAGTTATCCAGAATACACCCGGTCCCAACCATTCCGGATAACAGGTTTTATACTCTAACTGTCCAAAAATGTCCCTAATGCTGTCCTGTCCTTAACACCCACCGGCTTATAACGTAAAACCAATATGCTTTATTTTATTTAGTTTTATATTCACACCATATTTCTAACAAAAACACACACTTTCTTTTCGCACAATAATATATTTAATACCTCTCCATTCATAACACGGAAAATTTTCTTATTCCAAACACCTATTCTACAAACAAATGACGATACAAACAAAATACACCGTCTTCAGGGTTAGCAGAACATCAAACGGTACTTGCATATTATCCCAGCAGCTAGACAAGACGCGCAATTTTTTTCCAAGATAAATGCCAGACACATGAAATTATTGATGATTCCAAATACGATTGGCAACAGTTTGCCAGCACATTAGACGAAAAAATAATTTGGTGGGAATGACCGCCGGGATAATATGTAAGTACCCATCAAACCATGGATCGCCAGAATCCCGTCATCCATCACTTGAGGGATGTGCCGGAATCATCACCAAAACGAAAACATTAACAAAGGATCAAAACAAACAGCACTGGCTTCTAAATACAGTCCGACAAATCAAAAAATAAATATTCATTAAAGTCTGAACAAATAACTTGTATACTCTCTCAAGTTTCCCTGAAAAAATGACAGTGATTGAAAATTCTTTAATTTTCAGCCATAAATTCAATTTTACAGTCAATATTTGTTCACATTAATCAAAAAGTATTACTAATATGGAAATGATGTTTTGCTTTTGTGTAAAACTGTATCCAAAGAGTTAAACAAATAAAATGAAACATTATTTGTTCTGCATCATTTTATCATTGAAACTTCTCTAATGAAATGGGTAACTTCTTCTCTCATCTAGAAATGCTCAAACACCTCATCCAGGTATACTAATGATTGGCATCTTTAAACAAATATCTAATATAGATTAAATGCATGATAAGTCCTCATTTTACTGCTAAGCCATGAGTTAACTAAGCTTGACATTTTATCAATAATATGTCAAGTTTTGCTTTGTAAAGTTTTCTTATATTTTAACAAATTTGTTTTGCAACTTCATAGTGAGACTGCACAGTTTATTTAAAATGAGTTTTGGGGGGATAAAATTACTAGCTAAATGTTCTGTTTTATAGTAAGGTATTTATCAAAATTATTTCTTTGATAAATATTTTTATGAAATGTGTGTATGCTATTTTTGAATTGTGGCATAATTCTCTTTTCGTTTTTCAGCTCTGAAAGTAAAAGCATTGTTGATGGATATAATAAGAAAGGATGGACTCCATTAATGTATGCTTCATGTTGTGCCAATTTGAATGTTGTAATACTTTTACTTGAAGAAGGGGCTAAAGCCAATATAAAAAACAGAGAAGGTCATACTGCACTCATATTAGCTTCAAAATGTGGGAGCGGTGATGTTGTTAATCTCCTTATTGATGTAATTATACTACACTAAAGCTAATTTAGTAGTTTTAATAATTTGATAGATTTCTTTCTTTATTAGCTTCTGTTTCGAATTATATATGAATTGGAGTTTTGTTTCATTGTACACTTCTTTTGAAAAATTGTTTTAAAGCTTATTATTTTTTGTACAAAAATTGCTAATTTCATGATGAGTTATGTCCACAAAGATTCTATAGAGCCTTCAGTGCATAGTGTATCATATTTCATACATGATTTGATTTTGTTGCATTAAAATGCCACTATATTTCTTTCACTGGTACACATTGTAGCAATTTTGATACATAAGATATGCTTATAAAATATTTTGAACCCCCTTTCTGTTTATGAATGGCACCACAGATGTATTCTTATCATTTGCAATTGAAATTTACCATTTTCAATTAAGTCAGACAATTATAAAATTCTTCACAGTATTTGAAATTTTAAAATTGTTTTTAATGTAGGATTATTTTATTTCTTCTTGCTCAGGTAAGTGGCTTCTGAAATCATAAATGAAGCATACGATTATATTTTATAGATAAATTAGAGTACAATTTAAATGCTGTCTATTAAAAATGATACAATGGGTGCTAACTTCTGTTTTTTAGAAAATGCTTGCCAAATAAAAAAAAGTTTTTGTGTCAAAGGGAAATGAACCATTTGCTAGATATGACAATCATAAATGCTTGAATTTTATACCAAATAACAATAAAAAAAGACACAAGATCAATTCTTGCCTTAATGGAAATCAGAACAGAGATAGCAGATGCCCTACTCAAGGAGCATACACATCCAACAAATGTGGACAACCTTCATCAGAAATAAATGAACAATTATAACAAACATGCAAAAGCCTCAACCTCTTATATTCTACCTAATGAGGATCTCAAAGGCATAATAGTTGACCCAGGGATTTTGGACAATAAACAGAGATGTAAAAATTCCCATCTTTGACATGTGAGAAATATGGTGTATTTATAATATACCTCAGTAAGAATAACCATTGTTTTAAAATATTTCACATATAAAATATGAAATACCTATTATATTGACCAGGGTCCATTCAGACTTCCCAGGCAAGGTCCTGTTTTGGTAAAATTGTGAAAAATTTACTCATAATTCTCTGAATCTGAAATTAGCTTTCAATAAGGTTTTTCCAGCCAGAGTCCTGTTTTTGTGAAAATAGGGTCCTGTTTTCATGAATACATGAAAAATATGCAATTTTACAAATTTTAATTTAGTATTACATTAAAGTTTGATTTTAAGATATTTCAAAAAAGTCCTTTAAAAAGACCTATATATGTATAAACAATCACATAGAGATTTCGATAAACACATCAAATTTATTCATGCATACTGATTTATATAAATAATATATATAGAGTAGAACCACATGTTAATTGGGACCGAACCTACATCGCATAGTTAAAATTTCCAGATAATAGAGCATCTTTCAATAATCATCTAGTTCAGTATTGATTCCACCATAACGTGTGACATATGTGCACTGTTTTTCCTTTTCAAAGTTCTTTTTCCTGAGCTCAGCATTAAAAAAGTATTAGTTAGTATCTTATTGTACATTTTTTTATAAAACAATTGCATGCACAATATCATTATTTTAAACATTTCATAACTACTTATTAATTTTATAAAACTTTTACTGTGTGTAACAACTTAAAATTGAAATTTTTTATCAAACTGAACAATTGGATTTGTGAAGGGGCTGTTTACCAGAGGAAGAATTTTGTGAAAGGTCCATATTCAAATGAAAAATATTGTAAGGGTCCATTTTTAAGATAAAATATTTTGTGAATGGTCCATTTTTAGTGTAAAATATTTCCTGAAGGGTCCGATAATGGATCCAAATTTCTCCTAAACAGACCCCTGATTGACCAAGTTAATTATCTCTCTGTATCAAATATAATACTTCAGAAAAAGTGCTTCTGTACACAATGTATCAATTCTGAAACATTAAGGAAATTTAACTTAATTATATTGCTTGTAACTTTTTTCTTTATTTTTTGTAATTTTAGAGGCCTACTATTCCATAAATAATATTTATTTTGAATTAAAAAAAATAATACAGAAAGGTTAACAGTGTAACTCTAAACTTTCATAAGATGTAAAGCACATGTTGTATAAATAAAAATATGTAAGCACTATAGACAGTTTTGTCCTATAGTGGACATATCAAATGACGTCATACATCATTTGATAAATAATGTACTGCACTATCTCCAAGTATTATATCTATTCAGATTCAAAAGGATTAAAATATCTCTGATAATAGAATTCATTATTCATGTAGCTAACATTTGAAACTTGGCTAATGTAGTTTTGTGGTAAATTAGCAAAATAAATTTTCGCTTAACCCCTTGTGCACTAGGGACGTATGTGTGTACATTTTTATAATGTCGCACATAAATACCATGGATGTATCTGCATACATTCATAGTATTATTTCAAGATTTAACTTTTTTCTACCTGGTATTCTTAAAGTGTATAATTATCATCTGGTATTCTAAACTGTGATTTTTTTCACACCTCGATACTTTTAATCTTCATTTTTACTTGCTTAACAGAATTTAATAATCTGATATTACGGTCCGTTTATAGATAAATTGGCCTGTGCACTAGGGGTTAAGATTACTACCCTGTGATAATTTTCATGATAATTAATCATAATCTGATTAATAACTAACAGAAACAGCATCAACAATCAATCAATTCTTGAAATAATTTCATATGTATGTTACTTTAACTACGGTTACTTCTAAAAAGAGAAAAAAATGTACCACATTGAACTTTACTCATCTGATAATTAATTTCATATGTTTAATGTTTCTTATTAATTCATGTGAATTGCTTATTTTAGATTTTATACCTGTTTTACTTTCATTTCTGTATGTAACAAATGTTCCTTCTCCGTGTAGAGTGGAGCTGACATAAACAATAGAGATTTGAGGGCATGGACAGCTCTGTTTTATGCTGCAGCTTTTGGACACACAAGTGTTGTGCAGTTACTAATTGAAAGGGGAGCTGCTGCTGATATTGTGTAATTTATCTACTTTTATTTTGATGGCAGCATGTGCTTTAAACTGAATAACCATCATGAACTGAATGACCATCATGAGCATTTTTCAAGTTAAATTTCGGTAGAAATGATGAAAAAAAAGACAGTCCTAAAACATTTGATAAAACACATAAAATCAGTACCATTAACAACTGTTTAAAAAAATATATTTTGACTAGTGACATGGCCATCATCAGTTGAAACTGTCTTCCACTCCTTTGATGTTGAGAGGGCGTTCCACACATCATAGAGGGATGTGTGTACCATGTTGTTGATGGCACCATCTGTCATACAAAATAGCCGCAATCAGATCTTATTTTCAATAAGCTTTAAATTACCTGAAAAAGAATTTAATTTTATTTTTGGGCAATATCACTGCATAAAACCCTTACTGCATTATCGAGAAAACTTTACAAGAACACATAAAGAAGCATAACAATATTGAAGATAGATGAAAGAAAAATTTTAATTTTTACCTCCGCTATCCCATACAGCTGAAACATCGTAAATAAAATAGTGAATGCAGCTTCAAATAAAGGCTTGAAAATTCCAATAAAAATATTTTTTAACATGCCTGTTTCGATAAAGATGTAATAGATCCTCAAGAAACCCCTGAAATTTCTGAAATTAAAATTCTGTTTGAAGAAAAAGAAACCGCGGCAGCTACATAGGTACGATCAAATGTGAAATTAAAAAATCTGATGTGGACAACACATGACTTCCTCGCATCTCTATTAAATCAAAAATATTTTCTCCAAAATTCATCTAAACTTATTTTGTTTGAAAGAGATAAAATACTGCAGTAATACTAAGGTTTAGCAATTTGTAGCCAAATATTTCCAATATCGCCAATCTGAGTTCAATTTGAAAGATTTGTTTTTGACACTTAATTTGGTGATATTTCTTCAAAAGCAGACAAGTTTGAGATAGTTTGCGAGATATTTTTGGGATAGCCAAAGTAGTAAATGACCACAGACTTTCAATGAATTGAATACATCCATACACCTTAATGTATTTGAATGACCCTGTACATAAATTACCTATTCGACTGCAATAAAAAAAAGAGATGCACAGTTAGATGTTACAATAGTTCTAAATACAAAGTTTCAAATTCTATGGTTAAAAGTTTTAGATTTATTCAAAATACAAAATTATTTTTGGTGCCAAATTTGGTGATATTTTGGCAAAACTCTCCAAGGTCAATGACAAATGGTGAGATTTTGAGCATGAACCAAACATTGACTGACATAGTATATTAAATATGTCCATAGACATTAATGTATTGAAATTCTTTTGGGTGGTCCTGTAAATAAACTCTCCAGTAGATTGGAACCAAAAATCGAGATGCACAACTAGATATTGCAACAATCTTATATATATGGTTAGGATTTCTGCATGCCTATTTTTGTTAAATTGCATGCATTTTGAGTATGATTTTTAATCTTTAGTTTAGCAACATTTTAATATTCCTAATCTTATAATTCATTAAAAGAAACAACTTACAAATTATTTCTGTATCTTTTATCCTATTTCATTGCATGTGAAGTAATTCTGCCCTACAATGAACTTTTTTTTCAATGTTCTGAAACCAGAGTCGTAGCTAGGGTTATGCGTGCCTCTGTCAAAATTTTAATTTTGGCATAATTTTTGGGGAAGGCACGCGGCCGTGGTCAAACCATTACCTAACTATATGGTAAGACAGTATTGTGCTTGAAATAGATGAATGTCTCTAAAACTGCCATTGACTGTAATGCGCTGAAAATCTTTTGAGTGTTCCTGTAGCAGAACTACAAATGATACAGACACTATTTTCGATGGAGAGATTCTTTTTGTAACCCTTAACAACTTATATCATTTCCGAGTCATTTGAAATATCCTGATACCTCTAAAGTATGCTTTAATGAATTTCTGTACATAGAGCATAATGTATTTAAAATCTTATGGGCAGTCCTGTACATAAACTATCTAGTCGATTGGGACCAAAAGGAGATATACACAACTAGATGTTACAAAAATCCTAAAACTAAAGTTTCAACATTCTACAACAAATAGTTTTAGAGATGTGGGAGTTAGAAATGTATTTACAGATATCAGGAAAAAACTGGTCAAAATGGGGTGTACATGCATTTATATGAATATATATCCATGCATATGATGAGATGCATCGCAAAAATTCTTAAGTCTAATATTTCATACAAGGAAGTAAAAAAGGAAACACGAACATATTAATGACATTAAATTTAATAAACTTATAGTCCAGGAGCTAGCTGCCATTTTGGGGTCATCATCATAAAAAATCTGAGATTTTTTACTTTGGTTCATTGTATATTGTAAGTAAAGAAAATGAATGTCAGCTGATAAAGCAGAAGGAGGTGTAGCCGCCCCAGCCACCCAAACATGTAAAATAATTAAAAAATAATAATTATTATAATAAAAAAGTTGATACTTTGTATATGTGTTTATCATGTTGTATACAAATGAAAAAAAAATAGTCAGCTGACTTTGTAGCAGTGCCGGCATATGTCAGCTGCCGGCGATTATCTGTATTCGGCTGTATAGCGGTGGATTATACGCCAACATGTGTAAAGAATACCCATTAAGTAAAACAATAATAAAAAAGCTGAAATTTGGTGAAGTGACAGCTAAATTTAGCAGTTTTATGAAAAAAATAGTCCTCTGAGTTTTTCGTGGTGGAAAAGTCTTCAGCTGGCAATTGAAAGTTACAGCATCTTGCAACAGGCACAGGCACCTGATGTATTTCACTGCATCAGCTGATCTCTTTTACACCTAAAAAAATTCAGTGGACGTTTTTCAAGTAACTTGTGTTCAACAGCTGAGCAAAAAATAAATTGCACATAACTTGAGGTACGAAATTTTCATTTTTATTGAATAAATGCGAATTTAAGCAAAATTTTCTTTGATGTTTACATATAGGGGAAGGTGGCTTAAAATGATTCCCTTAAGTGGAAAACTTGCACAAAATAACATAAATGCTAAATAAACTTTGACCCTTTGCCTCAATATTTTACACATTTTGCATCATAAATTTATTTTAATAATATTTTAAGCCCAAATTGATCAACGAATATATATATATATATATATATATATATATATAATTTTGAAGAGTCCAAAGGATCATTTTACTCTCACTCATGGGCAAAATGGTCTTTCATTTGAAAATAATTGTAAATTGTTTATCAGCAGAATAAAAGTTGTAAAAGTAATTATGACTATATATAATGAAATAAAATAAATTTTACAGTCATGTAGTATACATAATTTATTTTATGAAAATTTTAAAATAAAGAAGTGTCACAAACAATAAATGGAATATTTCAAAATTATAATTCAAAAATTACGGCCTACAATAAATGCAGAAATGAATTAAATATTTTAATGGGGAGTCATGCATTTTGGCTGCCATGATGACTAGGGCCTGGTACTGGAGTTTCTTCAGTCGATGGATCATTTTACACGGCAGTATGGCTGCCCACTTAGCTCATAATACTGGAACATGCCAAGAAACCTTAGTTAAATAAGTGCAATTCACATCTAAAAACATACTCTGTTCAGTCAACCAAGTCATATTTCTGTTAAGATTCTATTCTAAATAAATAAGAAATTTAGTGCTTACCTCATAAGTATGATAAAACCCAGTTTTTTAAGAATTATACTCAGTCACGTAATACACTGATTGCTTAAATATCGCTATTGCTTCTCCTTGACTTGGCACAACTAGTATATCTGTTATCCTATAGGTAGTGCAATTTGTATATAAGAAAACATATGTGGATCGTTTTGCCTGTTAGGATCATTTTGGGCCACCTTCCCCTATATTTTTCTCATTGCTATGCATTTTAAATATATAATTGAGAGTAAAAAAAAAATTGCGTATCTTCAGCTGATTGATAGATGCACTATGTAACATTAAAAATTGATAGGTATCGGAAACCAAGAAAGCTGAAGCTTTGTAAAGTAGTTCTTTATAAAAGTTACCTGAAAGAAGTTATCCGCTGAATTTTCCACCGTGTAAAAGTGATCAGCTGATGCAGTGAAATACATCAGGTGCCTGTGCATGTAGCAATACGCTGTAACTTTCAATTTCCAGATGACCATTTTTCCACCACGGTAAACTCAGCTGACTTTTTCCCCCCCTAAAACTGATAAAGTTAACTATCACTTCACCAAATTTAAGCTTTTTTATTATTATTTTATTTAACGGGTGTTCTTTACATGTTGACGTATAATCCACTGCTATTCAGTCGAATGCAGATTATTGTCGGCAGCTGACATATAATCCACCAATACAAAGTCAGCTGACTATTTTTTTTCATTTGTATACAATATGATAAACACATGTACAAAGTATCAACTTTTTATTTTAATTATTTTTTTAAAAACTATTTCACATGTTTGGGTGGCTGGGGCGGCTGTACCCACTGCAAATGTACCAGCTGATGTTCATTTCTATTACAGTGATGTCGCTAGACTTTGGAAGAGACGGGTCCTTGGGACCCAAGACTCCAAAATTTACGGGTCCTTTTTTTCCAAAAAGTGGGTCCTTATCGATATAAAAGCATTTGGTTAATTTCACGACTGATGTTATCATGTCTCACCCATTTTGGTGTGCTGATGCATATGAATATCTTATTTATAACTAACCTAAAACTTATATTTCAAAAAATAAATAAACTAAATTATAATTAATCAAAAAATTTGTTGTGACATGCATGTCATTTACTTTGCCTTCACGGCAAAGCCTTCCTGATGACGCCCTGAATCCTAATAATTAATAAATCCTCATAATAAAATCCCCTTTTGTATGTACAGTAAAAACCGGGAGAAAGGCTGCATCAGTAGAAATGTTTAAGAAAGTAAAATGTACTCGCAGAACAGCCGCAACATCTTAAATTATTAAAACTACAATAAAATACCGTTCAAGCGCCCCTCCATCTTATATTAATTTAAAAAAATAATTACTATGTATTAATAAATTTTATCACAAGGAAAATCTGAATATATTTGAGGAAGGAAAGGATATACAACAGTAAAATATGGAACCCCCCCCCTTTTCTCTTCTAGATTGTTTAAAATATTTACCGCTTCTATAGCTTATAGATTTCATTTCTAAATAATAATTGTCAGATTTAATATAAAACAAATCATTGTTTTTATTTACACAAGCAAATATTAAAAATAAATAATGAAAAACTTTATTCAATTCCGATAGTCCACTATCTCTAACAGAACAACCTCTAACATGAAAACGGAAGTGTGGGGGAGGGAGAAAGGAGAACGTCAAAGTAATCCCCTTTTTTCTTCAGCTTAACCACATGTGCACACAGCACGATATATATCCCGGGTAAAAGCAGAGTATAGGGGAAAACTCGCAATGCATCATGGGAAAGTGAACACTCCTATGCCTCCTTTCGACTAGGGATCTTTCTACCCTGCATTTTTCCCCCCATGTAGGGGAAGCGTTACTCCGCATTTGTGTGCATGTAAACGGGCCCACAAAGTCGTTCACGATGTCAATCTCCCCGAGTAAAATACGAGCAGTTTGTGTTTTACTAGAGATTTACCCAAAATTGGCAGTCTGAACGCACCCTCTCTCACCTTTTTTTTTTTTTCAAAATTTTGCATGATGGAAATTACGCGTCCCGGGGGACGCGTTGTAACTTTTCTTTTGCGTCCCATCATCGATTTTTTGCGTACTTACCTCTCTTACTCGTACTTACCTACTCTTACCTATAACATCTTATGTGTGTTTTTTACAAAGTTTTTTATTTACTTTATTAGCATTCCCCTCTCCCTCTTAGCACAGAAATCCAAAATAGAAATTGACTTTAAAAAAATCAACAAACTGGCAAATAATGACTGTAAAGACTATGCTTTTTTTGTGAATAATTGGAGATATTAATGACAGATGGCACCATCAACAACATTGTACATATCATTTGATGACCATGGAACCATCTCCTCAACACCAAGAGAAGTAGAAGATAAGAAGACAATTTTGACTGATGATGGCTGTGGCCAAAATATATCTTTTTAACAGTTTTTTTTTTTTTTCTGGTAAAGATTTTATGTGTTTTAACTAAATTTTAGAAGTGTAATCTTGGTGAAATGAAATTTTCACTGCACCTAACTTACTTGTTGTTGGTCTTGGCAATTAATCACACTTTGAGTAAATTAAAATCAGTAATAATGGCCCTCCCTCCCCAAACAACTCAACATTGAATTTTTTTAGCTTAAGAAATTAAGCTCAAAATGATATATTGTTTCATTTTTTCAATATGTTGAAACTAGCATGCTTAGTGAATTATTGACTGTTCCTGCAACATTATAAGTCTCTAAAAAGTCTGTTTTCAGTTGTGTCATCATTAACACTTTTTCCAACAAAGTTGAAAAGTGTTTATGATTTCTAACACAGGTTGAAATTTTAGAACTAGATGACAGCTCTCTCTCTGCTTCTGACAAATTTACTCTCGTAAACATGACCAAATTACTGAATAAGGATGTTGAAATGTAAGAGATACTTTAAATAATGTCTATAATAAACATAATTTAAGCCGTGGGGAGATGCATTTAAGCATTCACTTAAATAAACTCCCATGTCTGTCAATTATCCAAATTTAGATTCATTTAATACCGGCATGGGCAAACTTTTTCGGTCACGGGCTAAAAATAAAAAAAAAAAAAGTTTGGCGGGCCAAGATAAATTTTTCTAAAATTTCAAGAACAACATACAAGTATTACAATTTAAATATATTAATGAGATAAATGAAATTGCGATTTCATTTGTAAAAGTTCCTTATATTGAGGTTCGAAGTGAGATGCACTGATTCTAAGGAGCGAGGCTAAATGCTCATTTGTGAGTCTACTTCTGAAAGAAATCTCTCTAAGGTTCATAGTTGAAAACACTTGTTCTCATATATAAGATGAAGCAAACATAGCACTGATTTTCTGGGCGTGAGATATTAAATTTGGGAAACTTACTTTCGATAATGATTACTAAAGCTCTAACTTTGGCATATTTAGAAACAACTGCTTGAGATGATGTTGTTAGATTGCAATTCAATTAATTCAACCTGCAAATCTGATCTCACTGCTTCACAATTTACGTTGAAAGGCATGGTAAAAATATCCAATTCTGTTTGAATGGCACTAAAATCTTGAAATCTGCGTTCGAACTCAAAATGCACTTTTTTCAAGCCATCTTCATAATTCTTAATATGGATATATAATATATAAATATATATATTCTTTCAATATCCGTCGGACCGGCTAATTAAAATTCCACCCTTCGGGCCAGATAAAACTTTTCGGCATGTCGGATTTGGCCCGCGGGCTGTAGTTTGCCCATCCCTGATTTAATATTTAGATGAAGATGGTTACTGGCTGAAATTATTTTGTTACTTGCAAATGTTCTAAAATTTTCATTGACTTATCCAATGCATTTAACCTCAATTTTACTTTGAAACTGTTTGTTTATTGAATTATATTAATATTATAATTATTTTTGTTTTAATCATATTATGTAAAATACAGTGTTGAATCTTATTTCTTTTAGGGATAATGATGGGATCACACCACTGATGTTAGCAGCTGCAGCTGGTCATGAAAGAATAGTGCATGAATTATTACAACTGGTGAGTTTCTTGATTTTAAATATTTTATTTTCATTATCATTTGAAATTTCTCTAAATTGAATTGATATCTGCTTTATTTATTCATTCTGTAGCAGACTCATTAGAATATGTCATTTTTACTATAAAAAGTAATGTGATTTTTTTACAATGTTAAAAAAAAATGTAAATTTTACTTTGTACAAAGTTAAAAGAAAGTGTAGTGATCACAAAAAATTTCAGTATTCAGATTTTGACAGAAAATATCACTTTTGACCATCTCTAAATTTACTTTGGCGAGTTTTTGCATGACAATGTATGCATGCATGCTCAATCTATTTTGAACAATCGTAAGCCCATTTTCAGTAGTTTTTCTGTGACATCTGTGTATGTATATATGTGTGTAACTTACAATACTCAAAAACTATTAAGCGTGGAATGTTGAAATTTTATATTTAGGACTGTTGTAACATCCAGTTGTGCACCTCCCTTTTTGATTGCAATTGGCTGAGTAGTTTATTTACAGGATCACTGAAAAGACTTTCAGTACATCAAAGTCTGTGGACAACTTCAATACATTATGGTCACGCAAGTCAGTCATGCCCAAAATCTGCCCAACTGTCACCAATTTTGACTAGGTTTAGCAAAATGCCACAAAATTTGGCACAAAATAAGTTTTTAAAATAAAACTCAGCTCTCTGATAGGGTCTTATATTTGTTGGGGAATCTCCATCATAATACTGTTACAGAATTACTCTGCTGGTTTCCGGGGTTCGTCGTTCTAAAGTCCAGTTGGTGTAGGAAGTTCCAATAAAAAGTCCACTGGTCAGGATGGAATACAACTTTATTGCTTCTAGAACTTTGTGGAACAATCAGATGCAATCAGAAATTTTCCAGTTTATAGTTTTGACTAGACGAAAAATGGAAAAACAACTTCCAGGCCCCATTGGGAAAAATGCGCCAAATGACCAAAAAGTCGCCAAGCTTGGCGACTTTTGGTGAAATATCGCCAAATTTGGTGCCAAAAATAAGTCCTCAAATGTGAAGAAATCGAAGCTCTAGGACTAATATTTCTCGAGATTTCTAGAACCTCCATTGAAAAACAACGGAAAACCGAAACCTCCATATCTCCGGTTCTAATTGACTGATTTTGATGCAATAAAAGCAACATTTATCTATTTGAAGCATAGAATACGAATTTTAAACCATTTTAAGCCCCAGAGCAGCGTGTTGCCCCGAAAATTTGTAACAATACTATTAAAGTTTCATATCTCTTCCAAACAAAACAAGTTCAAATGAAGTGCATGAAAAATTTATTTACAGGGTCACTCAAAAGACTATACTACATTAAATCTATGTACAATCACTGTATAAGCCATGCCAAAATCTCATCAGCTGTCACCAAGTTTCAAGAGTTTGGGCAAAATGTTGCCGAATTTGTACAAAAAATAAGTTTCTAAAGCTGAACTTAGATTGGCAATATCTCTTTTATTTGGAGAGAAATTGCCAAACCTTAATATTATTAAGCTACTACAATATCAATTTGAAATTAAATAAATTAGAATGATGCATATACTTTAGAAGACAACAAAGAAGTCATATGGTGTCTACATCAGATTTTAATATGATAAAAAATGTACAATTGTTTCCTTCTAATGTATGTATTTATTCTGTTCTTATTTATGAAAATTTTCTCAAATTCACTTATAAAAGTTTTTTTTTTTTTTTTTTTTTTTTTTTTTTTTGTGTTATATTTCCAAAAAATCCCTTCATTGTACAAATTTGGTAGATCTATGTGCTACAGTTTGTTTATAAAGCTTAATATATACTCATGAATACATTCCTTTTATTAAATGTAGATTTCAGTTTAAATAATTTTCTTTTATAGTTGAGTTTGTACTCTTCTACTTAATTTTAGCAGCTAAAAAGTTTAATGAAATCTATTTTGAAAACACCATTCAAAAACTAATAAAATACATACAGTGTAGTAAAATAAATTCTTCATAGATGAGGACTATGAACCTGGTTTTTAAATTCTTAAGAATTTAATAACCTACTAATGTGTCAGATCAGAAATTCAGTAAAATTGCAAAAGGGAAACATTAATTCATGTCAAAAACTGAAAGTGTGTGGCCCCACCATGGCTGAATGGGTAAGACTCTTAATATGGTAAATGGCCGAAGTGTGAAAGTCCAGAGTTTTGGCTTACTGTGCTGTTGTCTATTTAACAATCTGAAGTTTTGGCAGTTTTCTGCAGATGAAATGTGAATGTGCTAAGAATTTCTTAAAAAGTCCTCTGCCCAAGGTACACCTTCTAGGCAGATATCACTCATGCAGGTTTGCCTTAAACTCAAATACAATACAATAGATACTACTGTGTATTTTCAAAGAAAAATATTTTGTTTATTAAAAAAAAAAAAAAAAAAACAAACTTTAAAAAATGTCTCATACAATGACCTCTCACTTATACGCATATTAAGAGACCAATTTAAAATTGCGTATAACTGAGAGTCATGTATAACTGAAAGGGTCTTATTTTCCAACATTTCATCTAAATTATGACAGACAAAACATTTGAAAATCATTATGTTAAAAAATTTTTAAGAAGAGTTTTATTATATCTTGAATTATTTAACTCTACAATTTATATATATACATATATATATGTAGTATAACTTTTAATTCAAAAATAAAATGTACACATAATTTCATTTTACATTGGAAAAACTTTAATTGTACTAACATTCCTTTATTAAAATGTCATCAATACTGTAGTTTATTTTTGTTTAAGTAGCATTTGTAATACATTTTTTTCTAACTCATTAAAATATCTTATTGCCTTTGAAATTGTTATAATTTTACAGATAGCGTTTCAACTTTTCTAGGCTAGTAAAGCAGTAGCATAAAATGGGACAGAAAGATCATTTGCATCATTATTTATCATCATCTTCACCCGTAACTCATCAAAAGCAATTTTAGTGTCTTAGTTTACTTGACTCTGACATTGAAATATTTTCATCAACATTCCCAACATTCACATTTTTTAAACATTGTTTCTTCGAGGTTGGTGATGGAGCAAATTGCATCTGTGTGACAGGATTTGTGAATTGCACTGTTAATTTTTCTATATAACTGAGAGAGACAATTCAAAGTGACGATTATAAGTGAGAGACCTATATCATTATTTTCCTATTTCTCATGACGGGACTTCCAAATTTGCATATAAGAGATATTTGTCTGAGAGGCGCATAAGTGAAAAGTCACTGTAGTTTGATTTTACTCTCTGGTGTGTCTTTTTCAGTAATTTGATAGTAAATTATCTAATATTTATTACAGAATAAATAATAATTTAATAGTAAATTCTGTAATATGATTTTTCTGTAGTTATTTTGTTACCAATTGCCATCCGCAATACATTTAGAAATAAAACTTTTCTTTTCAAGAACTGTAGTAATTCAGCTTTTATGCAATTCAGTTTCTGATTTTTCTCTTCTGTAAATTTTAAAATAATTTTTTATCATAAATATAATAGTTTCTTACATCTTTGTCAATGTACTTTTTTTTTTTTTTCAGGGTGTAAATATTAATGCAGAATGCAAATCTGGTGAGACAGCTAGAACTTTGGCTGTAAAAAACAACCATTTAAATGTGAAAAGTTTAATGGATTCTTACCAGCAATTAAAAAGAAGAAGTGAGTACAATAAAAAAGTATACTAAATAAAGTATGTTGAAGTGAAGCAGGTGAATCTCTATTAAATGACATTTGCAAATTAATATAAAATGTATCTTGTGATATTTGATACACCAGCTTTGCCTTGTACAGTTTTGTTCTCAAAATAATGAAAACTGAATGTCATAAAGACATATATTTCTAATTTCTATGAAAATGGTGACAATTCTTATCCTATTCTTGTCTTTTTGAATAATTTTATAAGAAGTTAACATATTTGGCATGAAAAAGCATAGAGCTGCAAAAATGACATACCTCGTGTGGGGGGGAAAAAAAAAAAAAAAAAAAAAAAAAAAAAAAAAAAGATGCTGAGCAAAACAAAGTATAATTAAACAAAGTGAAAATAGAATGAATGGAGTGGAAATTATAACCATTGGCACGATCATCAGGAGCCATAACCAGTAAATTATAATTAAAGACGATCAAAATAGCAGGGTTTAGGTTGTGATGCCTATCAAAAGAGATATTCACTCCACACTTTTTAGGCACTATCCTACTGTAGAACAAGAATCTAAATCAAGAAAATAAAAACAGAAGTATTTTGAAAGCAAAATAATTGATAAAAACACTGCAAAACCGGCAAACATACCCAACAGGAACAATGCAAATCACACACACATATATATATTAATTCCTTTAGTACACTTCAGCTATTTAAGCCTGTACTTTATTGCTCATTGGTTAGCTAGACTAGATTTTAAGTATTTTACTCTTAATTTCCTATGCTTAACATGAAAACTTGGATAACAAGAAATGGTACAGCAGTCCGGTCAATACACTATACATTTAATATGAATCTTTTACATGAAAAAATATTTCAACCCCCTGTGGTTCATGTTAAATGATTTTCACTGTATTTATTTTGAATAAGTTTTGTTTTTGTATGTTCTGTTTTGTGACAAGTGATTTTTAAAACTAGATTTCACAAGAGATAGTATAGACTAACTTGAATTATGTGTCTTTTGTTGATGAAATATGTTATAATTGATCAAAGTTATATTTTTAAGTATTTGGGAGTTGATGCATTACAGTGAAAATGCGCATATAGCTTCCATAGCTTGTCTTTTTTTTTTTTTTTTTTTTGCATATGGTAAATCACCTCACAGAATATTTTGTATAATAAAACTGAAAGGATTAAGTATTTATTAAGATTTTATTTGCAAGAACTGGATTTCAAATAGATCATAAATTTCACATAGATCATGATTCTTCTTTTTTAAAATGAAAGGGGGGAGGACTTTTAGACTAAGAGGTTTTGTTTAATCCTAGATAAAAGTATTTTCTTGGTAAATATATACATATTAAATATGTATATATTTACTAAATTATAAATCAATATAGGAATATTGGAGTGTTTTTAGGTTGATCAGTTGAACTATGCAAAAAATTCCAGAGCTGGGGATTGAACTCAGTACTGCCACGTAACGTGCAATGGCTGTATCACTGAGATACTCAGGAATGATTGCCAGGGAAATTTCATCTGGGAATCATCCCAGAGTAGCTCAGTGGTAGAGCAACCCAGTCCTCTGCTATGGAATTTTTCACATAGTTAGTAAATTTATCCACCTAAAAACACTCTATTCCTAAATTTACTTAAAAAATGTTGATAAAATTTGTGAGATTTCTCACATTCTAAAAGTATATTTGTTAAATCATTTAATAAATAAAATCCATAATCTCTTTTAATATATTTTCCAGGCAATGTTCCAACTGTTAGAAGTCCGGATCTTGCTACATTGTTGAAAAATCTCAATCTGACTAAATATTGTCATTTATTTGAAAGCCATGATATTGATCTTAATACTTTTTGGCTGCTTAATGATGAAGATCTCAAGGAAATAGGAATTCAGTAAGCATTATTACATGTATTCAAGTACAGTAGAGTCTGTTTCCAGTTAAAAAGTTTCCCTATAGAGAAAATTTCACTGTACTGAGACTAGAGATTACTGCAGCTATTTCAGTAAATATTACAAACTTTTTAGTTAATTTGATGTTTAAAAGTATTTAATTATGACTTTCAAATAAAAGAATTTAGTATATATTATAAATTTATTAAACTTATGTGGTCTTACTTTTCTTTGAATAAATGAAATGTTCAAAAGTAAAGACAATTCGTGAATTTAGAGAATAAAATATGTAGTGCTACTTTCATTTATTTTACTCAAAAAATTTCATTATTTTACATGGCTTTGCATTCTGCAATGTTAAATTTCCATTAAAAATGTCAAAATTTAAGAGTATTCCGAAAATAGAGTCAGGCACATTTTCTTCCATTTGTAAACCTCTTTTAATGGTTTTGAATGGTTGTAGTATTTTGGTATGATGTGGGTTTGCCTATGAAACATCTTCATTTCCCGAATCAGTTTCACTTTCCTGGCTTTTATTTTTGTGCATTATCCTGATCGGAATCTCTACATCTGAAGGATATGAAGCAATTAAAAGTTCTGCATCCACTTCTAAAGAGTCAGAGAGATTTACATTATTTGTTACTTTTCCATTCTTTTTCCAATTTTCTTTCAATTCGGTCAGGATCACATCTTCATTCTCTGAATCAATGCCATCTGTCTGATCAACAAAGCCTGCCTTTTTGAATCAATTACGGATTGTTTTAGAAGTTACATAAAATTTCCATACTTTATAAAATTCCGAAATAGCTTTTCAAAGATTGACGTTTTCTTAAACTGTTTCATTTTTTTCAACTGCATCGATAATTTCTTTCAAAATTATTTTCCTGTAGTGCATTTTTTAATTCTTAATTATTTTGAGATCCAGTGGCTGAATTTCAGATATGCAGTTTGGAGAAAAGAAAATGACCTTATCATTTTTTAGTTTTTCTCCACAATCTTTGGAATGAGCTGAATAGTTGTCGATTTGTAAGGCAATTTCTGGTGTTGTCCCATTTGCTTGTGTAAAGCTTTCAACCAGCTACCAAAAATTTCTGCTATTATTTTTATTGAATTCATATTTTACTTCTAAAGACTATTTCTTTGAAGCATCTTGGTGATTTACTTTTGCCAATAACAAGCATCCTCATCTTTTCTTTGCCAGTTATGTTGGCACATAACATAACTGTGACTTTTTGTTTACTTTTCTTTCCTCCGAAACAGTTGTCTTCTTTGAAAACTATCGTTTTTATAAGGTAACATTTGGAAAAGAATCCTGTTTCGTCTGCATTAAAAATGTTGTGCAGTGAAAATTTTGGCAGAAATTCAAGTTTTTTTTTTTTTTTTAATCCAGGTCGGTATTACAAACTTCCTCTGGCACATTTGCACTTTCCCCAAAATTTTGTTTCTATGTAAGTGTACTTACCGAAATCTGATGCATTTGAACTTCATCTTTCTTTTTAATACCCTTATCATCTTTCTTTTTAATACCTTCATCTTTCTTTTAATACCCCCTTTTTAATACCCTTTTAATTTCATTTAAAGTTTTGATTTTATCAGTGATACTAATGCTTTTTCTTGTTGATATTTTGGATATCACTGAAAGATAGGCATTGAGGAAGACACACACAAGGTAAAACTAACAAATGAATTCTAGTACGAAGATGTTTTTTAAAAATCAGTACGCTGAGTCATTTCTTTGAGTATGCCAGACAAACACCATTCATGTCCGGTTTTCACCTCTCCCCTCCTTTATTCTTTGAATCTTGACTGGTATAAATATTTCTCTATCAGGAGAATTACATTCCGATGGAAGCCTTAGAGTTTTGTTCTGATTAAAAAATTCTTTGTAGGGAGACTTCATTATAGAGAGATTCTACTGTAGATTTAAAAAAAAATTTTTTTTTATGACAATAAGTAGTTTTCTGTTATTAAAAAAATCATTAATATAATTATTTTGCTATTGAAAAGAAAGAGATGTTTGGGATAATTTTGAACTATGCATGATTATTTTACATTTACATTTTGCTAGTTGATTTTAATAGTTTTATTAAGCTGCATTTTCAGAATTGTAAAATTTAAATCAACATTTAGTGAAACTACTGTATCAATGGGATGTTCCCTAAGACTGTAGAAGGTTGAAAAACTCCTAAATCATACAAAATTATCTATTTGATGTTAGTTAGAATAAAATGTTGTGTAGTGAAAATAATTAAGTTATTCAATGTAACAAATCTCATTCCAGGTCATTTACTTTTAATTATGCAGGTTGTTCTACAAATATAGTGACAAAATTTTAGTGGGAGGTAGGGAACATAAAAAATCTCCAGAATCATATAGCAATGTGGGGTCAAAAATTTTTCATATTCTAGTTAATAATCACTTCTCAAAAGGAGTTGAAATATCAGGTTGTAACGAAAGTTTTCCTGCCAAATCTGCCTGAAAAAGTAACTTCTAACTCCTTAGATAACTGTTTTTGAACTTTCGGTACCAAACCTGCACAGTGTCACATGATTCAACAATAGTACTTAAAGCTGTACTCATAATTCGTTGATATTATGTAGCTGACTTTTTGCAACACAACTGGAAGTAAATGATGGTTCTAATCCTCTAGTGATAGTTCCATTTGAGACACCTTGTACTTAATGATAATTATATTTTTTACAGATTTAAGAACACAGTGTTATAAAGTAAGTCTCTTTCTTTCAAATCCCAAAAATCATTTGACAAAATATGAGCAAATACGCCAACGCGAACTGTGCTGACGATGTTTGCGGTGGCGGGAAACTTTTGTTACAACCTAATATTAACTAACTTGCCTTATCAAGTTTCATGACAAAATGGTTATAATGTGAAAATTTCAGTATTTAGAATGAAGTATTACTTATAGTGATCAAATTTTAGTTCAGTATTTTTTATGAAAAAATTATGTTTTTTAAAACATAAGAATTTTTAACATCATTTGTGGGGATGATTATGAACTGTTGTATGAAAACTTTTTTGACCTCACATTGCATAGTGATTTTGAATCCGTTATATGTTCCTTACCTCCCCTAAAAGTCTGTCACTATTTTTGAGACACCTTGGATAACATTAGTTAAAGACACATAAAATCTTTACCACAAAAAACTGCAAGATCAAAGTATATTTTGGCCAAGAGTATGGCCATCATCGGTCTGCAAAACTGTCTTCCTTCTCTGTACTTCTTTTGATGTTGATGAGGGTATTCCATATGTCACCCTGTATAAATATTTTTAAATGCAGAAGCAAATGAATGAATAGTATACTAAATTATGCTTACATCTCATTATAACCATCAAATATTTCAATGAGAAAATTAAAGGACTTCGTATAAATGCACATAATGTTTGTACAATAAGAATAGTGAACAATGGGTACCAAGTGCTTGTGCTTAAAAACTTTTGTGATTGATTAATTTTAAGTATTTTTTAAATAGAATTTCTATTATTCTGAATGTTCTATCTCCTAGAAAAGTAAATGTAGAAATTTTGCTTCCTGAAATATGCACCAAATGTACATAATTGTTTTGTGTGTTAAGTTTATTATTTATATTTAGATTGATAGGACCAAGGAAAAAGATGTGCATGGCTATTTCCCAGTATCACCAGGAACATTATCAGAAAAACAGCTCAAAAGAAGCTACAAACCTTGATAATATTCTAATTGAAAATAAGAAATTGCGTCATTTTGCAGAAAAAGTGAGTTATAGTTATTGTATTGTTAGGATTAGTTGCAATTTATGTATTTATGTAAGACTGCATACAAAAACTGCAATCATAACTGTTCTTAGATACAGAATAAAGAAAAGAGTTACTATATTATTGCTAGCTGTATTTAATTTAAATGAATTGCAGATTTCTTCCGTAATAATGTTTAAAAACAAAGTTACTGATACCAGCTATTTAAAAGTTCTTTCCATCCCTCATCCATGCATGAATGGGTGGCGTCATTTACAGTGCCATCTGTCATTGAAATATGCAAAGCCTCAATCTTTTTGGAGTATAGTCTTTATTCTTGAATTCTGTAAGTTTTTCAATGCTATTGCAGTTTATGTTTATTGGTCTTTTAGCCTATTCTAGACAAAGCTGTAGTCTAATGGTTAGCACATTTTTTTGCCAGACCACAGGTCCATGGTTCAAATGCTGGACTCAGCAAGGTTTCCTCAACCTTTCATCTTTTGAGTGGGTTGATAAAATGAGGACCAATCTTACTTGGGGACTAAACACTGGGTACTCTGCATTAGGCTGACCACTGTGCTAGGACATGTGCTTTCACATTCCAGAGCCCTTGATCACCAGGGCACAGATGGGAAGCACGGGCCTTAACCCAACATGAGCTGTTGCACCAATGCTTACTTTAGTTAGAAGCTAAGTTAGTTTAGTTAGAAAGGTAAGCTTAATTTATCGAATTTTATATAATTTTTTTTCTCCATTCTTATCATTTTTGTTTAGTTACACCAAGACAGGACCCAGTATTTTTTTTTTTAAATCTTCAGAATTTAAATTAATTTTGTAAATACCAGAAGTAATTACAAAGCTGGCTAATAAAAAAGCTATATTGAATAGAATATAGACATAAGCCAAAACCAATATTTACCCATGCTATACTGTTTCGTAAAGGAGCAACAATGAAATTATCTAATGAAGCAGTTAAAAAGTGTATTAAAATACCAATGTGTAATTTGAAAATGTTAATATAATATTAACATTTTCAAATGCAATAAAAGTATGAAATAGAAAAAAAAAGAGAAAGAAAGAAACTGCCAGTATTTACAAAATTATTTTAAATTTTGAAAATATGAAAGAAACCGGATGCTACACCAATGTTACTTAATGAAAATTAAAAGAACATATATAAATTATATTACAATTTAGTAAATTAAGCACAACTTTATCTACAATAGTCCAAAATACACCAATAAACATAAACTTCAGTAGCATTGAAAAACTTGCAGAATTCAAAAATAAAGATGATGCCATAAAGGTGGAGACCTTGCATATTTTGGCGACAAATCGCACAGTGAATGACATTACCCATTTAGGGGATGGAGAGAATTTTTCAGTAGTGAGAGATGGCACCACCGAACAACTGAGGATGGGAGTGAAGTAGAGAGCCCTTGAAAGTGCTTTTGAAGATACTTATTGATTGATAATTTTGTTTTTAAGCCTTAGCTGTATTTATTAATCTTTTTACAACACAAATTATAAATGAAAATCTGATTGTTTGTCCATGTTACATACGAATGTACACTGTTAGATCAATCTGGTTCAAATTTTGGAAAAATTTTACTCTGCTTTAAAAACCGGAAAATCCACCCATTCCCTAATTTTTTATGATTCTTTGTTATTTTCCACTCTTTTGAAATCTGAGAGTAAATAATTTAATAATTTGAGCAGTAAAATTCAAAATTTAAGTGGGCGTGGCTTTTCTACCAATGTAGCACTTACGTTTGCTAAAAAATATTCCTTAGTGTCAGGATTTAAAGAAACTGAAACTATATGCCCAAATAAATAGTCTATAAACCCAGAAGATGAATTTGACAATGTGACAAACTTCAATAGAGATTAAGATCAGGATATGCTAAATGTTGAATTACACTTTGATGGCTTCACACAATGTAAACTTTATTGCGATTTCTGTTAGTACAAGTCAAATTTAAAATTTTCATCTTTCATGCAGTTTAATATTTCTTTGTTGCATTTTTTTTTAATAGCAAAGTATGTGTATTACATATATGGACTTATTTAATGAGTAATTATAAGTATAATCATGAACATAAGTTCATTTTCATAAAGTCTTGCCTAAAATTTTTTGTTGTTGTTATCATTTGATTTTATTAATTTCTTTTAAATGATTGCCACACATCATGACACATAACAAGATTGTGTGACTATAACGTTCACAGTGATGTCATACATAAGTGCAGCATTTATCCCGGAAATTATGGTAGTCACAAACACACAGATTCCACATATTTTCAGAATAGCATGCAATTCTGATGATAGGAATACACAATGATTTTCTTTATGAGTGCATACGGATTTTGCAAAAATATTGTAAATGTTTTTGCTAAGGCTTGCAGTGAGTAATCCCATTAATATATATACCATGGTAATTTCAAGCAAAGAAACTACTGAACATTTTTTCTTTGGTGGTGTTCATCAAAGTTGGTTTTTTTTTTTTTTTTTCATGCTGTTTCTATGGTAACTATAATTTTGAAAGTAGAAAATAAGAAAAAGTAATTTCATATCATAGTAAAAAATCTACTTTAATCTATGGTTATAACAGTAGAAAATATAATACAATGGATTAACGTAGAAAGAGGTGTGTCATTTTTAGAGCCGAAAAATGTCAAAACATTACAGATTCTGTTAACAGTACCCGATGCCACTGCATCTGATGAAGGGAAAATGCGTGTGCAGTTGTTGGTGATTGGGAAGGTTTGTTGCCACATGTACAAAAGAAATAAATGCAAATCTGATACATTAGCCTTAAAATCAGAGTGTTAAAGTTCCTATTAGTTTCGTATATATGTATTTTTATTATCCAAATCTTTTAGAACATAATTCTTTCAGTTTTCATTTGACTGTAGAATTTAATGACTGAAGTGTCAACAATAGATACTATTGATATGGTAGCTAAATGGTAATGCTAAAGTTGAAATTAATTACTGTTTGACATCATTTATATATTACATGTTTAAAAGTGCATAAGTAAGTTAAATGCTAACAAACTGACAATTTTGTTAGCATTTAACTCTTACAAAGAAAAAAAAAATTACAATCAAGATAGTTCCACAAACATGAAATATGGTTTCAGACGCAAAGTTAAGTTATTTAGACAAAAATTTGCTAAAAGTAAACATATATATATATATATATAGATTTCCATTTTTATTATTTGTTTTAACAATTCTCATTCCCATACAAAGAACAGGTACTTCAGCTAGTAAAATATATTATTTTCACATGGAGTGTGAGAATAGCCTCACCATGATGTCACTTTTCATAGTAAAAAATGTTTGTTCACTTAGAATCAATTAAAAATTAATGGAAATAATGATGGCATATTTTTGTAAAATTACAGGCAATAGCTTTTTTAATACATAAGCTTATAATTTACACAAAAGGAGAACACTCAGCTATTTTTCATCAAATGCTTAAATTTTAATATAAAGATATTTACTAATGTGCAATTGTAAAGTTATACTTTTTTCCTCCTAAATCACCCCTCTATTATTTTTGGTCCAGTTAAAAGCTATGATGTTACAAGAAAAAAATGCGAGGATGGCTGCAGAACGTAATCTTGCTGAAGGCATTAGAAGTTTAAAGGATTTTAATGAAATGTATAATTCAACTGTTAGTCAAATGATGGTTGTTTTGGAAAAGTTGAAGTAAGTTTTAAAATATCAAAGCACGGTATGCAATAAAATTATTTTATTAGAAAGTTATATATATTTGCTCCTTGTTAGCACGAGTGTGCAATCTCCTTTAGAAATCTAACATGATGAAACTACATAAATGTGTTCCTAAAGCAAAGGAATTAATTTATTTCTACACTAAAAGACCCTAATGTTTAAAGGTAAAATTAATTAAAACTTTTGTAAAACCATATATATATATTAAGGTGCTTCAGAAATCTTTGGAAAAAAGTAAACTTTGCATTTTTGTTGATCTCACCCTCGTATTTTATGCCACTATATACAATGATAATTTGTGTAAAATTTTGGTAAAGTATATTTATATTTAGAGGTTGCACAGTCATTTTCAAATTTCATAATACTGACAAAAATGCACAAGGATGTAATTAAGTATAAAGTTATTTTAATAATTCTTTAATTATTTATATAGGTACTTAATTAATAATAAAGTTACTTTATATATATCTTTTATATATATATATAGATATATATTAAGGTGCTTCAGAAATCTTTGCATTTTTGTTGGATCTCACCCTCGTATTTTATGCCACTATATACAATGATAATTTGTGTAAAATTTTGGTAAAGTATATTTATATTTAGAGGTTGCACAGTCATTTTCAAATTTCATAATACTGACAAAAATGCACAAGGATGTAATTAAGTATAAAGTTATTTTAATAATTCTTTAATTATTTATATAGGTACTTAATTAATAATAAAGTTACTTTATATATATCTTTTTTATATTAATGAAAAAGAAAATACGCAATAACAACAACAACAAAAAAAAAAAACTAAATCAAATACAGAAAAATATGAAAAACAAATTAAGTACACAAAATAAATAATGACTCGCTCATAAGGTCTGAAATTAATTTTTAAGAGTACTTTTGAAACCTTCATACTTTTTTCTGTGTTCCTGAACCATTTGAAGAAGACCCTGTTTCTGCTCTTCGTTCTTAGCAAATGCTTTGATAGGGGACAAGCCACAATCAGCATTATTGTTCACAACTCTCAGTTTCTCTGGTCTTTCGAAGCCTCGCTGGTAGCTATCTTGAAGTTAAAACTCTGTGAATCAGTTTGTAGAAATTCTATGTCAATGCATAATAGGCTAAAAACATGTTTGTGTTTTAATCACAAAACTGGAAAATATTTTTGTCATCAATTCGTCACTCTCTTACTTTTGCAGTCTTGTGCACTTCAGTGGTTCATCCTCACCATCTTGTTCATGAAGGACTTTTATCATCTTCCGTTTTTCCTCCAGTGAAACATCCAAATCAACAAAAGCTATTGCTATGCTACACTTATTGAAATGCCAAAGATGTCGTGACAGTTTGTCGGGAGCCACAGCTGGTATTTCTGGGTTTTCCTCTTTGTATGTTACAAGACACTGAAGAAGTTTCAAATCATTTCTCAGGAACTGGTGCTGTAAACCACTTCCTGAGTCGTCCTTGGTGCTGTAAACCAAGTTCTTGGATATTCTTTCACAATAAAGATACAGATGTCACTAATACCTTTGCTTTCTCATGCTTTCCAGTTTGAACTGATTATGAAACATCCACAACTTGAATCTATAAGGAATTTTCGACATTCATCTGGCATGGTGGATATTTCCTGGAGAACGAAAGCATACAAGAAGAAGGTGTTCCTCCCAGAATAATTATAACAATCCTCAGCATCTCACTGTAATCTTCTCTTGCATAGGGCATCAGAAGTTGGCTTTCCACTTATTCCATTTACTGATTGCATATCGCTCTGAATGGCTGCTTGCACCGCAGGGTTTCTCTCTCCAGGTTGGTCTGTTGTTTACCATGACTGCTAAAATTGTTTAAAAAGCACAGTAGGTCCACTGGATGTAGATGGTCACATGCTATTCGCAGAGACGGCAGAATGCACAATTTCTAGAATGTGGTGTGGCAAGCATAATTCAAAAGTTGTTTTCGTAGTTTTTGTTCCTATGTCAAACTCGCTCCAATTTTAAGACCAGTATTATTGGATGTCGTATCGAAACACATATCTCATACGAACTCAGCAATAGTTCTGCATTGTCATTTGTCATAGTAATTCCTGTCCCTGACTATAAATTAAACACCCAATTGATCATCAATGTTTGATCCTGATACTATTACTGGTGGGCGATCTTTGATTATCCAGATTTGTATTAGTTTTCCAACCCAGCGCAGTCTAAAGGGGGCTACAAATATAGATCAAATGTTGTTTTTCTTTCTTTTTTTTTTTTTTTGTTGTTTTTTTACATTAATGGCTAGTTTAGAGCTGATAGTTTGCCTTTGCAGTGTAATGGATGAGTGACTAAGTGTAAAATCATCCACATTTTGACCCATACTTTTTACTATAGCACCTACTACTAAAATGGCTTTTCTGTCGATTATATTGGTCTTATCTAGAGTGGAAGATAGTTTTAGTGTAAAATAAAATAAATAAAAACTTTGTATAAAAAACACACATAAAATGATACTCATCTTGCTAATAATTTTATGTGTGTTTTTTACACAGTTTTTATTTATTTTATTGTTTAAACCAGTATTTTGAGTGTGTTTTCCATAGTTTTAGTGTGTTAACGGTGATCGCCACCTCTCTATGGGTAAGATTGCTCTCACAATATACAGCTGCAAAGAAAGCCAGGACAAGTGGGAAAATTGTATATAATTAACTGATCATGCATTGTTTACCTTGTAGAGTCATTTAACATTTGAAATTATACCCTTTTGAATGTAGTATCATTTCAGGTAATGGCATTATGCACTTTTATTCATCTGCCTATTTTAGCAGTTTTCAACAGAATTTGATTTTGTTGTGCGACCTCAAATATTATTCGATGGAACTAAAATATTGCATACATCATATTTATGAATAGTGTAAAAAAAAACTGCAGGATGAGAGCAAAGAAAGTCAAGAAAAAATTTTTGAAGCACCCTGATATATATATATATATATATACAGCTAGAATAGATTGCCACCAATGGTGACTTGGTACTTACGTATTATCCCGGCAGTCATTCCCACCAAACTATTTTTCCATCAAATGAGTTGTCAAACTGTTGCCAATTGTATTCAAAACCATTATTAATTTCATGTGCCCGGCATTTATCTTGACAAAAAATCGCTCATCTTGGCAAACCGCCGGTATAATACACAAGCACCGTCGACTTTTCATTATTTGGCGATTTACACATGCTCATAAACAATAATTACTGCTCATGTAAGGTTACCAAGAAAACCGTTATCCATATATTCATATACATAATCCTTTGCAGATTGACGTATTTTGTATCATAAAATATATCATCTCTCTACGCTCGCAAATATCCACAAGTTGTACTATAACTGGGATAATGGCACAGTTAACACCGCCAAATACTTCTACTGGTAGCAAATACCCAAGTTGAACCAAACCGGGGTACTTACGTGTTACCAAGGTAGTCATTTCTGCCAAACTATTTTTGCATTAAATATGCAGGCAAACTGTAGCCAATCGTATTCTGAATCATCAGTAATTTCATGTGTCCGGCATTTACCTTGGCGTAAAATCACTCGTCTTGGCAGACCGCCAGGATAATATGTAAGTACCCAAACCGGCTTTAGTATAATCTGCATTTTAATTATTTTTCATTTTCATGATACTGGGTGCTAACATTTGGAACATGCAATTTAGATTCACACTGCTTAGAGAGATAGTTTTTGCCAGATCGTACCTGATGCCAAAATGGCACTTTTTAAAATCAGTTGCAATCAGTTATTCTGTTTTGGAAAAACGAATAACAGTAATTCTGAACTCCTGTTATCTAAGAGAACTTATTTGAAAATTATCAACTTTGTGTAACACACTTCGACTTATTTATTTTTTCATATATTTTTTAATTTCGCATAAAATTTGTGTATTTCTACTTCATATTTGTCACTTTCACATGATTCTACATACTTGGAATTGCTTTCTTGCAAAGCATGGATGATTTTATGCTGTTAAAAATTGCCAAATCTGGCTACTATTAAGCTTATTTTTTCAGTTTTTGATTAATATCTTCTAAAATGATTCGAATTTCGAAATTTAAATCAGTTTATTGGATTCCTCGGAATTTTCCAAAACTCCAGACACCTTAGTCGAAACTCAAATCCCCACAGTTTAGGAGGAAATAGCTGAACAAGCTCTTGACAGCAGCTGCGTACATTACTTTTTTTTAGAATAGAGAGATAACTAATAGGATCGGGGGACCATATAAAAATTAAAATTTCGTAATTTTTATAGGAACTGATTTAGTGACTTCAATCGTTTCTGATATAATTGATTATAGATTATATATTATATGATAGATATTGATTATAGAATTTAAAGAATTTTTGCAACTTTAACTACATATCTCTGATTAACGGTTTAGGAAATAGCCATTGGGCACCATTTGCACTGGACACCCTGTATACATATATATTAATGTACATATACAGTCGACTCCGGTTATAGTGAACCTCTGGGGACCAGCAAATTTCGTTCACTCTAAGCAAAGTGACCCCCATATGAACAAGGAATACATTATATACATAAGTAAAAAATAGTGTCTTATGACCACACTGAATATTTATGTAAATCAAACATAATTAACCATATTTATGTCTTATTACTCCTAAGTGCTACAATAATTTGGGAGATTTCATGCAATTGGCCGGAAAGTGCTATAGCCAATGAAGCAATAGCGTGTATGGTAATCCTTAACCTGTGCTATTTCACTGGGAATAGATAATGGAATTCGTCAAGGACAAGAAAAACGTGTCCGTTTTTGTTCACCATGAAATGTACCCTACTTTTTGTTAAATGCTTAGTAGCCGAAAAGTGCTATTGATTCTAACCGACTAAGAATTTAATACCCTTTTACAGATGCCCCCGGAAAGCAAGTGTGAATACAATTAGGAGGGGCACAGTTTGATGAATTGGATTGAAATGCTTGTGGTCTTTCCTTTCTGGTCAAGAATGAGAATGAAAAAATTTACATGGTTCTTTTAAAAATCGTCATTGCTACCTTCCTCATTGTGGAAGTGTGGGTGTCACGGCCTTTCATGCAGGGTGGATAAGATGAGCTTATCTTTTAAGCACTGGGGGTATTGGACAAAAGGAGTACGGGGAGGAATACACCACAAGATTTGGGCTATTTTGCAAGGGAATTGATGAACTAAAGATAAGTATGCATCACTGCAATGAATAAATTCCTGGTTTCACAGCGGTCAAGAGTCTAAAAACCCTTTTTCTTGTGCGCTATTGTTACCCTCTCCCCTTCGCCATGTTAGCCTAGCCACTGACAATTCCCCTGTATTTCAAAACAGATGCTTGATAATCTCTTTGTGTATTTATCAAATGCAATACAGACAAACTTTTAAAATGTAGACATCGAAAAACTCTACTCTGCCATTTCCAGAATTTTCGGTTTTTAGGTTCACAATAGCTGAAAAATTCTATGCGCATTTCTAATGTAAGTGAATTGGGACTAATGATTTGTGTTCACTATAACCGGAGTTGACTATATAACGGAGTTCACTATAACCGGATATATGGGCTTTCTTGTTTGTCTGTGCATTTTTCTGTGTGCTATAGGTCCCTAGACCATTCATCATATCTGGACCAAATTTGACATGCTAACTAAACAGGACAAGAGAAAGCTATTGCTGAAAAATGAATGTAGTCCAATTTTTAGTTTTTTTTAATGTTTTGTCAATTTTGCATTATTGCGAGGTAAATTTTCATTCGCAAACTACGCTGTCTACCAATAAGTATTTGGACACCTATGCAAATGGCGATATCTGCGGTCCTGAGTACGTCACGGCCTCCGCAAGTATATATTGTGTAGGAAATAGCATCGGCACACGGCAATCCTTAGGAGACATAGCTAGCGATCTGAAGTACCAAAATCGACAGTGGCCTATGCGATTAAGAAGTGGAAGGTAAGCGGTGATTGTCGGAATGTGCCCCGAGTCGGCAGACCAACGAAACTGGGAGATAGAGACCAATGAGTGCTGTCCAGAGAAATTCGGAATAACCGCACCCAACCGATGGTCTTCATCCGCGAGGAGTTTCAACAGGCATCCGGGAGTATTGTTTCGATGAATACCATCCATAAGGAAGCACGTCTGCTTGGTTTTCATGGTCGTGCTGCTGCTCATAAGCCTTTGATCACAAAGTCCAACCACACTGCTCAGTTAATGTGGTGCAAAGCACATCGAAATTGGACCGTAGATCAGTGGAAACAGGTTCTTTGGAGCGGCGAATCAAGGTACACCCTTTACTGTTCAGATGGCAGGGTCTGGGTCTGGCGTCTGCCTGGAGAACGTCTCCTGCCAGAATGCATTGTGCCAACAGTCCAGTTTGGCGGATGTGGAATTATGGTCTGGGGGTGTTTCTCCTGGTATGGACTGGGACCTTTGGTCCCCATTCATGGTAAGCTCAACGCCGATGCCTACTGCACTATTTTGGATGACAATGTGCTTCCTACGTTGTGGCAGTTTTACGGGTTGGATCCCTGTTACTTTCAGGACGACAATGCCAGTTGTCATGTTTTGAGATTAACCAAGGCTTGGTATGATGCCAATGGAGTTCATTGAATGGACTGGCATGCCCAGAGCCCAAACCTGAACCCTATCGAGAACCTATGGGACAAGTTGAATTGCCGAATTAAGGGGTGCACTACCCGTCCAAAATCGGTGAAGGGATTTCTATGTCTACTCCAAGCCGAGTGGAAGACAATACCACTAATTGTAATACAAAGACTTGTGGAAAGTATGCCCCGGAGGGTTTACGCTGTAATTGCCTCTCGTGGAGGCTCTACCAACTGTTGATTTTGAATATAGTTTTTCTTTTCTATAACAGGCGTCCAAATACTTATTGGCATAGTCAGATAAAAGAAAAACTATCTGCGCACATAATCCAAAACTATCTGCAAACTCATAATAGTTCGTGATAACTAAATACATAGTGCGTATATGAACACATGTATATGCATATGCGCACACTTCTGTGCAATGCACTTGGGTGGGCTATAGTGACTTAAAAGATTTTAGGTAACTATCCATTAAAAAAAAAAAACCTTGGAATTACCGGAAAACTATCTGCAAGACCTTTTAATGTATCTGCACCCGGCGTGCGTCTACATTATCCGACTATGCTTATTGGTAGACAGTGTATATTTTGTATATTATTGGTAACTATGGGATACTCTTTTTGAAATAAGCTTTGTTTCAAAATCTAACCTAAATTTGCAGATTTTTAAGAATTTTGGAAAGAAAGATCACTTTTTGGATAATTTTTAATCTTTTTACCATTGATACATTTATTTCACTCTTTTAAATTTTCAGATGTGCAAAAATATTAATTAGAATTTTTTATATCAAAAGATCTCAAGTGAAAAATGTGCAAGTAAAAAATACAGTTCTGTTATTTTAAAGTTTTTAGTTAGTTTGTTACTTTCAATTTTCCCTTTTTTTAAGACTAGACTCCTAAAATCAATTTAAAAAGCGAATAAGATGAAAACAATTTGTTAAGATAATTTATTAATTTTAAGTAAATAATTATCTAATATAAATAAAATCAACTATGTATATAATTTTATTCATTATTTTTTAATGTTAGATGTTTCTTTTTAGGGAAAATCAAGAGTTCATGAGAAGACAATTATGTAGTGTTTTTCAGGACGCAAGATTGAGTAATGCTCATCTGACACCAAAAGTGGACTCCATTTTCCAGTTGCTTGAATGTATGCAAAAAATTGTTGATTTACAGCACCAAAATATGACTACCACACAAAAAGCAAACTTTCAAAAATAATTTTTTATAAATGAAGATAATCAGAAACTTATGGAATGAACTTTCATTTGTATTTATGAAGTATTTTTCAAATACCTTTGTAGACTGATAGTAATTTTGTATAATATACCTCTTTGGAGGAAGTTTATTTCAGACTATCAATATTTTACCATTTTATAACTATGATACTGCATTTGAAATGCATAAATTATTTTAATGTTTTATATCACCAAAGATTTATCTTGTAAAAAAAATCAATGTTTGCTGTTTTTATTTTGAATCTGACAATTATGAATACATAAGCTGATGAACTTTTCTTTTTTTTTTTCATGTATGACTTTTCATTTCTGCTATTCTGAGAGCTATTATGAAAATTGTATAATGAAATTTCAAAACTATCACAAATTTTAGCAGAATTTGAAGTGTTCGAACAATGTGCAATACGAAAGTGCTATACATGTTGAAGAAAAATAAAATAGCAAGGATATTACTATGTTAAAATGTTCAGAAATGTGTACTTTCATTATCAAAAATGCATTTATATTACTTTTACCAAAGATTTTTAGAAAGTGTGCTGTATGTATACATGTTAGTGGTAGATATTACTTTTTAAAGATATATTTTTTGAAATGTTTTATTCACTGTTGTACTAAAGTATAAATACAGTGCTCTGTTTCTCTATACATTTTGTGTATCATCTGAAATATTATAATGTGCCAACTTAATGTTTATAATAAAGCTTGTCTATGTACATTGCATGAGAGCATCAAGTGCAGAACTGTGACTTTTCAGAAAAAAATAAATATATTTTAATACTTTTTATTTTTTGATGAATGTCATTTATTCTCATTTACTATTTACCAAATTGAACAATTTTATGCAGTCCAAATGAGAAAACCCATTGAAATATTTTATGAACTGTATGTTGTAAAACTGTTTATTATACATAATATTGCTTCTTACAGTACAAAACTTTTAGTAACTGTTTAACACATTAAAACATTCATTAATTTATATTCTAATTGATACTAATATAATAAAGACTGTTTGTTTGAACACGCCAATATCTGAAACTACTGCTTTGACAAAATCTTTTTGCCTTAGATAACCTATTTAATGGGAAGGTTATAGGCTCTATAGCATCACCCTATGACTCATCTACAGGCTGTCTCAAAAAGACTCAAGCAAGCTATTAATTCTTTACTTATTAATATAAATGAAAATTACAAAAATGTTTTTTTTTTTAAGTACGAAACAAGAGTAAAATAATAGTTTTTATGATTGCTTTGCTTGAAAAATAATTTTGAAGGAAATTCTGCTATGTAATTCCATTAATGGTTGGATGATGGCTGTCTCAAAACAAGTTTGTTTTGGCTGGTGATTTCAGCGAATCAGCTATCGTTTCCTATTGAAATCTTGAAATCTGATCTCCCCATGGTTTCATGGCTTAATGCATAATGCTCCTGGGCATCACAGCTAGTAAAAACTAAACAAAAACAAAGTTAGGGATGAGGGTAAAAACTTGTGAAAATAAAATGAGATATTGAAAATACCAGTGCTCACAACTGTTTTAATGTTATCTAGAGGAAAAGGGACCAAATTCTAAAAGAAAAAAAAAAAAAAAAATACTGAAGAGACCTTTACACTCATGATATGAGATGTCAGCTTAGCTGATATTTTTAAATTTGTACTTTAAAACTTTTATTCCTCCCTTTTTCTTATCTTTTTAACAAACATAGATAAGATGAAACATCGAAACCTGCCCATTTTTAATGTTACAAATTATCCCTTTAAACAATCTATGTTGCCCTTTATCAGCAATACACAGTATCCAATGCTTCATAGGAATAGAAATACAGTGAAACCTCTGTATAGCAGCCACCCCTCTTACCAGCCAATTTTTCATGGCATGGATTTTTTGGCTTATAGATCCAATGTTAAAATAACCTCTATCAGCGGCCACCTGACCCCCTCTTAACGGCCACCGAGTGGGAACGCCAATTTCATTTTTTGGGAAATTCTACTCACTCCAGTCTTTAATTTTGAGCGGAAAAACTCAAGGTCAGGCTTATGGTCAAATATAAGACCCCGGAATAACTTGCGAAGTCCATTCCCACGGTTTCTCCCCCCTGACACAATGTTTGCGTCTTCCGAAATGAATTTTTGTGCCTTTGAAGTGCTAATTCCATCCGTGACGAGGAATTTCCGGATGTTTTGTAATGGCAAGCAAGCTAAACTTTCAACACAAGCAACTTTAGAGAAAAATCGATGAAATTATCAAAAATTCCGAAGCGGTTACAAATGAATCAGTGATCTGCTCTTTTAAGAAACGAATTTGAAAAAATGCTTGTTTCAGAGAAAAGTAAAAACTTAAAACAGACAGAAATTGTATCCTTTTTTCAAAAAATGTAAGAAAGAAAGTATTTTCCCCAGATAAGTTTTAAATTTCATTTTAAATAAGGAATATGTGTCAGACTTGTTTATATTATGCAATACAGCAATTATCTTATAATAGTAAATAAAACCCTTCAGAGTGGCCAAATATTCTCGGTATGGTGGGATAGTTGCTTAGAGAGGTTTCACTGTATATACACTGCAAAAGCTTGGGAAACATCAAATGCCAAATGCATGAAAATTTCATGCAGTTGAGTGTGTAAGTAAAATGATGTTTTAAGGGTAAAGTTAAGGAAAAGGTGGCGAGGGGGTTGTATCTGATGCACATTGACACTTTTTTTTTTCCTAATAGATTGTAGGACCCCTTTCAGGACAGTCTGAAAACTAAAAATGTTAAAAAACGGTGTTTCTGTTATTAGTTTTAAAAAAAGTTAGCATATTTCAGTCTTAGTGGCTATAATGAATTCAAGATTGGGTGGATTGTCATTATCTGCATTTTTGTGAAAAATTAAACCTTTCTCCAAAGCTTTACTCACACGAACTTTAATTTAAACTAAATATGCCAAGATATTTTTTAAAAAGTATGTTTCGAAAGGTGAGTGGTGGGAGAAGGGAGAATAGAGTTCTCACCGAAGCACAGTAAAGATAATGATTGCATGAACTAAGAAAAATAACAATGAATAACAATTTTGTTTAATACTGTTTTTTTTTAAATTGGTAACTCTTTCTTTTTCAGTATTTAGAATTTTTAACTTTTTGGTAGCGATCCTAAAGTTAGGAATTCTTTGTGCACTTGACTTAGATCTGTCTTGATCAGTGTTGCCAGAAAGTTCTGAACTAAAATCGCAAGAGGTTGCTAGAAAAGTAGAAAAATGTTGTCAAAGGAACATCACAGCCATTGGTTGTAATGTAGAAAAATCACAAATCCTAAAATTTTGTAGTATGATGCTTTCAAAGTAGCAAAATTTGTGAAAAGTTGCAAGATCTGACAACACTGGTCCTGATGTTGCTGGATAATTGTGAGGATCCGATTAAGTATTTAGTTATGCTATTCACCATGGCACAGGATTAAACATGTTTAAAAGTGTAAACACTGACTGCAGTAATTTAAAGTAGATGCTTAAAAAAAATAGAATGAAAAGAAGCACATGTTAGTTTTTTATCTGTGTTCCCAAGGGCAACTCCAGTATGAGGACTACGCCCCCCCCCCCCTCCGAAATTTTGTTTTAGAACTTCAGATTCATATACTTTATGATTTCACATGTTCAATCTGCATTTTGAACAATTTACAGACCTATGCAAAAGTCTCAATGCGCCCTCCTAGAATTCAGTCTGGATCCGCCGTTGTGTGTTCTTCTTTCTTCTCAGATTGGATTATTAAAATATGATGGTGAAAAGGTAGTTCTAAGATAATATTTCAGTTTCCATTTCCATTGTAAATAAGTAGGACCAGTAAACATTCTAATTTTTGACATTTATGTGGATGGGTTTCTCAGTCAGTTTGCAATTAGGCTTTTTACAGGTGCTTCTCGTTTGAGAGTTACCACTGCACGATTTTGGAATGGCTAGAATCCATGGGGGAAAAAGAGAAAATAAGAACCATTTACATGAAGGAGGGACTTTTAGAGAATTCTAACTAAAAAAAGAGACTTACAAATATGAAATACAGTTAGTCATTTGAATAAAGCATCTTCAAAGTTACCTCTAACATACTTTTATTACACTAAATCTTCTTTCTTTTTTAGTACTCTTAATAAAATTCTAGACTATGTTTTTAAATTATTGCAGTGAAACCTGCTGAAGTGACTACCTTGGTCGCTATAGACAGGTAGTCTCTTTGCCATTTTTGTGCAGTTTCACTTTACAACCACCATACTTTACCACCTTTTTAAAAGTGACCATCTTTATAAGATGACTAGTTTTGTACTTTCCAAGGGTGGTCACTGTATATTATGATTTACAAATCAATATCAACCCTTTGCACACCATATTTCATATTTGAGCTATACGAAGCTTACAGCAAATGTAGACTTTCTTAGACTTAAGATAATCTTGTAGTCTAAGAAATTCTGAAAAAAATTTGCAATTTTCCACCTTTTTCTGTCTAAATAAAGCTCTCTAACCAAATGCAATACTGCATCTTTTACACACATACATTCTGTTGTAGCTATCATTAAATTTTAATTCAGACTTTCAAAATTTTTTCACTATTTTTTAATTAAATATTAGTGCCATGAAACAAACCTTTCAAAACAACATTTATGACTCTTCTAAAAATGCAAAATTAATTATACCAAAGAATCTTAATTTTAGAACATTACTTTTATATTTTTCTTAGAACTAAATTAATGCAAAAACCCATTCAGGCTCGATAGCGAAAAAGATACAAATAACTAATGAAAAAGACATAAAATAGTTTAATAATCAGTTTATTTGAAGAAAATAATGTGGATGGAACTTATATTATACTATATCTTCAAAGTATTACACATAACTTTGCCAGGGATGAGATTTGCCCCCCCCCCTCAAAAAAAAAAACTGAAATCAGCAAAAAATTTGTACTTGTGATATTTGTACATAATATATGTGAAAGAAGTTTTCAGAAGTAAAACAAATCAAAGCCTTCGTAGAAAGGCATGAAGCAAATAAAAATAAGTCTGCGATCACGAAGCATCTTTGGGATACCAACCATTCTTTTGATTTTAGCTCTGCTGAACTTACTAGCAAACCCCATTCCCTGCCCCCCCATGAGTGATTTTCTTGAAGCTTTTCACATACCACAAAAATATACTTTTATTAATGTTGAATTTACTGTCTCCCCTCTTTCGAAATGTTGGAAAACCCTCTGTTTTAACTCACCTTAAATTGCTGTTTTCTTATTGGCTCTCTGAAACACCTCTTCTGATCCCTGCTCTTACTGGCTCACTAAAACCACTCGTCTTAATCCAACTTTTCTATTTATACTGAGCAATTTTTTGCCTTCTCACTCTAGCACTGACAACAGCATGTAAGCACGTTGAAACTGGTATGCTAAGATTCTTCAATTATTAGTGCTGGTTACGTTGTTCCTCAATACTTATTCAAAATTAAAGACAAATAACTAAAAAAATTCCATTATAACCAGCATTTGAAGTTTTCAATATATCGGCATCCACTACGATAGATTTACACCTGGTATTTCATTATATCTTAGAAAAATATGCATATATCATGTAGCACACAATTTATGACACATATATGAATTCCTAAGTACAATTCAATCCAACATAACTCTCTCATAGTGCCCTAACATAACAAAAACTCAAATTTCTCTGGGGAAAGAACCCATTTTAAAAAAATTCTAAATCTCCTAATTTCTTTCTTTAATAATTAAAGCTTCTTAAAAAACATCAATTCAAAGTTTTAATGTTTTTTTTTCCCTCTCTCTCAACATAACAGCTCTCTCCAAATTTTACTAATTGCTTTTTTGTGGAAATGAACACAAATCAGAGTACTGAATATCACTGAGGTAATAATAATATTGAAAAGTTTAAAAAAAAATCAAACTTTGAAATAAGCCCTTTACAAAGATGCATATGGCTAATTAAAATTTTTACATAGTCATAGATAATTTAAGTCTTTACAACATAATAGGTTTTTTTTTGGGGGGGGGGGGGAGTCAATTTTTGTGTCAGTCCTTTTATTTTTATATTAATTAGCAAACATTAAAAAGCAACACTTTAAATACTCATGAAAGGTGGAGAGGTTGACAAAAATATTCTAAGATGCTTATATAGTATATTATATTTCTCTTTCTCCAAATTAAATTTCTTAAAATCAATCTTTAATTAATTTGAAAAGTAGGACTCTTACCAACAGAAAGCATTTCCCCCCCCCCCCCTCTTCTTCTTTCTTTAAGACATCTAATGCATTTTAAAGAACACCGTGTAAATATTAAAAGAGTGCGCTAGGACTGGACAATGCATCATGAAACACATGTTGAATGAAAATGTATGAATCAAAAATGATAATGTTGATACAACTGATGGGGGGATGTCGAAAAACACTATATTGATGAGACCAAGGAATATTTATATCAGATGTGAATTGTGAGTAGATGTTCTTTCAAGACAGACAATATTGATAGAAGCTGACTTTAAAAAATGGCTTTAGTCTAGTAAGGTGCAATAACAAAACAATTGTTTCTAAATGAAATAGTTTAAAGGGGTGTAAAGCAGGCACGTAGCCAGGAAAAATCTTCGGGGGGAGGGGGGATATGAACTTATATTTGTATAAATAGACGGAATTTCATCACTAATCCAAAAATTTCGGGGGGGGGGGGGGGGGGGGGATATATCCCGATATCCCCCCCCCCTGGTGTAAAGTAAGGTTCATTCTTATATGTGCATAAGTAATTAGCAATGTCAAAAATATTAATTTGATCATAGAGAAAATGAAGATTGCAATAGTGTTAAATATTGTATGTTTCAAAAACAGAATGGCTACAGAAATTGAGAAAAAAAAGTTCTCCAGATTTCATTGAGTATGTCAAAATTCCATCACTAACTATGCAGAGTGATTCAGACTAGATGTTACAGCACTTATCTCTGAAACTGTAAGTGATCGAAACATACTTTCAAATAGAAAAGTTTTTCAAATTTAGAGTAACTTTCAGATATGGTAATTTTGTACAAGGGGCTATACACATATTAAAATACAAAATTTAATCATTTAACACAAATTAATACCTTATCCACACACACTAGAATTTTCGGCCATGCACATGGCTGTCCTCATGTGTTTCACTGATTTTTGCTCTCCTCACTCCTCTTTTATTATGCTCTAGTCACGCCCACCAACATTTGAACATGTGTTGTGCCGTTTATCGCCGTGACGTCATTTATTATTTCTATGGTTTCTCATTTAAGAGCACAGCTTTTATTCTTGAAATTGGCTATTTTCTTTACATTATCAAAATGGATGATGAGGGAAGTGGATTGGGCTAGTCTTGAGTAGGTGGTTTTAAAAATGTAAATAATTAATATACTCTTTCTTTAATTTTCCTTTTTGTGACTACAATGTAACATCCGGATCTATAGTTTTCTTCATACTTTAGATTAATTTTATAGATGCCTCCTATTTCTTCTTGGTTTATTTTGTCTTTATCTGTTCTGATTCCATGGAAAATGTTTTTTATCCTTGATGTGGATTTCTTTTTTGGCTGCTACACTTGTTATTTTAGTGTCTATCCCCCTGCAGAATGGCATTGCATTAGTGAAGTGTTGTTTGTTCTCTGGTTATTAAGTTTTTTTACATTCTTTCTTTGTGGATTCTATTTACGAATCTTTTAGGGTAATTTGCTATTACACTGATTTTTGATGAAATTGATTCTTTTTTTAAGAGGATTTGGTTGAAACAAATTTTGATAGCTCTACTGATGCATTAACGAATGGCTGCTTAAATGATTAATTGAATCTGCATTTTCATTCTATTTGTGCATATAAAATTTAATTTTTGTATGGTCCCTCATTTGCTATGGATATAAATAAAATTAGACTTGTCTGTACATTACTTAGAATTCAAGAATTTTGTGATTTTTATCCATTTCAAGCTGGCTGTGCAGGGAACCCAGAATGACATTAAAAAAAGTTAGTCAGTATTTCTGTCCATAACATTTTGCTCATGCATCATGTAAAACTGATAGAAGCAAATGAAATAAAAAATAGCAACATGATAGGTGGTCACTCAACTAAAACTTCAGGTTTTTTTTTTTTTTTAAATTATATTTTGAGATTTTGCAAAAATATTGCCTAAAAACCTCGAAAATCTGACCTGAAAAGTTATTAATAATTTGCCATTTGTTATCAGAATGGAATTCTTCAAATACCAATGTGTCAAGTCAGGATTTTGACCGGATTTCAGGAGTCTTTAGGAGACCTGAGACCTGGTCTCCTAACCGGATTTCAGGAGTCTTGGGTTGATTTGAAATAATGTATCTTAAGTTTATATGAATATGCTTGCCATTTACGAAAAGAAACTAATTGTTATTATGTCTGTATTGATTATAATTTCTTTCATGCTGAAAATATATGCATATGTAATAAGAGGCTTTTAACACCAGGAGATTACAGGCTTTTCCATTTTTTTTTTTTTTTTTTTTTTTTTTTTTTAAACTTTGCACGTCTGCAGATATGATTTGACATATGTGTGATTAGAGTTCATGATGATCTGTATTAATATGATAGTTGTAAGTTTTAGCAAAAAATGCTCTGGAAAAGTCAGGGAATTTTGTTTGAAAAAGTTGAGTGGAAAGAAACAATGCCAGTATTTTATTTATTTATTTTGTAACCTTTTAAATGTTAATATTACTTTACCATAAAAAAAAAACCACTAAATACATACAAATGATTTTGTCTGTATTTTAACACTGATGCAGTAACGTAACATAAAAAACTGATGTAGGTAATAAATCATGATGTAGAAATTTTAACGCTGTCCAATCTATCTTCAACTGGTCACCCAAAACTTATAAAAAAAATAGTTTTTCATGCTTCATTTTTAATCTTTTATGAAAGTTTCAGATCCAATATTCCATATTTTTCCTGAGCAATGGCAACCCTGTCAGGGAATTTTATAAAAGTTTCAGAGCTTACCAATATATGTTTTTAAAAAATTTACCCATTTGAGATACCACTTTTTGGAGACCAGATTTATTTTAAATACATCTGTATTCTATTAGTATATTCCTAAAAGTCAACACCATCTATATCCTTCTTTTTTTATTATAAAAAAGCAGTCTGCAAATCTTTCTCTCTCCCTCCATACAAATATGCTCAAATATTTGAAAAGAAAATTAATAAAAAATTTACATCTTTTTAAATTGGAAATTAAAAAAGAAGCATTTTATAAAAGTATTTTTATTTCAATGTACATATTTTGATATAGGTATATAAACATACACTGATAAGCAAGATGTTCATTCCAACTACAATTTGTTACTCTAAACAATTGCTTAGTTTAATAAAACAAACAGTTCAGATTATCAAAATATTTCTATCTCAAGAAAGACTTAAAACAAAAGAACAATTATGTACACAAGAAAGGAAGAAATGATAAATAACTGCAAACATCAATACTTTGTCACACCAAAGTTAAGACTTCACAGGCTAAAAGTTAATTTGTAACACTCCTTAATCTGAATATATTCCTTCAAAACTGAGCAAAATTCTCAAAGTTATCACATCTTCAAAAGCAAGGTTAGCCACTTTCTTCTGTGACTAATCTAGAAGAATTCAGTTTAAAAAAAAAAAAAAAAAAAGCACAGCTGGGAGAGATTCATTAAGGTTAATGTGTAAGCATAATTTAACTAGGTTATCTAAAAAAATAAAAGTTTGAATATTAAGGTTGAAATAAGCGTTACACATTTTTAATTTTTACCTTTAGTTTTAAGTATGCAAAACTTAACCTAATTTTACAGAATACTAAGCTTTAATAAAATTCAATTAACAATATGATTGCAGGCTATAATGAATGCAATGGGAACAATACAAGAGGATTTATGGTGCTAAAATATTCTAAATCAAGATTTTCTTATATTTTACCTATTTATTATTGGGATGGGAGGAGGTTGGGGGGTGATAAAAATACCAGAACTTTTTACAAAAATCTATATTTATAATAATGAAAATTTTTTAAATGACACAAAATCAAGGGAATGAGAAATTTAATTTTTGATTCTATTGGATGAAAAATTAGTTTTTGAAGAAGCATAGGTATTTTAATTGTGATCCTAATATAGATTTAAAAAAAAAAACAAAAACATAAATTGGAAAAGAAAAATGTGTTTTCAAGTTCCCACTCACATAAACTTCCTATTAAAATTAAATTGATCATGTAATCATTTAATTTTAATAGTCGATCATGTATATCATTTCATGTGATAAATTTAACTTTTAATTAAGAGTTGCTAATCACTAAAATGCATTTAACAGGGTTTCCCCATGGCCATTTTTTTGCTCGGCAAAAATTCAGCAAGTTTTATTGATCATGCAAGGAAGAAGAAGGGAGAGGGGGTAAGAGATGGAGGGAAAGCAAGAATATCATTCCTAATGCTTTAAGCTGATCCAATTACATACATGGCTGCTTCATAATGCCCACTGACTATCAAACATTCATATGAAAGATCATTGTTTTTAGTGTTAATTTAAGTAACGTAAACTGACTAAAGAAAATAGTAGATTCTTCATGAAAAGCTAAACCTTGCTGAATTCATTTTGTTTCATAACTTTTCAAGATTGCGTGCACTGCAGTGGAGGTCGCCCATCAGTATCATCATCATCAGAACTTGAATTACTGCTGTCTGTATTTCCTTCAGCAGCCCACAAGACATTCTAATAAAATAAGAAAAAAAAGAATTGCAATATGGTATCCGAGCCTCAAGCTATTAGAGTTAGTTCTATTTTCTGGTTTTAAGATTTATTTTTTAAATATGAAATTATTTTCAGGACACTGCAATGAAATTTCAAATGCAGTAAAATTTTAATTTTTGTAAATACATATATAAAACAGTAACAAAAATTGTTTTACATAGAATTTTTTTAGACATAAATTTGCAAAACTCAAATTACAGTTCAGTTGTGATTATGATTATGAAGAAAATTTTGAGAAGAATTGCTGTGCAAGTGCAAATGCTGCACCTAGAAAGCAATTGTACTAAAATATGTATATATATATAATGAGCAGAAATCCTGAACTCGTTATTGTTGCAATTTCAATTTTTTTTTCAAAATCATTCATTTTTTTTTTCAAAATCGAGTTTTTTTTTTTTTTTTTTTAATAAGTTTCACAGTACACAAGAAAAACAATTTTATAAAATTGCCCAAAATTCAAATTCCCTCCAAATTTCCCTAATGTATTTCTAAAGGATAGAATAAGAGATAATTAAAGAAATTCAAAGTTCCAAAAAAAGGAACATTGGCATGTAATGATATACAAAATCAGGGGTATCACATGTATGTGCGGCTTTATTAGATTTTAATGCATTGAGTGCTTATATCGGCTAAGTCTGTCAAAGGCATTAACAATATGTTATTTATTTTTGAAGGGTGATGGCCTGGATGGGGGAGGGGTGGTAAGGGGAGGCGTTGTCATATCTCTCACCCCTTTAACAGAAGGAGGGTAGTTAGTTAGTGCTTTATTCCTTTGATTTGAGGTCAGACAGTTGTTTGTTTCTTCTGTTAGCAATGAACATATGTGATTCACAAGGGTTTGTTTATTTATTTTAAGTCCTTTTTATGTAGAAGAAACATGTGGGAGGGAGTGACATCAAAACACATGCCTGATTTTCTTTCTATATTCTGCTATTTTTTGAGATCATTACAGTAAGAATTTGTATAAATGTATGTAGCAACAATGTAGACAGTGCATTCTAAGAAATTTCTATAACTTCTATAGTTATAGAAATTTCTTAGAATGCACTGTCTACATTCTATACAACAGAACATTCTATACAACATTCTACATTCTATACAACAAAAATCAACACTTCTATAGTGTTGATTTTTAAAAAATTCTTTATTGGATAATTGAAATAAGTCAATCATACATATTTGTTGATTGCATTTTGATGAAAGAGGTGCGTTACTGATGAAGAAGAAATAAATGATAATAGTTTAGAGCTGATTACACCTGTGGCCAATAGAATTTCAGAAGTGAAATTAATTTAAATTTGTTTTAGACAAAACCTAAAATCAACATTATATCTGCACCCCGTGCAAATCAGTCGAAGTCTGCAAAAAATTCAGATGCACTTTACGTAATTACATGATAAGGGCATTTTGTAGTATGCCAAAAATATACTATAAACACATGTTTTGAATGCAAAAAAATGATAAAAGGAAATTAGTGCTTTAGTACATTTAAAATTTTTGTACTACTGGTTGAAATCCTAAGCACCCTCCAAAAATAAAATATTTCTTTTTTTCTTTTGATAAGGTATTTTACATTTTTTAAATTGCATTTATTTATATTATCTGTATCATTAGTCAAGAGTATGCAAGCATAAAATTGTTTTATACATTTTTGCATTGCATTTATAAAATATTATACTGATTTCAAAATTACAATTTTTTAAAAATTGAAATTTGCTTAAATATTAGTCATTTCACTCCAAATTATCAAATAAACCTTTGTATACTGCATAAAATTTTAGATTTATCATACAGTGTTTTGTTGCTTTCATGAAGCAAATATAGAAGACGAAAGATAGCATTATATGCTAATGTTCCAAAAATGGAATATCCAAGAAATCAGTGAAGGAAATTTTTTTTGACAGTTTTTTTTTGTTTTACAGTCATTATGGGTGTCTTCTAATGTTATTTAGAGGAATTAATTATATTTTTTATTCCTGGATTATACTGCAACATTTAAAGGGTTAAACAACAGGATTAATTTCTGATAATATTAGTTCAAAATTAGCTAAAAGATAAGAACAGACTTAAAATTAGGGTTTTATTTATCATGCAGTCTAATTGGTTTCTTAGATCGACCAAAACTGGCTTCTTGATTGACTGGTTGATCACGATCGACTTGGTGGCCAGCCCTGTTATAAGCTGTTTCACAGCAGGGAGTTGTGATCTGTCATCTTCAGAATTGAGTGGTAGCATTTCACTGCAGGTATGCTCCATTGTGTAAGGGACATTACTTTATAACCTGATTAATGTTATAAAAACATGATTTCCAGTTGACCAAATGATTTTATGCATATGAAATGATTTAAAAAACAAGGTAGCCCCAAATAGCATAAAACTAAATTATATGTGTTCAACATTTAAATCTATCGACGTAATGCCAATAAACTTTTTATATTAAACATCAATGTAGAAATATTTACCCTTGCTCTGAAGCGAGCACTGGAAAGATGTTGCATTAAAAATAAAATAGATTGATCGACAAATGCTTCAGAGCATTCTCTCATACTGTCTTCTTCCTGCTCTCTGATGTTTTCAATCACATGCTACAATTGTAAAAAATATATATATATTAATAAAATAAACTTCAAGTAGTGTAAAAAGACAGGCATATATGCAAAAAAGCCAGATACATTACTAAAATTGGATGAATATACTAAATATGTATCAAACAATCATTAAAAAAAAATAAATCCAAATGCAATAAGAACCACTGGACAAACATCCTTGCGTATACATACAGTAGATAAAAATAGAATAAAATACATAAAAACGATAAAAGGAAAATAGAATAAAATTTGCATGCGGTCATGAGCATCCCAATAAGTTTGAGTCACCGGATAGGGCGAGACAGAACAGAAGATGGTGAACATCCATAGTAAGTAATAGAATACACAGGGAGCAGACTGGACTATCTAGTGGACAGCTTGCGGAGATGAGATGCTAGACAGTTGTGACGAGTGACCAGGTGAAAGGCCTCCACAGAAACGTCTTGGGGATGTGAGAGCATCTCTCCAAATTCTATCTCCGATACACTCATATAGGCTGTTCCAGAACGTTCTTTTCAGTTTGTTTTTAATCAGTCAGATCGCCGAACAGGGCATTACTCATTTGATGTCAAAATCAAGTAGTTTCATAGATACAGTTGAATCCCATTTTAGCAAAGCCCATAGCAGCGAAAATCTCGCTACAGCAAAGACTTTGGTAATCCCCAAATCAAATTACAACAAATACAATATTGGTATAGCAAAATTTCAATAGTGAAATGATTTCTCTGGTCCCTTGGTCTTCGTTGAAACGGGATTTGATTTTCAAGGGGTTGACGAAGACTTCAGAAGTCTGTAAGTACTCCCTTAAAGTAGAAAACTATGATGCCACTCTCTAAAGGTTAAAAAGTATATAACCAAATAAATGGAATACACTAGGGTAATTTTATATCCCTTGAGTGCTGAACAAATACTCTTAGGACAGGTAAATAAAGACATTTTTATGTAATAAATATATATTGGCATACATTTCTTAATGTTAAGTCAGTGACTTACCTTCTTCAATCCACTTAAATCTGGCTCATTTTCACAAGAAGGAACCCATATTTTGATATCATCATCTAATCCACTAGTAGCTAGAACAGGCATATTAGGATGTGGCTCGATACAATTGACCTAAAATTTTAAGTAAAATTTAAATGACATGTTTAAAATGTTAAAAAATGGTTAAATCATTTTAGAAAGGATGGTACTGGGTTTATTGAATTTAATATCTGATTAAAGACAGAAAAAAAGGAACACCACAATGATATTAAATTCAATAAACCCAGTACCGCCCTTTCTAAAATAGCCCAAGAACGCCCCATAGAAATCAATTTTAACAATAGCCAAAAACTCTCCAATTACAAAAATAACTATTATGCCCTCAACATGGAAGCATTACTGATTATAACCACAGATGGTGCTGTAAACAACATGACGCATGCTTAAATCGATCTGGGATAGAACGAAGTTCTGAGGAAGAGAGCAGAGCATTTGGAAGCTAGGGCTGAGGAAGGTAGTGGCCACCACTGAAAGTGCTACCTGTCGGATTTTAGCGCGTTTTTAAACTTTTAAATATTTTAATACCGTCATCCTTTTCTTTTAAATTAAATGACATGTTTTAAAAAAACTATTTTTACATATCTAAAAACAAAAATATAGAAAATGTATATCTCACATTGCTTAACTACACTGATACCCCAAACTTATGAGATAGGTGGGACAGAGCAATAACCATGTAAGTCGAATTAGGATGTATGAATATAGTTTCGCATGTAAATATATATAAATACAAATTATTTTTCAGGGTGTCTACCAAATTTCTGAAAGTCAATTTCCTGACCTTTGGGGAGGTCCCGGGAAATTGCACAATGCCCTTGTCTTTATATTTGCATATTTTGTACAACTTCTTGAAATCAATTTTAACTGAAGTATACAGGATTAAGCTTTCATCAATCGAGAAACAGAAGTAGTCGAACTTTCTGGCAGGGTTGGCATGGTTTAAACCAAATGGTTTTTTTTCTAAAAAAAAAAAACAATTGGTTTTTTAAAAAGAATAATTTAAAATTCTGAATACTACAGATAGAATATTTTCTGATATCTTTTAAAATTATCCTTATAAGTATCAACAATAAGTTTTATATCAATCTAATAGATACCTTACTGTTTTATCATTATTAAAAATTATTAATGAAACAAATTATAGGCTGCATTTTTAATTTGTTTCTAAAATAGAGGTTTTGTGATTTAACAACTTATTTTTAAACCTTAAAAATATCATTTTGAACAACTTATCACCATTATTACTGATGAATCTAAGTGCAAGATTCCACGTAAAATGTAGTAAACAATTAATATTGTATTATATTATATACTAAATACAAAAAATAGTACCTCTAAATAAAATATTAAAATTGAATGATTTCAATGTTCACATAAGTATAGCAACAATTGTTTATTTTCTTTTTTAATTACTTTCAGAAGGAATACTAATTGTTATTTGAATATTTTATAATTAACTAGCTGAAGTACCCGTTCTTCGCACGGGAATGAATGGACTTTTTGATATTACGATTTGTGGTGATTACTATTTATTGTAATAAAGAGATATAGCAAAATGGATATCGCTTTATATTGTGTTCAATAACCATGCATACCGAATTTCAAGGCAATCGTTTGTACGGTGCAGAAGGTAATGCCGCATAGCGCAATCTAGTGGCGAGTTTTAGCAAAACGGATACGGCAGAAATATTCTTCGCATTCAGATATCGATGAATACGAAATTTCAGGACGATCGGCTGGACAGCCCTGAAGTTCATGTGTTGACGCGACATCTAGTGGCAAATTATATAGGAAAATGGTTAGCGCCAAACTCTTCCCCGTGTTCAAATATCTATGTATACCTATTTTCATAGCGATCAGTTGCACAGTCAAGAAGTGATGCACTGCAGCGCGATCTAGTGGTTAATTAAAGTAATGATTTGTTACAGTGCCATCAAGTGGCGAGTTATAGCAAAATGGATAACGCCAAAATATTCTCATTGTTCAAATAGCTATGTACACTGATTTTGATAGCGACCGTTTGAATGGTCAAGAATTTGGCCTGCTGCAGCGTCATCTAGTGGCGAGTTAAAATAATAATGCATTGCAGTGCCATCTAGTGGTGAGTAACATCAAAAGGAACACAGTTAGAATATATTCTTCATGCTGAAATGTGTAAGTAAAAGAAATTTTATCCCGGTCGGTCGAACGGTGTAGAAGTTGATGCGTTGCAGTGCCATTTAGCGGCTAGTTACAGCAAAATGGATAGTGAAAAATATTCTCCGTGTTCTAATATCCGCGTGTACCAAATTTCATCGAAATTGGTTGGACGATATTTGCATAGTAAACGGCTAAACGGAATAGAATTCAACGTTCTGCTGCGCCACCTAGTGGCAAGTTAGAGGAAAACAGATAGCATAAAAAGCTTCTCAATATGATAAAAGACTTAGGTGAACCAAATTTCATGGTGCAACGGTGCTAGAGTTTTTCAACCTCATACACACATACCAACATTCATTTTTATATAGCCAGTCTCATTATATATCCCAGTCTCAAATAAAATTCAGTTTCAAATCTAAGCCTCGCCAAAGTGCCAACATACGCCATTTTGCAAGAGTTTTTTCAGGAAATCATTCGAAACATTGACTTAGCAGCAATCAATATGGGAAATGGTTCGGCTGCCAAAAAGTAAAGCAAGCATTTATTTGAAAAATGGAATCCCTTAATACAGCCGAATTTTTTTAAATTATCAACTATAACGTGTTTTATTCATCGTTACTCTGATGTACTAAATGAGAAGATTTCAATTTTCTGAAATTTGGCGGAATTCCCCCAACTTAAATCAATGTACTCAATTGGCGAGAATTCTGAAGATAGATCACTTGAAATCCCTTAATAACTGCATTATTTCTTCACGGATCATTAAAATTTAACGCTGTATTCTAATAAAACCTTTGCACTTGTTTTCAAAAATCTATTTCCTTAAGCTTTCAATAAATTGCGCCAAGCCGAAAACTGTGCAAACCGCTAGAACTCACTTTCTCAAAATCGGCATTTGAGCCATTTTATTTTTTCGCCAAACTAAAAAAAATTACATATTAGCCTCGGAAATCTTCAACTCTTATTGTTTTGCGTATAAAACATTTCATTCCTACTCCGATTTCCCATGTACACGATATTATAATAAAAAATTAATAATCTTACAAATATAAACTAACAAAAAAAAAAAAATTCATTATTATTCTTTTATTTTTACTTTGAGAATTTAAAACATCTTATTCGGCAAAATCGCCACACATGGCAACCACGATCCTTATTTCACACTTTTTTCACTACAGGGGTTACAATTACGGGAAGCTTTTTGCGTGGAGAACAAAAAATTTCTTAAATTCCGGGAACGGGTGACTTTCAAAGTTTTAAAGTGGACTATGATTTATTCTATATTATTTTATATATCTGTGCAAAATTTCAGGCTGATAGGTCCATTTTTGTGGATTTGTATACAACTCAAATCCACAAACAAACAAACAGAATTTCATTTTTATTTATAAGATTTTATTTATAAGTATGTAACAGGTAATTATAAAAGGATTTTTTAAAAAGAACCTGGTTTAAACAAAAAAAAACCCGTTTTTTGGGGTTTTTTCAAATAAACCGGGTTTTTTACCAACCCTGCTTTCTGGTAGAATCAACTAATTGTTCTTGGAAACAAGGGCGTATTTAGGGGTCTATAGTAAATATACTGCATAAACGCTGGCGCACTTTCAAGAATTACCCCCCCCCCCCACAGGCCATAATGTATAAGAAATCTTTGTCGTAGACCTGTAGAAAAACTGTGTCTTATACACATCAAAATCAATCCCGCTCTTATGATGGTGGTTTATAACATATACACCCAATTTGAGCTCAATTGAATGTACCGTTTAAACACAGCACTTCTTTGGATAACGAATGAAAGCATACTGTTTCTGTTTTTTGTTCATCTGCAAAATTCAAAGTAGTATTGTTGAGCCATTTTTATTTTAGTTTTGTGGTTTTGAGGAGTTTGTAGATTACTGTTCCAATATGAGTGGTATTGTTTTGTTTCTTCTGTAGTTTTGAGTTGCTGTTTTTCTGGAAGTTTCTTTTATTTGAAATAAAGAGGTTTTTTTTTGTTTGGTTATTTCAATTGAAGTAGACTGAGTTAATGTGTTATATGTTTTGCTGTATGTAATAGGAATTTTGATGAGTTTTGGTTTGTTTTTTGTTTGATAAATATGAATTTATGGAAATTGCCGACGAATAAGTAGGATTCAATAAAGTTTTACAGAAATATTAAATACTACCTCCATACATGTTTTGTTTGATGTCACCCAAAATCAAATTGCGTATTTTTGATAGTCGAACTGCTTAGAAATGTAATGTTAGGTTCTGTAGGTGTAATGTTGGAATTCGAAGAGGTAATTGATTAGAAAATTTATGAATAACTTTTACAACAGCATTATGGTTTATTTATTGTTGATGTGAAGAATTGAAACCTGTAAAATTTTGTGAGAAACAGCTTAAAATGAATCATAAACTGCTGTAGATTGGACAGGGTGGCTACAGAAATTGAGAAAAAAAGTTCCCTGATTTCCCTGACTATCTTTATCAAATTTCCAGAACTAATTATATACATAACATACCATAATCTTTCACGTAAATCACCATTGTGTATAATGCACCAACAGGTGAATGCTTCATATAGGGAAATAAATAATAGAAAACCAAAAAAATGCTTAATATTAATAAAATTGTAGTTCAGTTTCATAAATCCAAACATAAAATTTAGTTGAACACTAAAAGACAATATGTAGCAGAAAGTTTCCTCGTTTTATAAAGATAGTGTTTAATTTTAAGCGTAAGGATGACTGATCAAAATAAACTGGCCACCTAGTCAACTTATTTTATTTCAATCAATGTATCGTTTGAAATTTTTAAAAATATGTAAAAAGGCTTAAAAATGAGCACTATATTCTAAAAAAAAGTAAAGGCCACTGGCGCTGTCAAAGCTTGTGTACCTATCTCCTCCTAAACCGTAGGGATTTGAGTTTCGACTAAGGTGCCCACAGATTCTAAAAATTCCGAGGAACCTGCTAAGCTGATTTAAATTTCGAAAATCGAATTATTTTAGAAGATATTAATAAAAAACTGAAAAAATAAACCGAATGGTTGCCAGATTTGGCATAAAATCATTCATTCCTTTGCAACAAAGCGTTTCCAAGTATCTAGAATCGCGTGAAATTTACAAACATGAGTTAGAATTACGGCCATTTTACGCCAAAATAAAAACTATATGAAATAAGTAACTCAAAATGTGTTACACAAAGTTGACAATTTTCAAATAGTAAGTTCGCTTAGACAACAGGAGTTTTCCGGTAACCTTAAATGAACAGTAAATATAGGTTGTGAGAATATGTAAATCGGCAAATAATAATGAAAAGTCGCCATTGGTGGCAGGCTATCCTATCTGTTCCGTAGCTTTTTTTAGCTTTACATGTACGCAAGTCGCCAAATAATGAAAAATCGCCATGGGTGGCAAATTCGCAAGGTGTCCAATAGGTTTTACATTATTAAAAATATAGCTGAAACATATGTTCTGATTTTATTACGCTTTATCTCCTAATTAATATAACTTTTGAATGGCAACATTAAATATCATTGTGTTTCTGAGGAGTGCAAATAATTTTTCCAGCTATTATTAGCGGAGTCCGCACTCCAGGTGGAGTATAGCTGAGGACACGTACAACACGGATTCCCATAACAAAATGTCTTCCGTGTTATGAGGGGTAGCGGGTCTACTGTAGTGTGAAGTTTAAATTTTTATGTACCAATGAAGATGCAAGAACCAAGCAATGTGTAGCTTAGCTCAGTAACATTCTATCTGATCCAATCTTCGGGTTTTGTCTGTTGAAATTATGTTTTTTTTATGATGAGGGGCCGAATGCCTCATACGAAAAGCGAGTCTGGGGGCCTTGGCCCCTAGTCTATAAAAAAAAAAATTGTCTTGCAGGGGAGTTAGCAGGCATTACTAAAATGTCCCATAACTTTAAAAAACACAACGGCGCAGCAGAAGACTAAATCATCTTTTACCATTCATTTTACCAATGACTTTATTCAGGAAGCAATTCACATGCGAAATTGATTCACATGCCGATATGATTCATATATCCAGTTTCTTGTAATGATCCGCATATTAGAACGAGTCCGAATACATGCGGCTTTTCAGATTCGTATAGTGATAGTGCCTACTAGAGATGAGACGGGCTCAGCCCGAGCCCGACTCGGGCTCTGTAATTCACGATTGCGTTCGGGCTCGGGCTCGTGAAAAATTTCTCCTTTGTTGAACATTATCCTTGAAACAGATTTTAAAAAGTGATTCATGGGATAAATAGACGTACTTATTTTAAAAAATAGCGGCACGGGGGACTAGAAGGTGTGTGAAGCTCCAAAATTTATTGTATGTTATTAATGAAGTAGTTAATTTTATTTGTCTTTAGCTGAAATTTCGGGCTCGGGCTCCAACTTTAATAATATTGCTCGGGCTCGGGCGGGCTCGGATTAAAAGTCTTCGGGATCGGGCAGGCTCGGGCTTCAAAAAATGAGCCCGAACTCATCTCTAGTGCCTACATCACTTGAGTCTCCGATTCATATTTCTATGTTCTCGTATGATCTGTATTCTGGTTTCAGATTCGTAAAATGTCTGTATCTGTGCATCAGTTGCGTATCGTGTGATCCAGAACGGAGCTGCGCATCAGATTGACAGTTAAAAATGATCTAGTTCACTAGGCAAAAACGAAAGTTCCCTGATTTTTAAATATTTTTGCAAAATTCCCTGATATTTCCATGATTTTTCCAGATCGATAAAGTACCCTGATTTTTCCAAGATTTCCCTGATCTGTCGACACCCTGTTGGAACAATATGAAAAAAATGTTTTCTACGGTTGCTGACAATGGCGGGTGATAAATGTTCACTATATACTGCTTGTATCTCAAGAAACAAGAAAGAAAAAAAAATTTAAATATTTGTTAATTTATATATAATAGGATTGCTGGTAATTTTGAATAATTTGATTGAGTGATTTGCTGATATCAATGATGAATATGTTTTGCTGAAAAAATTTCCTGTAGGTATTTGACCAAAAAAATCATTGAACCTACTTGGCGAGAAAAAAAATTTCCAAGTTTTGATGGCACTCACAAAACAGAAAAGTACCTTCAAGTTTTTACATGATTTGCCTTTATTTATAGATTTAAAAAAAAAAAACGAACTCCATGTTTGTCGGAAACGAACTCCAATTTTGTCTATTTTTAGGACAAAAAACCTGTCAAGACGGAATGTACTATCTTTAGCGCAAAAAATTGGCAAGCTGATGGCAACCCAAGATAATCCCCTAATAGGGAGGAGAAGAAATACAGGATGGGTTTTTGGATGAAAACAGAAATGCATCAATTCTAAAGTGCAGTTGTGTTCTCATGTTCATAGCTATTTCTCAAAAAAAAAAAAAAAAAAAAAAAAAACATGGTGAAATGGCTGACTTGAAATGAAGAAATCAATGAAATGGTTTGTTGATGCCAGATCCCAAAATTTACCCATATCTGGACCTATGGCACAAGCACAAGCTAAACAAATTTCTAAAAGACTTTGGTAAAGAAGATTTTCGTTTTAAATAGATGGCTAGAGAGTTTAAGCAAAGGCATGCGATAAAATTCAAAGAAATTTGTGGTGAGGCTGCTGATGTTGATCCAGACTGTGAATGACTGGGAAGAAAAATTACTAAAATTAATCGAAGATTACGATTTGAAAGACATTGCAAATAGCGATGAAACGGGCTTATTCTTCCAAGCTTTACCAGGTAAAACTTTGTGCTTGAAAAACGAAAGCTGTGTAGGTGGAAAGAAATCTAAAGAACGCCTGACAGTATTTGTTTGTGCATTTATGCCCGGAGGAAAAGAAAAACCGTTGGCCATCGGAAAAGCAGCCAAACCTCCCTGTTTTAAAAATCTTGCACTGAAAAATCTCCCAATTGAGTGGAGGTCGAACAGAAAAGCTTGTATGACCGCAAAAATTATGGAAGAGTGGTTAGGTTGTTTCAATTCTAGAATGAAAAATCAGAAAAGGAATGTTCTATTATTTCTAGATAATGCAACCTATCATCCGCATATAGAACTTCCAAATGTAAAACTGGCCTGGTTTCCAGCGAACACTACTAGTATTATCCAGCCTATAAATCAAGACATAATTCACAACATAAAGACAAACTACTGAAGTCAAATGATGCAATCGTTATTAGCGAACATGAAAAGTGCATCCAGTGCTTCACAGTTAATTAAATCTATAAAGGTTCTCGACGCTGTATTGTGGCTAGGAAAAGCATGGCAAAAAGTCACTAGTGAAACAGCATGGTAACATGGCAAAAAGTCTCTAGGCTCTGTTTTGTGAAAGCAAATTTTCCAGGGGAAAGAAGAGTCAATGCAGGCATGAAAACAGCTGAAGAGCAAAAAAGAGGAAATACAAGTGGACATATTTTCCAGCAAAAAATTGAAAAATTTACGTGCACGTATTTTCAGGTATATATAACAAGGTTGATAATCAGGGGCGTAGCCAGGGGGGGGGGGGATATCGGGATATATCCCCCCCCAAAATGTTTGGATTAGTGATGAAATTCCATCTATTTATACACATATAAGTTCATATCTCCCCCCGAAAAATTTTTCTAGCTACGCGCCTGTTGATAATGCAAAAACATGGAACTGGGGAATAATGTGTGAGCTTAAATTCAATCACTGTTAAACTAAATGGTGTACTAAACAATTTCTACCATTTAAATTTCAACCACAAACAAATTAACTGTGATCCTGAAGAAAATAATTATGCACTGTAAATGTTTAATAATCAGTTTTAGATATACAATATTTATTAAAAGAAAACAGGCTATAATTATTTAAAATAATTATCTTAAACAATATCGAAAAATTCCTAGATCAAAACAAATCATAAGTCTCACATCCAAATTTCAGATTATTCTTTTGATATGAAAATAAAATAAAAAATTGATTCTCAAAAATTTTAAGACCTATCTTTTTTTTTTTTTTTTTTTTATAATTTTGATCAGAAATGGAATGAAAAAATATACATATGGCATTGGCATTTTCTAAAATAGGCATTCAAATGATAGAATAAAAGTGAAGTTTTCTTGTTTTATTGGAAAAATAATAATTCTTTAATAAATGTCTAAATATTTTCTCAGGTAAAATTTTAGAATCTTAGCAGTCTTGCAGCACATCAGCACACAGAAGTGGAACTTATGACAGGGACATATGTTCTGCTCCTTCCTATATTAGCTGCAAAATACCAACTCACAAGATTATGCTTTTTAAAATTAACTGTAAAAATAATTACCAAAGAAAAACCTGCACATGAGAATAAAACGAAATAGCGATCTTCCTGATTTTAAAATTGAAGTGAAAATGTTTCAGAAATCAATAAACATATTATGGGGAAAATAATACTTTTCTGTTGAGTTACTAAAATGCCTTAAATTTTAATTTAACAATAGAGTATTAAAAACTCTGTTTTACATCTTGTTTTTAAAATTATTCATTTACCAAAAGGCTGCAAATAGATTGAAGTTCAGTTGGCAAATATGGAACCCGGAGATCGGGGATAGTTAGTTACCATAATTTCACTAGTATAGTCCGCAGACTATGCATGTCAAAAAGGGATTTTTTTCCAGGACACGGACTATCTGGCTGAAATAAATTTCTTTTGCAAAAAAATTTAGTATATTGATCTTGCTTTTTGATCTGTAGTTAGCGCGCAAGCTCCAATAAAGCACATAGATGCACTTGAAGTGACGGCACGTCGGCATGCAGGGAGCATTTGAATCCCCCCCCCCCCATTATGTCATTTAAAGCATCGACGTAGTTACAGGTGCGGACAAGCTTCGTGAAACAATTTTAGAAATATTTCCGTCCGATATGCAGAAGAACCAAATTTTGAATGTGCTTTAAAAAAAAAAAAAAAAAAAAAAAAAAATTTATGTAATACGGGGGAAAAATGGGCCTTCACAAACCGAGGTACCGACGCCGCGTCAACATCGAGAAGGTTGTTATTGTTTTGTCTTCACTCAGCGAGCTGGCTAATAAAGCAAGAGAGCGAATTCTGCTGAGACGTTAAAACATGACTTGTGTCGCCTAGTCGCCTCAATTTCTTTCTTTTTTTTTTCCAATTGCGAACGCGAATTTTTAATAAAGAGCATTTTTAAATTTCATATTTCGTTAACTTTTAACCCAGAGAGAGTATCAATGAATGTTGTTTAAAATTAAGTATTTGTGGATTGACCCATGAAAATTAGTAATGATCTTTTCTTTTCTTTTTGCTTGGTTATGTACATTTTCATAAATGATTAATAAAAGTAATCTTTTTATTTATTTAAGGAGGCGATATGTCTTGCCTAAGGACGGATTAATGCAATTTTATGGTCGGTTAGTTGAAATTTGTCTAGTTTATGGAAGTAAAATAGAATTTCTTTTTCCTGTAGCGGAGGAGTAATCGCTTCCCCCCCCCCAATCCCTTTAATCCGTCCGGTACATATTTTTGGTAAAATCCGCATAACTGTTAAAAAAAAAAAAAAAAAAAAAAACCTCTGAAAATTTTGGTTTTCTTACAGATTTCTTAACATTAACTCACATTTTAAAAAAGCATTCTTTTATTCAGCATAAAATTAAGACGTGTACGTTTTAATAGCTATAAATATCAAAGTATTTATTTATTGGAATTATTATTAATAATTTATTTATTTAAGAAAAGTATATTTAAACTACCATAAATTATTTTACTTCCTTTGCATGTTGAAGACCTAAAGGAATACGACAAGATTTATATTTTAAATACCATTACTAAAAGCTGCACTTTTATACAAGTTTTATTTGTCGTGTAGACCGTCAGTTTGCTTTATTTAAATAAAAATTCCAGTTCAGCATTCATAAAATGTCTGGAAGTTCTCGTTCGGCCGATGATTTTTCCAAAACCAAGCAAATTTTTGGTTCCGAAAATGACCACAAACATTTTGTTTTCAATCCACGCTTTCTAATATATTCAATAAATCTGCCATTTTCTCAATAATCCACAATAGAAGTATCAGTTAAGCTGGTACGTGTCCATGAAAAAAATTTATAGATTCATCAAGTGCGCAAAACAGCAATAAAAACACGTCGCGAGTAACAATAGCTCACTGACAACGGTTTTCCAGTGGCGAAAGGTCTCGATAGATAATTATTGTTGTGTAGTAGTTCACCAAGTACATAATTATGTATCAGATGCCTTTCCAAACATCGAAGATCTAAAATAAGAATTTGCCCCTCTGAACTAAGTTTTGAATTTACCAACTCAGGAAATCAGTAACATTGCACTCTAGCTGACTTTAGTCTAGGCGCAGTGCGAGATGCAGTGAAAACGTACATCCCAGGCGCGCATTATCGTCCTCTTGTTACTCTGCTATGTCCGCTATGTTTTGCTTTAGGTTCGGTAATCACTGTTTTTTTTTTTTTTTTTTTTTTTGAAAAAGCGGAAAGGTTTTAAAACATTTTCGGAAAGCGGAGGTCATCCAAAAAAAAAAAAAAAAAAACAAAAAAAGCGGAAATCCGCCGAAAAGCGGAAGATTTTCATGCCTGTCAATGAAAATTCATGCAATTCAGAAATTGAAGCTTTACAAACAATGCCAGAAGAAAGTGAAATTAAATTGAATGCCTTAGATTTTGTGACAATAGATGGCAAATTAGCCACAGGAACACCATTTGGTGAAGTTGAAAAACTTCTTTTAAACGATACAATTAATAATAATAACAGCAGTGAGGAAGAAGAGCAAGTTACCGAATCTTGCAATACACTCGTATCCCGAAGCAATGCGTCGCATAAGGAACTTGCATGAATTTTCTGCCTTCAAAGGCTAAGCGGAACTGCCAAATATTGTACATAATGCAAGAATCACTGTAGAAAATCGCATTGCGAGTGCACCGTTAGTGAAAAAAATGATTTTTGATTATTTCAAAAAATAATTAAAATTAGTTTTTTTCCCTTTTTCTGAAATTATGCTTATAATAATTTTTCATTCAGTTAATCAGAAGCTATCTTCTTTACGAGGATTTTCCTCTTTTAAAAGGTAAGCGAAATTTGATCGATTTCTCGAAGTTCTTTTCCATGTTGAAAATTTCATATTACAACATGGAAAACGAATCCTACACAGAGATCCAATATATTAAAAATTCTCAAGATGGATAAAGTGCTAGAAAATCTGATTTTAAAAAAAGAAGGGTGTTTAGAGAAATATTATTTTAGAGCAAAGCAGTAAAAATAGAGATCTCTCGGTCTCTATTTTTTTTTTTTTAATTTATTTAAGAGTGGGTCCCTCTACAAAACAGAAACCTGTCTAGGACAGGACGGAAAATTTTGTTGGTCCCGTCGCATTTCGTTTTATACAGGTTTCACTGTACTATTAATTTTATTATATTTTAAGTGCATGTGTTTATAAAATTAAAATTTTATCATATCAACCCTCCCCAGTCTCTTCAATGGATATGTTGCACCCCGACATATTGTGCATTTTCTTCATCTCCCAACAAGCGCCATATAACGATGAGCTACTGTAATTATCAAACATTTGATTAAACATGTTTGTTTAGCTAGCATTTTATTTTCATAACTTCTGGTGATTTTGATTATACAAAAATGAAAGTAAACAATGATTCTAATTTTTATTGGAAGTTTTATTGGAAGTTATTCTAGTAGCCCAATAAAATTTGGAAAACTTATCACTCTGACCTCTTCAAGTTACAAACATGTACTCTCAGATGAACTTCATTACAGCAATCAGTCTGTGAAATTACTCAGAATTATTTGTTTCATAAAAACTTTAATTAAACTTACCACTCCCATTTCATCACCATACATATACTTGACAATATGCTCAGATTCTTTATCCCAGAAAAATATATATCCACAGTCACTCCCACTGACTACATATTCACTTTTTGATCCGAAAAAATTGACACCTTTAACTGTATAGAATAAAATTAATATATGAGAGTTCAAAAATACAACTAATTAAAGAAAAATATATACAGGAATCAATGAATTATAACTTAGGGCAGGAGCATTAATTCTTTTAATCAATACTTATAGTTCTGATTTTTTTTTTTCCTCCCACTGGGAGCGAGATCAATATCATGCTGCAATAATAGTTCAAAAAACTTTTATTATATAGTATTTTAGAAAAACAACTTTCCTACTGAAACCGCATCCTCTCTACTTTATAGAAGGAAATAAAAATATACAAAAATATGTAAAATGCATGTTTATATAAACACTTAATTACAGCTAATAATATAAACAGAAATTTAATATTCAAAACAAATAATATAAGATGGATAAAAAAACAAAATTCATACTTGTTTGACTGTTTCTATGTCCCCTGTATCGATGTAAATACTTTGAACTGTCAGTTTCACGAGAATTAAACAAATATATATCTTCATTATATGATGCCAAGATTTCTATAAAAACAAAATACATAAATAAATGGACCAATTAGTAAAGCCCTTTAAATATTAATAATTCAAACAATAAGCATATATACCCTGTCCATTATAATTATATACAGCAGAAGTAACATTAGCCCTTACTTCCCGATTGACCTAAAAAGAAAATTTCATATTACAACATGGAAAAGGAATCCTACACAGAGATCCAATATATTAAAAATTCTCAAGATGGATAAAGTGCTAGAAAATCTGATTTTAAAAAAAGAAGGGTGTTTAGAGAAATATTATTTTAAGAAGCAAATGTCTTATGGTTTGGTTATTTCTTAAATGTTAGTAAGTAAAGGTACAAGATTACAAATAAAGTAATCCCTTTTTTTTTGGGGGGGGGGGGATTTTGATATTTAGATAATCATGAAAATTCAACATTTATTATTACTTCTCAGAAAATTGAAGTTAATTCCAGTAAGAAAAATCTTGACCAGATGTGAGCAATAACTATTTGAGCCAAAATTTTACACAGTTATAAATTAAATTATACTTTTAAAAATTATTGCATTTGTCAAGTGTAGAATGCAGCATTGCAGTAGCACACTTCAAAGCAGTTGCTTGCTCACAAAGCAGTATGTAATGAGCAGATTTTTAGTACAGCATAAATTACTATCTGCCATTTTCTTCTTTAAAAATATAAAAATCTCCAATTACATTTTAAAGTATAAAGAAATGTCATATGATCAGTCATTTATAACTGATGTTTTACTTAATGAAATAGCAATTGTTATTGATTGCAGATGCAAGCCTAAGCACAAATTTGAAGGGTGGGGGTGGGGGGAAACAGAAGGATGAAAAGATCATTCTTCTGCTAACCAGCAAAAGCCATGAATGTTTTTTGAATTCAAAATATTTACATGTACAAAAATCAAGGAATGTTAAAAAATTATGTACAGAAAATAGGATTGAATATATGAACTTTTGATAAAAACAAATATTTAGATTTTGAAAGACAGAAAATCATACTTTTAGACTGACAGCATGCTTTGAATATCCGGTTACAAAAACATTATTTTAAAGCACAATTAATTGTATCGAAATGTACACTTGCAGTATACAATGAGGTTAATAATAGTTCTGTTCCAAAAATTCATTTTAGAATAGATGTAGACCCACAGTTAAAATTATTACACACTTGTTTCAGAATATAAATCATGTATAAAATTGAGCTAAAATTTTTTCTGATACATCTAAATGAATGTGGCAGAAAAAAGTGTTAGTTTTCTTTAAACATGTTAAAAAAGTCATGTTTGACATTTTTAATACATTTTATTTAGTTTTTAGTAGCTTTAATAAATTACAAAAATAAGAACTGGCATGCCTTCGAGAATCCTAAAATGTCGGGTTGAAATAAGATGGAAATCAATTATTCGCATACAAATGAAGGGATGTACCCAGGCGAAAAAAAAAAAAAAAAAAAAAAAAAAAAAAAAAAGCTGGAGGGGTTCCAAAAAGGGAAAAGGCAGAATCCTCCCCCCCCCCCCAACACACAAAGAAAAAAAAAATCATTTAACAAAAATCTACCACCCCTCCTTATATACGTACTTGAGAATATGCACATACAAAGATATTGTGTATGCTATAATTCCCCCCCCCCCCCCCCCCCTCGAAAAAAGATATATATATATATATATATAATAAGATACAATGCAACTTAGTGCTCAAAATAAGTCGCAATAACCATGATGAATACCAGAAGATTAGCCCAAATAGCTGCAATGATCAACTGTTTTCAAGAAAGTTTAGCTGTAAGTATTTAAAACTTTATTACTTGAGTGTTTCTTCCTATATCAGATGTATTATAAGGTTATATTTGCAGAACACTTACAAAGAATTTTTGTTGTTCTCATTGCATTATTAATTCAACTCCTTTAATTTGCAGTTGCAGTTTTTCCACTTGAGTAGTGGAAAAACTGCAACTGCAATTTACCATTAGTATAAAAATTTAAGATATCGCTGTGAGCTGAACAGTTTTTTCTGCCAGCTTATTAAAGTGCACAGCTTTTTTTTTTTTCTTTCTTTCTTTCTGCCAACAAGATTCTTAGATTCCAGCTTCAAAATCTTATTTTGAGCAATGGTATAACTAGTTAAAAATTGAATAAGGAGAAACATAACTTGTTATTTTATAAAACAAAAGTAATATAGCAAATGTATAAATAAATAATCATTTGCATAGTATAAAACACAGCACAGCTTAATTCAACATTTGTAATAGAGAAATTTTAGTAACAAATTTTAAAAAGTAGCAGAAACTAGATACTTTAAGTTTTAACTCCTTGTAACATTAATTAAATGTGGTTAAATTTTAAACTTCATAAGACATTCAATACAATAAGAATGCATATAGTTAAGATTTTGTTTTTAAAAACTTACCAAATGTTCAGGACAAAATTTTTTCACACAGGCTCCTTCTTCTGTTGAATATCGAGTATCATACACCCTAAAAATAAAATAATAAATTTTTGAGTACAGTAACCCCTCGTTATATTGCGCTTGTCAGGAGACAAGAAAAATGTGTGATTTATCCGAGGGCGTGATATAACGGGCGGAGAAGGGTGATATGATAAAACTTTACTTCTATGAACATATGCTTTTAAAATATAAAATTAATAGTATATGTACTGTAATAAAAGATATGCTCTTAAACTATAAAAATAGAAGTTTAAATTTTTATTTTATGCAAAAATATACATTTAATTTCCTGCTGAAAAAATTATCCATAGTCATTTGATTTGATTTTTCTTTCATATCTTGCTTTTCAACAAAGATTAAGGAGAGAAAATTAATTAATTGTACCTAACTTACGTGATAGAAGATGTATTTTTCAAATGTACTGAGTGTTTCTGAAGTAAAGTAAAAAAGCAAAACAGTACAGAAAAAAATTGGGAGACATAGAAAAAGCGTGATATATCCGAATGTGCGATATATCGAGGGTTTACTGTACTTTAATCTTATTTCCATTATACAAGGGTGTAAAAAAAAAAAAAAAAAAAATAATAATAATAATGATTAAAAAAAAAAAAAATCAAAATAATCAGATTTTTTTCTATTTAAATTTTTGTGTGTGTGTGTGGGTTTTTTTTTTTTTTTTCCCCAATCTGATTTAACAAACTAAATCAGAGTTTTTTTTATATAAGTTTAACTACTTTATATAAAGAGTATAGACAACCGGCCAATATCTAGTCGTCGACAGTATAAATATGTATATAAAATATTTCTTTGGTATGTAAATAAAATAGCTGCCATCACACAGGTCCGGGGTTCAAATCCTGGGATGGACAAGGTCAACTCAGTCTTTCATCCCTTGAGTGAGTTGATAAAATGAGGAACAAGCTTGCTTGGGCTCGAACACTGGGGGCTTCACCTCAGGCTGACCACCTGGGCAGAGGCATACCCACCCGCACCCCTGAACCCATAATCGGGAAGGCGGGGTTGGACAGCACACACCTTGGCCCTGCAGAGGGGCTGTGTGCCGATGTTTGACTTTGATTATGTAAATAAAATAATTTTGTCCCAAGAGGATGATTTTGGGAGCATAGCAAAATTGACTGATAATATACTGACTTTACAAATTTAAAGCAAAGATTTCAGAAATAAAATTTTACAGAAATGGTAATCACATGCACAACTTCTTTCAGCTTGTGAATCACAAAAATTTAAATGTGCGGCCCCAAGGGCCAATCAAGTAGTGCATTCTTTTAAGTAAAATAGTCTTCAAAACAAAATGCTAATAAAGACTAATTGATGAATGCAATGACAGAATTCCAAATTTATATCTGTAGCAGGATCGCAAAACTGGTTTATGACATGGTAAAAACCATTTTTTACCACTAAAAACTGTCAAAAACCTACTTTATTTTATCGTACGACAAACAATTAATTTCTATATAAATTTTTCTTAGCTATTAAAATTGATAATTAATTATAGTATTATGAACATATATAATTATTTATTATGCTGTTAAGTCAAAAAACAACTAAAAATCTAAAATATTAAAAATTTAGATACATGCCTTTAAGTTTTTGAGATGAAATTTAAAATCAGAATTTTGCACTCATAAAATATTATTACTATTTATTTTATTTTTTAAGATACACATGGATATCTGCACAACTAAAATGTTTATTCAAAATTTACAACCACTCCAAATATAAACCAAATAAAGAACCACTGCTACTTTTATCAAACTAAAACTGTCATTTAATTAAAAAATTTGCATCAATATAAACCAAAAATGTAAGTAAAATGACATTTTTACAAATCAGAATTGCTGCTTCAAAGCATGTGATAGAAAGTTTCTCAAGTTTTGTTTCTTGGTGTTCTTTCCTACAGCAAAGATTTTGCAGAAAAAAAAAAAAAAAAAAAAGGCTGGATAACTTGTACTCTACATCCTCCACCCTCCCACCCAATGAAAAAAATCATCAGAATTTTTAGGGTGAAATACATAAAATGCTTCATGGCATTCAAAATTAATAATGGAATGTGTCATAAAATAAAACCTATAAATGTAAAAATTAAATAAATATTATATTTATTTTACTTACATAAAATTTTGAAGTAATTATATTGCAGGGCTACCACAAGTGACTAAATGTTGATTATTTACTACTATTTTCAGCAAAAGGAGACTATTTTATTTAAAAAAGGCCTAAAAGCAAATATTAAAAAAAAAAAAAGAAAAGAAAAAGAAAAGAAAAGGAAAGGAAAAAATGTTACTTTTTTGATCACTGAACAATTTTACTAAAGATTTTTTTAGATCGCAAGGTTTAAAAACAGTTTGCGAGCAGCTGTTGCAGAAAAAAGGTATTGATTGATTTGATTATCGATATGTGCCTTACATATATCGATGGATACTTGCCAACCTTTACACTTCCTGCATAAAACTTAATGCCTTTTTTACGATTTTATGCAAAATTCCCCATTTATTACACTTTTTAACAAATTTTGAAAATTAAAAAAATAAATAAAATAAAATCACCGCCCAAATTTTGTGTTAAGAAATAATCTCTTAAAATTTATCATTCGTGAGTTTTCCACGGAATTCTGCAGTTTTGTTTATTTGATTACTGAATTTTTGGCTCCCAGCTCCCCACCTGGATCAACTATTTCAGATGTTCATTCATTAAAATTCTTCGTAGGAAAAATTTTGTTGAGTATGTACCAGCATTCCAATTTCAATCTTTTCCCATCCGTCATGAGAACAAATATTTTTCTTTTTCATGTATTTTTATTTCAACCTCCAATACCATAAGAGTAAAAATTGATTATTTCAAATTTAAATTTTTTTAACCACTTTTTAAATGTAAAATAGTAAAGAAAAAATTTCATTGAAGAGGGCAGATTCAAATATGAATGGAAATGATAAAAGATAATGATAATGAAATTGAGACAAAGGATGTTTTGAATAGTGGCAAAAACAATGAAAGCAAGAAAAGAATAAAATTTACATGTTTATGTTTTTTCCCCCCTTCCTTTTTAGGTGTAATTTTACAGCATTTTCTTATGCATTACAAAATTACTTTTTTCCTTCCCTAATGTGTTTAAAATTAGAAGAATTCAGTATTTTTTCAATGAAAATGGCTTATTTTTATTTTTCATATGTAGGTTACATAAAATATTTTTATACTATCTACAAACTTAAAAGTGTTTCATGTGTTCATTTTATGAAAAGTATTAAAAATGCTGTTCTGTACTATTTAGTATACTTCCTTTAAAATGTCATTTGCAAAAATTATCAAATACGTTGTTCACTTTTTATTTTACACCTTGGGAATTTCAAAAGTGTGTCAGTCAAGGCTTTCTTTATGGCAAGTTCTAGCCTATGCAGATCTAGCTAATGAGAAAATATTTATGTTGCCCTTTGTTTTTGAAAAAGACTGTCAATCATGAAGGTAGAATGGTTCTAGAAACTTCCGTATCTGCACACTAATTCTTTAGTATTAGAGATATGTGGGCAATGTAAATTGGAAAAAAATGTTCAAAATAAGGTAGGAAAAAAAAGACTTTTAAGAAAAAATTTGGAGCAGGTGTTATAAGCTAATAATGGGCCATGAGCCAGCCATTATGCATTCTTGATTTAAATCAAATATTTTTTTCAAAAAATCAATTGATTTAAATCATTGACACCCTGCTTTATATTACTTTAAAAATTATCTCACAAGCAAAAACAATGTATTATTTTATGAAAATTTTAATTTTTTTTTTAAATATCAAAAATCTTACTTGACATATGGGCTTCTTCCTCCAACTACATACTCATATGGTTTGTGGGGGTTGCAAGCAAGTGAATATAAAGAAATTTTATTGCCATTCTCCATAGACGTAACCAATCTATAAAACAGTTGTGAACAATTTAGAGAAAAAATAAATCTTATGTCATCTGCAGGAAATATTCCAACATATTTAAAGCTTCCATGCCAGTAAATCAAAATAAATATTAAAAGTAAACAGATAACATCATTTGACACAAAAATAAAAATTACCAAAAATTTAAGTATTAAAAGCAATACAAGAAAGTTTTAACATTATCTAGCCAATCTAATTTTTGTCTAAATTATGAAATAGAAATAAAGAAAAAAAAATTATAATTCTTTTCAAATATATTACATAAAAAGAAGCTTAGACAAATCTACAACTAGAGATGAGACAAACAATTTGAGCTTAACTGGGATACAGGAATTCTAATTTATTGAGTACATAAACAGATTTTTAAAATTTTTTCAATGTTTTAAAAAGGATAAAAAAATCTTGTCACAAAATGAAATAATATCAGGTGTTTGTAATGACTGAAATGTTTCTAGGTGCATTCATTGTCGTTGTTTAATTTACTTTATACCAAGTTTTATGCTTTATCATATTTGGCCAAGTTATCAGTAAAAAGTCAGGATATTAATGATCTGATTTACACTAACGACACAGCATTTTCATCTCCAAACACAAAACTGTTTAATGACTAAAATTCTAGTATGAAATACAATTAGTAAAATTTAACAGTTTTTCTTGAGTGTTTTCTCTAAATCTAAAATTAAGTTTTATAATGAGTAAAAATGCCAAGACTAAATAAAAGCACATTTCTTTAAAACCAATTCATTTGAAAATATTATGATTTTACCAAAAAAAAAATAGCAATTTAGGGATAAAAAACATTTGCAACTGGTTACTTATGTTCGAAATATTTTTAGTACAAAACATAACCCTGTAAGTAATAGAAGTTGAGGAAATGTAAAGAACTTACTTCACAGGATTATCCTTTCTTCTCTCCATTCTAATATCAAACAAGAATACAATACCATCTTCAGCACAACTCATAAAAATGTGAGGGTTATCTTTTTGCAATCCAAGCTTAGAGAGGAAAAGACAATATCAATATATTAAATAGGTTAACTAGAACATTATTTTATAGCAGGAGTGGAAGTTAGAATATTTAGTCAGTTATTCAAAGTCCAAAGGACCAGTGTCCCCATGACTTTCTTGGTTCGTAACATTTATCACTAGTCCATATACCAATTAATTAAAAATAAATAAATAAATAAAACAGCTAAACAAAACCAATTATATGAGCAATATATACTGATTTCCATTACAAGCTGAATTTTAAAAAATGTGAATATCTATTATAAAAATATTAAATTGATAAAATTACATGATATGTATTGATAAAATTAGATGACATGTATTGTAGAACTAAATGAGGAATCTTTGCAAGAGAAAAATGTAAATAAAATATTACAGATTCAACTGACCAACAAATTTTGTACTATACTGGTCTATTACATATTTTAGTGATCTTGGACCAATTTTAATGAATTTTGAGCCCTGCTTTATAGATTTACAGAGTTCATTAGCAAAATTGGTATCTAGCATTAGAGCTGGGCCAAAAATCGATAAATACCAACATATTGGTTTTATTTCTACATCAGATATCCGATATTCCCATTTTCATTTCAGTGAAATCTCGAATTTGATAAAGTTAAAATATACAGGCCGGCAATAAGAAAATCCCGAGATTGATACCAGCTTGTGATGCTTTTGCTACTGCTTTCTCTCTGTTGATGGCGATACCGGATTGCAGGAAAAACAGCTGCTTCATTACGGGAATCGCTGCTGTGTGTTTGTTATTGTGGAGAATAGTTTTTTCCTCCCTTGGAGCTCCGCAGAAAGAAAGTAGGGAACATTAATTTTGAAGGGGATGTAATGTATAGTGCGTCTTTCTGCTCGCGGAAGATATCTAGGAGCAATAGTAGTTATTATTTAACGATGATTTTGAGTGAAGGATATTATGATGCACGAATGGCTATTTCAACAGACAATAGAGCTGCAGACATTTAGTTGGAACTATAATATCCGATAGAGCAAATTTTTTATTGGAAATAATAATTTAATCTAAGTGCAGTACTGTGTACATTAACGGGAGCTGGTGCACGTAAAATCTGTCGTGGCTCCTAAGTTCCCCATGAAAGATAACTCTGGAGGTCTCTCATAGCTTAAAGGAAGATCATGGTTATCCAAGTTGCCAGCCTTCGGCATCAAATCTATATGCATGGTTTATTAGTCTAATTGACATAAATAATTAACGTATATCTCGGAAACTATCTATCGGAGCACGTTTTTATTGATTCTCGACCCCCCATAGACTCTGCACCCCCATCGATACATAAAATTTTGAATGCTTTGACACCAAACTTAACCTTTTAATCTTACTTTTATTTACTATATCTGATTTATTCCAGCATAATAAATTTGATCTTCCCATTTTCATTTCAGTGAAATCTGGAAAACGGTAAAGTTCCAAAAATAGTGGCCACCGATAAAAAAATACCGAAACCGAATTCTGTCAGTTTTCTAGCAGTGATCAACGCTACTAAAAACTAACACGTCAATCAAGCATTCCCGAGTCCGATTACAATACCGAATAAGAACTTTGTGGGGTAGAAAACTATTAAGAAACAAGCTATGGTATAATGGGTCAAGTTTTGGTATAATGGGGAAAACCACTTTACTGCGGGCCCTCGAAGTCGTTTTTCTCAGAAGCAAAATTTTATTGTAAAGTCGTTCTACTCCTGGACCCTTCATATATTAATTTTAGTTAAATAAAGTACTAGCAATTACTCATTAAAATCTATTTTAATTAATTTATGCATATAGCAATTGGTTTGTTTATTTGATTGCTTACATTTCAAAAATACTAAAATTAAGTGTGAAAAATATCAATATATCGAGATATCACGATATAAGATGGTATAGATATCTATATTCCAATATCATCCAGCCCTATCTAGCATATAGTGGTTTAAATCAGTGTTTCCCCACCACTGGTCCACAGATTGGCACCAGTACGTGAGACTTTACTGACAGTCCATATATATTAAATTTATTAAGAAATAATCAGTAGCAAATGTCATTCTAATTTAAAGTTATATTAGAATAACACTTGATTTAGCAAATAAGATGCGTTTATATAGTATTTATTATATAGTCGAACTTCTTTATAGCGAGCCCTGATTTAACGAGAACTGGGATTTAATGAGGAAATCAAATACTTGATTGGTACAATGTTAAGTCTATGGGAGCATAACTCACTTTTAATGAATAAATCCCGGTTATAGCCAGCAATATTTGTGTGGCTCATAATATATCTATTGATCTCCAGTTCAGCTAATTCTTCCTTGAAAAAATTCCTTTAACCTTCTGAAGTCAATGAAAGTGGTGAATATGAAGTACCGTAATTTATGGAAGAAACGCCGCAGCGTTTATGAGTTTAAAAGTTCAAAAATAGTAAGTGCGGCGTTTCTACCGGGTGCGGCGTTTACAATATTTTTAACCTTTTTTTTAGCCGATCTTCAACGAAAAATTCGTTTAGTGATAATTTTCTCAAAAGATGGCGCCACCACCGACACATACTCTTTAGCATGCACAGATCACAGCGTAGCGAATCAGAATGCGAACCTACCCCCATAGAAAAGAGGTTTAATCTTTGATTCAGTTTTGGAGAAAGTCAGAGCGCCCTGAGATGGGTCCATGTCCGGTGCTCTGAAGTGGATGGCTTCATACATCCAACCGATGTCTCCTCAATTAAGTAAAAAGAAAAAAAAATAGAAGTAAATCTTTTACATCTACATTTTAGAACTATAATTAAATTTTAATGAAGTTTTGAATATATATTTTGAAGGGTTAAAGTTCTGTAAAATACTGCAAAAGTGCACTACCCTCTATTAAATGCACCCGTTTTTCACATGAACCTCTATTGTTCTTAAAATACTGAATTTCAGCCAAAATTAGTCTATGTTGCGCCCGGTGCGAGTTTAACCCTTCCCCCACCCCCACCCCCAAAAATAAATAAAGTTAATCTAAAAGTTATTTTTTTTTATCGCCGTGCGGCTTTGCGCCCTGTGCAGGAAAACTCTATCGAATAAACACTGCCAACTAATTGGTATGCTCAAGAAATGCTGAGTGCTTTTAAAATAAATCCCAATGTTATAAATATCAAAAATAATAAATAAATAGAACGATCAAGTGTTGTTACACAACATTCAGTTTAAAACAACAATTTGCTGAAGCAAGCTCATTACGTAATCAACAGCTGGCCATCCGCGGGGGGGGAAATGTTTACTTTTAACTGGAGCCTCTTCTCACACATCGATTGCTGTTTTCATTTTAATGGCGCCTGGTAGTCTGTCCGAACTTTGTGCGGATGCAAGAAGGTTTTTAGAACTTATTTTTTTATTTCTATAAATTCGCCTTTGTGAATATGAACATTGATATCTGATTATTTGAAAATAGAAATCGTAAGCTTCGTAAAATAGCGGTAAATACTTTAAAACATTCTATGGGAAGGGGGAGAAAAAAGGAGATTTTTTTTTTACCGTTTATCCAATTTCTCCCGAAATATATCCGATCAACTTAATAGCTTTTCTAATAAATTAGGTCTAATAAGTAATGCAACATATTTTTTATTTATTTATTTTTTGTTAATTAAGAAATTATTTTAGAAATTGAATTTTATCTGGCATTGACTTCTTCTGACCACGATCACCCCCCCCCCCCACCAACGATCGCGGCTGCGGCGTTTCTGATGATTTTCTAGCTAACTAAGCTCATTTTCGTGGGTGCGGTTTTTCTTCCATAAATTACGGTATTTCAACCTCAATGCTCAAAATATACTCAATGGCTTTTCAGGGTTCATACTCATTTTTCAAAATGAAATTCCCTGAGTTTTCCAGGTGATTTTTCAAGAATTTCCAGGTTATCGCAAAATAATAAACATAAGATTAAGACTAAATACTTTTAATTTATATTCCCCATTCTAAGATAATGAAATTATGATAGCACTATGGTAATCAAAATTGTACTCCCCCTCAATTGTCACAAAATCAGTGGATTACATTTATATCAAACATGATTTTAAATTCAATTTCACCTATAAAATATCAGAAATTATGTAACAGCTTTACAGAAGTAAAAAAGAATATTTGGGACCACTTCATTGATTGATAGTTTCAAGATATGTTTTTTATACTACAGTGCAGCATCCATAATCCGGGAATCTATAATCCGGCAGCACCTATAATCCGGCACTAGTCTCGGTTTTTTTTTCTCTCCCCAAAGGGATCCGGAATCTCAAAATCCGGAGCTTTTAACGCTGATTTTAATTGATGCATGGCTATCTTAATTTTTTTTTTCTTCTTCAATACATAGTTTATCACCGAATATTTTTCTTTTTGTTTCGTATTTCGGCCCTAACATGTCTTTGCCGATTACTGCCGCAATACTATAAATGGTAGTCTCTGCCGAGTACTACCATTACTGCCGCAAATATTTGAATCAATGCATTTTCTAATACAGTCAACTCCCACTAATCCGCGACTCTATAATCCGCGAACGCCTGTAATCCGCGATATATTTCAAATGTAAACAAACAAGTTTGTTTACATTTTGAGCGGCATTTGACTGGTAGTATTACTGTAATAGAAGCTATTTGATTGGCTGAATGTTATAAAGACATTTAATAATGCTTTTCCACAGGTATTTGAGGTACATAATTTCATATATTTGAGTATATTATCATGTAATTTAACGTACAGAAACTTATATCCTAAGTTGCATGTGTTCTGTGAATGGATGTAAATAACGAACTCCGAAGCAATGCACCATCCCAATCATATAGCTCCACTCTTTCCAGAGACGATCGTAAAGATTGACCGTTGCAATTAAAATTGGGTGAAAATATGTAACATGTTTAACTTTAAATGCAAACCGCGATTTGGCAGGCTACACAGCAGTTGTGCAATTTTCCGATTCTCCCCCCCCCCCCCCCCCCACTTAATCCTTTTGATCTTCTGTCTAGCGATTTATTATGCAACAAAAACTTTCTCCACATAGCTGCAGTTCTGTAGGAAGAAAGAAAAGCATAAACACAGACCACATGGCGTCTCTCGTCTCTCTTTGTTTACATTTAACTGCCGGAGGAGCATTACAAATGATGCAGCAAATGCTCCCCCCCCCGCCCTTCGCAAGCGACCAGTTAAATTCCTCCCTTTCTGATTGAGCTTGTTTATTTTATAAGATATATTTAGTTAAAAACGGTCTTTCAAAGAAATTAAAAACAACACCAACAACTGTCCTTAAAAAAAATTGTTTGTTGAAAAACTTCCGGATTTGGGGTCCTCTACTGTACTATTACTTTTGAAGAAGGGTTAGCTCTGGGAGCATGGGCGCCGGCAGCATAGGGCAAAGGGGGTATGGCCCCTCCTGGATTTTTTCTTGCTTTTTCGCTCTCTCCAACATGGTAACCATAAGTTGAAGTAGTCTTCCCCCCCCCCCCCCGAGAAATATTCTGCCGGCGCCCATGTGGGAGACAAGTATTTCAACATTTTGCAAAAGCAATCATTTGGCAGTGACCAAGGTTGGTTGGTTGTGTGTGATTGTTGCAATGCTACACTAGGGCGATCTGCCAGGGGGGTGCCTTGGTAGGAGGACTTTCTAAATGGCAGTGACCAAGAGTTACTGACAATTAGAAGGCTTCAGGACAAAATTTCTGAAGAAAAATTAAATCTGTTAAATTACAATCACTGCAAAGTTTGAAAAAATGAAAAATAAATAAAAAATTTAGAGAGAATTTATTCTTTTAATTTTGTATTAGTAACTGTATTTAATATTAAAAATAGTGTTTTAGTTCAGCAGCATAAATATTTTCTTTCATCAGTCCTTTAGTAAATTCTCTGTAAATTTAATTGTATTTATATTGACATTTAATTGTGTTTTTATTCAACAGCATATGCATTTTCTTTCATCCTTCATTTCCTATTTGTTTACAGTAAATTGACTATAATTTAAAGGGAAATTCTAAATGTAAAAATGTAAACAAAAAATGATCTATAATCCGCCTTTATCTGATCATAAACTAATTCTTTTTTCCATTAAAGGACTCATCCCTGTGAAGAGTCAAGGTAGGAACCCGCACAGGGCTGACTGGGGTTCCTACAGAAAGAAGCTCAAACTTTGTTTGAGGAATATCAGCGGTAAGTTATCTTCTCCTAGTGATATTGATGACACCGTTTCCTCCCTAACTGGGGCTATCTGCTCTTCTTATAATGAGTCTTGTCCGGTGAGCACAGTTGTTGCCCGGAGGCGTGTCCCTTGGTGGACGACTGAGCTCACTCACTTGCGCAAAAATTGCAGGAGGCTTTTCAATAAAGCCAAGAAAACGGGTGACTGGCAAGCTTATAAAGCTTCTCTCACCAGCTTTAATAAAGCGATTAGGTGTGCCAAGAAATCTTCTTGGCAGGACTACTGCAGCAACATCAATGATTTGTCTGCTTCTGCCAAATTGGTTAAACTTTTGGCTAAAAACAAATCATCTAACCTTAACTGTGTTAAGATGCATAATGGTCACTTCTCTGAGTCGGGCAGTGAGACTTTGTCTGAGATGTTCAGGATTCACTTCCCGAACTGTGTCATTCTTGACAATGTGTGTATCCCCTCTCCTGCTCCTGCTTTTGTCAGTGATAAAGAGGCTTGGGATGTTGCACGCAAGATTGTAACCTATGATAGGGTCGTTTGGGCTATTAAGTCTTTTGGACCTTATAAAACTCCGGGTATGGATGGTATTATTCCTATCCTTCTCAGGGAAGGCATTGCACTGCTTTCTCCTTCTTTATGCAAGATCTTTAGGGCTTGCATTGCTTTAAGGTATGTTCCCACTTTGTGGAGGCACACTCGTGTTGTATTTATCCCTAAGCCCGGAAAAGACAACTATTTTGAGGCTAAGTCTTTTAGACCTATTAGTCTCTCTTCTTTTCTCTTAAAGGCTCTTGAGAAGCTTATTGATAGGCACATTAGGGATACGTTGCTTAGTCGTTCCCCTTTGTCTGTAAATCAGCATGCCTATCAGCCTGGCAGATCTACTACTACTGCTCTTTATGATCTTGCTTTTACTGTCGAGAAAAGTGTCTGCTGTAAGGAAGTGGCACTTGCTGTTTTTCTTGACATCGAGGGAGCCTTTGACAGAGTTCCCTCTGGTACGATTTTGTCTGCCCTTGCCTCCAAGGGTGTTGATAAAACTGTCTGTCAGTGGATTGATAATCTACTCTCGTACAGGCTTATCTCTGCTTCGCTTCTGGGGGACACCTTGGTGGCACGTCTTTCTGCTGGTACTCCCCAGGGTGGGGTTCTTTCACCTTTATTATGGTGTATTGTGGTGGACTCCTTGTTGGCTAAGTTATCTAGCATTGGGGTCCACTGTATTGGCTATGCTGATGATATTGCCATTGTGGCCAGGGGCAAGTTTGGCCCGGTGGTCACTGGCTTCATTAACTCGGCCTTGAAAGTGGTGGAGAGCTGGTGTTCTGTTACTGGGCTTTCTGTCAATCCCCTGAAGACATGTTTGGTTGCTTTTCCTAGTGCTAAGCACTTCAAGTCTTCTAAGTTTTCATTTTTTGGACAGCCCATTGCATATTCTTCTTCGGTGAAGTTTTTGGGTGTTTACTTTGACTCCCATTTGGGGTGGAAGAATCATCTTGATTACTGTCTTGCTAAGGCCAAACGAGTCTTTTGGGCTTGTAGAAGTGCTATTGGCAGGACTTGGGGCCTGAGCCCTCGGTCTATTCATTGGATCTACACCATGATTGTTCGCCCGATCATTGCGTATGGGTCCATTGTTTGGTGGTCTAGATCTTCCTTAGTTTCATCTAGGAAGGATCTTACCCGTTTTCAAAGGATGGCGTGTTTGGCTATCACGGGTTGTCTTCGTACAACTCCTACTGCAATCACTGAATTGCTTTTAAACCTTTTGCCTCTGCATTCTTTTATTGAGGCTGAGGCCCTGGTCTGCAGAAAGAGGCTTATGGACCTGGGGTACTGGAAGGGTTATTCGCAATACCTTTCATGGGGTGATCTTGATTCATCTATGTTGACGCATCCTCTCTGTTGTATGCCTTCTGATAATATGCTTGTCAGGCATGTTTTTGATGGGTCTTTCTCTGTTCATTTCCCCTCTAGAGATGACTGGCGAAAGCCTCCCAATTATAGTAAGAACAGGTGTATCGTGTGGTACACTGATGGCTCCAAGCTTGGTAATCGTACTGGAGCTGGAGTTTGTTGTCTGGACAATGGCATTAAGCTCTCTTATTCTCTGGGTCTTCATGCCTCTGTCTTTCAGGCAGAGGTTTATGCTATCCTTATGTGTAGTGTTTTCTGCTTAAAGGCTGGATACTCCAGGAAGCATATCTTCATTTGCTCTGACAGTAGGGCTGCTTTGCTAGCCTTACAAAGCACTGCTATCTCCTCCTACTTGGTCTGGGAGTGTTACTTGGAGCTTTGCAAGCTCTCTCGTCTCAATAAGGTTACTCTGTATTGGGTTCCTGGCCATTCTGGCATTCCCGGCAATGAGATGGCTGATTTCCTTGCCAGGGCGGGCTCTAGTTCCTCTTTTGTTGGCCCTGAGCCGGTTCTTGGCATCTCGGGCAAAAGTTATAGGGATACTGTTCTTAACCACTTTCGGAGGCTTCAGTATTCTAACTGGCTTAACTGTGGTGGCCAGAGGCAGGCTAAAGAGATTAATCTTGGCTTCCCTGGTGACAGATGCAAGGAACTTCTGCGTCTCAATAGGTCCAGTCTCCGTAGGGCTATTGGTCTGTTAACTGGGCACTGTTGCCTTAAAAGGCATCTAAATATAATGAAGATTGTCGGTGATCCCACTTGTCGCGGTTGTCTTCTTAAAGAGGAAACTGCGTTGCACATCCTCTGTGAGTGTGAGTACTTTTCGGCTTACAGGTTTGAGCATCTTGGGCGCCATGTCATTGAGCCCTGGGAGCTTCACAAAATGTCTGTTAGGTCTATGCTGATGTTCGCATCTGCTACTGGGCTCTTTTCATAGGGCCCTTCAGGACTTTCCATTTTTTCAGGACTTGGGGTTGGTACAATAGACCCATGGTCGCGGTGCCTGGCCCCTTGTGGGCCTCCCCTCCATAAGTCATAAGTCATCTATAATCCGCACAACCCTTGGTCCCAGTGAGTGCGGATTAGAGGGAGTTGACTGTACACAGATAAAAACAAAAGTAAATACGGCTTGGTTCGCTTATTACATTTAAATTAATTGCAGTCAAAGGTGCAGTGTAGTTGAATGAAGAATTCAAAGATAATGCGAGTGCTTTCATAGAACATTAATATGTATGAGAATTTAAAACGAGACAGCATGTTTACGCATCATCGTAAACACGTGGCTTCGGCTGCTTCCAGACACATTGCCTTGTTTCTAGACATCCTGTCACCGTGCGAAATCGTCAACTATCGCGGGAAGGAATTCGCCAGCAAAAGGGAACGGGGAATTGGTATGTTTCGACGTAATTAAGAAGCTATGAAGAGACTGAAGAGAGTAAAATTGGGAATAATTCAGCTTGCAAAATAAAACTCTAGGGTACAAACTACGGAGAGATTTAATAAATTCGATTTTATATCTGAGAGTCAACTGATGAATGTGCCTATGTTAATTAACGAATTAAATACCGAAAAAAAAAATGAAGCAAGTCAAATTAACCGATTCTAATAATAATTTAATACACTTATTTTAAATTAGCATTTAAATAAATTCCAGCTACTATTTGTGTTATATTTTATGAAAATGTTCCCAAAATCAATGATCTATTCTGCTTTATAGTTTTTAGTTTGAATTAAACACTAAATTACATTTGTTCCAGTGTAGTTTAGTTTTTTTTTTTTTTTTTTTTTGGTGTTTTATACAGCGATCGTATGCATATTTTAAGACTACTTTTCATTGATAAATAATACACTGGTCAATAGCACGTGATCGACGATGGTTTTAATGGAAATTTTCAACACATCTGTAATCCGGAAAAATCGGTAGCCGGCACCGCGTCATTCCCGCCGATGCCGGATTATCGGTGCTGCACTGTATTGCCAGTACACCAGGTTATTGGTAAACATTGCCCCATATGCTTTAGAAGTAAGTAAATTCCACCAATCCTATGCATAAACAATGAAATATTTAACACTAATAGGAACACACATTCTACACTGCTGGCCACCCAAATTGCAACACCAAGAAAAACAAGAGATATCACAACAAAATTTATTGTGTAGATAACATGTTGACCAAGTAACAAATGATTAAATTTACAGCATTCTATGAAGCGTGGTTCCTGCCAAAATCAGTACCCAGAGTAGCCGCCGTTGTTGGAGATCACAGCTGCCACACGCCTCGGCATTGATTCAAAGAGACTTTGAATGTGTTCTTGGGGTACAGCAGACCAAGCAGCTTCCACACGCTGCCAAAGTTGATCTGGTGTGACAGCTGGGGATGAACTCTGGGTCAGTCGTTGAGCAACCATGGACCACATGTTTTCTATCGGCGAAAGATCCGGAGAGCGCGCCGGCCAGGGAAGCAATTCAATCTGGTGATTGACGAAGAACCCTTGGACAATGCGTGCCACGTGTGGCCGTGCATTATCCTGCTGAAATATGGCTGTTGGCAAGCCCTGAAGGTAAGAAAGGACAACTGGCTCCAACACCTCGGAGATGTAGCGCTGGCTGGTTAAAGTACCAGCAATGCGTACTAGAGGAGTGCGAGAGAGATATCCGATACCGCCCCATACCATAATACCCGGTGCAGGACCAGTGTGACGGTGCATAATGCAGCTGTTCAGCATCCTCTCTCCACGGTGTCTCCAGACTCGAATCCGGACCGTCGTGGTGTTGCATACAGAAGCGTGGACTCGTCAGTAAAAGAGAATTTCATTCCATTCTGTCGTCCACATCCTTCTTTCATCGCACCATTGGCGGCGGAGACGTCTGTGGTTCCGCGTCAGAGGTAGGACAAAAGCAAACGGGACGTCTTGCGGGACAGGACCATTCTGCTGTAAAACGGACGTCGAATGGTACGCGCAGGGACCACTGGATGATGCGTTTACAGGACTGGAATCTGCTGTGATATGGTTCGTGATGTGGGACTGGAGCGGGTCCGTCCACTTGCCATGCGTAACAATCTGCCTGTCATCACGTGGACGTGGTGCACTGAGGTCGATGCGGTCGATTCACGTCTGTCCGTCGTTACCCTCCTGCACCCAACGATCAACATATCCGCATCCACAGTTGTTTTGGTTTTCGTCCAATTACGGACGGACCGATTTTCCCTGAAAAGATAAAACCCACAATCTCGGTATGCCCACTATCCTTCCTCTGTCAAAACTCGGATTACTTGATCAAAAAAAGATGATCGTTGTTTTCCTACGAGGGCATAAATTTATCGTTTTTTTTGAAAAAAAAAAAAGCAAGAAAAAAAAACCACAAATTGCTGTTACTTGAAAAAAACCGTCGAAAAATCTCCAAGCCTTAAAATAGCGCTTTTGAGGTGGGCGCCCACAGGCGCGCTTGATGTGTGCGTCTGCGCTGAAAATTTCTAATCATTTTGCATATTCTCACCTCAGCTAAATGCCATGTTGTTAAAATTTTTCATATTTATTTTGCATGCTTCCCTTCAGGGTGTTTGCATTTTACGATGGCCCAGCAGTGTTAACATTTGTAAATCTAGTAAAAATATCAGCAGGAGTTTTTGAAATATACGTGATAATATATTACGCAATCTAAAACTTTTGTGCCACAGTTAACACAAAACACAAAAAGAAAAACAGCCCCCTCCAAACTCAAAATGAGAAAAAAAGGGAGTAAACCACAAAATTGCTCAGAAACTGCAGAGAGACAAAAAATGAGAAAGCAAGTGTTGCTGTTTTCGTCCTAAAGCAGTCTTAGGTGATAGATGATTAAATCTTGTATTAAATCCATTTTCCCAATTGCATGGAGTGCTTTCATTAGTGGAAAGTAGTTTGGACCCTTGAAATAGGGTGAAAGCCATAAAAAATAAACAGAGGGGGGTAAATTTTCTTAAAATTCCAGGAATGAAGCTGGATTTTCCAGGTTTTTAAAGCAAAATTACATTTTTCCATGAGATTTTCCTGAGTTTTAAGAGCTAATTTTCAATTCCCTGAGGGCGTAGGAACCCTGCTTTTGAGTGCGCAGGAATACTTTAAAACTTTTTTTAAAGCTGCGAGTACAAATGACGATGTTTTGGGGCCATGAGTCTCCTACAAAGAGCAGTAACATAAGAAAAAGACAGTTGAAAGCAAATTAACCCCAACTTCTTTTGTACTTTACAAAAATATTAAAAAATTAATAATGTAGTAAGTATGTACGAATTTTTGTGATTTTTCAAGAACCCTTTTTTTATGAGCACTCAGTTAGCACTCTAACAAGCAGATAATCCAGTCACTTCACTCTCATTATAAGCGAGTTCGACTGCATTTTTGGCTGATGATAGTCTACAAAGCATTCTTCCTATTTTTGCCAGTCCATAAATGTAAAACGGTTGGGAAACACTGGTTTACATGAAACTTTGACCAAGTTTTAATCATCAAAACCTGGGTAGAAAAATTTTTATTTGAAAATGCCAAAATCATCTGAAATTTGTTTAATATCGCTTTATACAAGTATTTCATAATATTTGTATAAAAATTTGTAAAATGAAGTAAGAAATTTAAACTATAAAAATTACAATTTTATAGTTCGAATGACTTATACGTATATTCTTTATCTTTTTAGAAAAATTAGTTTTCCAGCATTAATGAAAATTTTGTGAGGTTGTAGTTGACTTGTTAAATCTGCAAGTCTACTTATATTTATCTGTAAGATTTGAGATAGGTCATTTCCAGACTTTCAAAGTTGTTTTTTTCCCTCTTAAAATTCTGTATTTGACTTGCATATAATATTTCATAAGTGAGAAAAAAAAATTGTATTTTTATAACAATTAAAAAAAAAAATTAACAAAGAATTAAAATAATTCCAAGATCAAAATATTTCATTATAATAAAAATGGATGCATGCATGTATGTGGAGGTGTGTACATTAAGATAACCAGATTTTTGAATAAAGAATTGGGTACAAACCAGTGTTTTCTCCAATTTTGAAAATAAAATTGGTGACATTTATAAATTCAGTGCTCTTCTCAAAATAGCATATATTTATTAAACTAAAGAATTATTAATATTCATAAAACAAAGGCAACAGGATTGCTATCTTTTTAAATTGGGAAGAAATAACTGTTTTGATTAAAATTTTGTCGCCAATTGTTTCACATTTTGAGGACAAACTGAAAAAATTTCTGAAATTAGGGACTAGCCCAGAAAATTACAGATGTTAGGTCACCTTAGTGTACATTCAACATTTACTTCTGAATGACTGGATTAATTAATTTGAAATTTTGTACAGGTATGCAGACAAACATAGAAAAAAACATAGGCTACATCAAAATCTGGAAAATCCAACCATTCACCAATTTTTAGTGATTTTTCGGTTTTGAATTTCTAGTAAATTACACATAATGTATAACAAGTCTCATTTTGTGACCTGAAAACACCATGTTATTACAGGGCCTTATTATCGCATGGGCGAATCAGGACTTTGGCCAGGGGCCCCAGCTCAAAAGGGTCCCCAATTTCAAATTTTGTTCTGAAATATTCTTTCTTATATCAAAATTTTATGAAAAATAAAACAAAATTTATAGTTCGGGGCCCCAAATTCATCAATGCCCGCACCCCTGTGTTACTCTGGTTATTCTCACAATCTTTAAAATTTGTTAAAGTAAATAAATGTCATTCTTTTATGAGAGTCATTAACTGTGAAGTCAACCTGATTTAGTGACTTCGGTTTGCCATTACCTAAAATCATCAAAAATTTTAGTGTAAAATTTCTTAGAAATGTACAAAGTGAAATCACATTCAAATATGATTATACTGATAAACTTAGAATAGAATCAGTAAAAGATTTGTTTACTTTGTGAGCTGCGGCTCTATGCTGGCCAAGTTTTCGAGTACCTTTACAGATGCCAGAAGATGATAATTCTCCTAATCGAACTTGTCCATCACGAGCACAGGTTACTATATGACAGTCACCACTAGAGGGTAAAAATTTTGCCTAAAAAACAACAAATCTGTTTTAAAATCTATAAATGCTAATACATACTTTGAATTCAAAAAAGAAAATACAGAGAGGTTTTCTTAACAGTGATTCTACCATGAAACCACATGTGCTTTCACTACTAGTTTTTTCCCCAAGATAAATGCCAGACACATTAAATTATTCATGGTTTGAAAAGTGATTGGCAACAGTTTGCCAATCACATTTGATGAAAAAATAATTTGGCAGGAATGACTGCCGGGATAATATGTAAGTACCCAAAAATGGTTGTGCTTCACAGGGTTAAAAATATATTGTGATTCAAAATTAATGTTACATTAATTATCTCTGGTAATTGAAACATATTTTTGATTAGAAAAGTTAGTCAAATGAAGAGTAGCTTTTAGATATGGTAAATTTTTTACAAAGGGTTGAATAATTTTTAAAAATATGAAATTTTACATTTACATAGTCCCTTCTTTCCTGTCTTTTATATTTGCAAAATTACTGCCGTGTCAAAAATGGGAGGTAAAAACCTAAATATTTCAAAAACCAAGAATGTGTTAAATGAAATGATTTCTTTTCAAATTTATAATTGGGAAGGCTATTTGAAATCAAAATATATATATTCCTTTCTAATTCATCTTGAAAATATATAGCACTGCTATTCTGATAGTGTTGCAGTTGAACAACTTTTTCCTACAGGAAAAGATATTTTATAGGTAAAATTATCATCACTGTCGGATGATAATTTTAATATGCTAATAATTATAGAGAAACGTGCTCCTAATGCAAAATGATCAATAACTTTAATTGCTACTTTTTTGCATTAAGTGCATATGTTTCAGTGTTTTCTTCCCAAAGGCATCAAATACTTAATCTAATACTAAAGTATCAGTTTTACTTACCTGTGCACCAAAGCAAAGCCTCTTCTATACAAATAAATACTGCTTTAACAACAGTGCAACTTTTAGGTGGTTAACTTTTTGAAAAGTTAATGCTTTAATGATTGTCAAAGTTAGGGATGCACCGAATACCATATTTTGCCGAATATAGAATATTCTGTTCAAATTCTAACCGAATATTCGGCCAAATACCAAATACTTGGTTAAAATTTATTAAACCGTTATTTAACTTTGATTGCAATGATTAATTTAATTAGTTTTTTTCTAAACAATATTTCATATGGTGTAAAACTTCAAAAATTAAAATTCTGCAAAATTTAATAGTTAGTTAAATGATAAAAACCTGCAAAAAGGTACAAATTATTTTCGTCCTATATTAATTCTGAAGAGCTTCTGGATATACTGGACCTTATAAAAAAATGGAAAGTAGGGAAAAAAAGTAAGAAAATCTGAAACACCTTCAGATTTTAAATACGCACTACAGTACTAAATATTAAAAGTGTATTATATTCCATGGGTCTTCCTTATTTTCGTTCTTTATTTCAATAAGTTGGAAAGTACATCAATTCAAGAGTGCGATTACACAAAATTAAAATTGATATTTCTAACATCCTTTTCCTGGATGTAATACATCTTCTATATAAATAAAATTAGACTTCTGTCTGTACATTTCTTGGAATTCAAAAATTTTGCGATTTCTATCCGTTTCAAGCACCCAGGAATCCGATGCAACCCTCAAAAAAAAGTTTGTCTGTCTGTCATTCAGTCAGTGACGCTTTTTTTTGTTTAAGCATCACGTAAAAACGACTGAAGCGAATGATATGAAATTTGGTGTCATGATAGGTGGTCACTCAACTTAAAACATAGGCGTCGAATTTTTAAAAAATCTTGATTAGATTTCCAGATTTTGCGAAAATCGTTTCAAACTGCGTAAATTTGTGTTCAAGCATCATGCAAAAACGACAGAAGCGAATGATACGAAATTGGGTGTCATGATAGGTGGTCACTCAACTTAAAACATAGGCGTCCAATTTTTAAAAAATCTTGGTTGGATTTTGAGATTTTGCGAAAATCCTTTCAAACTGCGTAAATTTGTGTTCAAGCATCACGTAAAAACGACTGAAGCGAATGATATGAAATTGGGTGTCGTGATAGGTGGTCACTCAACTTAAAACATAGGCGTCCAATTTTTAAAAAATCCTGATTGGAGTTTGAGATTTTGCGAAAATCCTTTCAAACTGTGTAAATTTGTGCTCAAGCATCACGTAAAAACGACTGAAGCGAATGATATGAAATTGAGTGAGATGATAGGTGGTCACAACTTAAAACATAGGCGTCGAATTTTTAAAAAATCTTGATTAGATTAGTTAAAATTTTTTATTTGGGAATACCTTATTCCCCCGTACATGATATATATTTCGGTTACACACATAACCATCATCAGTCGTTTCTGGATCTCTCACTAATGGCCTTCTTCTTGAAAGTTTGATGAATGACGTCATCCCATGATTGGTCGATTGCATGAAGCGCATCGTTCATACAATCGACCAATCATGGGATGACGTCATTCATCGAAATTTCAACGATGCGCTTCATACAATCGACCAATCATGGGATGACGTCTTTCATCGAACTTTCAAGAAGAAGGCCATTAGTGAGAGATCCAGAAACGACTGATGATGGTTATGTGTGTAACCGAAATATATATCATGTACGGGGGAATAAGGTATTCCCAAATAAAAAATTTTAACTAATTAATCCGCCGTATTAAATAATGTTTTATATGTTTTTATCTTGATTAGATTTTCAGATTTTGCGAAAATCATTTCAAACTGCGTAAATTTGTGTTCAAGCATCACGCAAAAACGACTGAAGCGAATGATATGAAATTGGGTGTCATGATAGGTGGTCACTCAACTTAAAACATGGGCGTCCAATTTTTTAAAAATCCTGATTGGATTTTGAGATTTTGCGAAAATCCTTTCAAACTGCGTAAATTTGTGTTCAAGCATCACGTAAAAACGACTGAAGCGAATGATATGAAATTGGGTGTCATGATAGGTGGTCACTCAACTTAAAACATAGGCGTCCAATTTTTAAAAAATCTTGATTGGATTTTGAGATTTTGCGAAAATCCTTTCAAACTGCGTAAATTTGTGTTCAAGCATCACGTAAAAACGACTAAAGCGAATGATATGAAATTGGGTGTCATGATAGGTGGTCACTCAACTTAGAACATAGGCGTCGAATTTTCAAAAAATCTTGATTGGATTTTGAGATTTTGCGAAAATCCTTTCAAACTGCGTAAATTTGTGTTCAAGCATCACGTAAAAACGACTGAAGCGAATGATATGAAATTGGGTGTCATGATAGGTAGTCACTCATCTTAAAACATAGGCGTCGAATTTTTAAAAAATCTTGATTGGATTTTGAGATTTTGCGAAAATCCTTTCAAACTGCGTAAATTTGTGTTCGAGCATCACGTAAAAACGACTGAAGCGAATGATATGAAATTGGGTGTCATGATAGGTGCTCACTCAACGTAAAACATAGGCATCGAATTAAAAAAAAATCTTGACTAGATCGAGATTTTGCGAAAATCATTTTAAACTGCGTAAATTTGTGTTCGCACATCACGTAATAACTGCAAAGGTGAAAAAATGATATTTGGTGAAATGATAGGTGGTCACTCACCTTAAACTAAGCATCTAATTAAAAAAAATTGATCAGATTTCGAGATTTTGCGAAAATCGTTTAAAACTGAGTGAATCTTTTTCCCGCATTAAGTAATAATGACTAAAGCGAATGATATGAAATTTGGTCACATGATAGATGGTTGCTCAACATAAACTATAGGTGTCCAATTTTTTAAACATTTTTATTAGATTTTGAGATTTTGTGAAAATTCTCTCAAAATACGCTTATATTTCTTCAAACATCACGTAATAGCGACTAATACGAATGATACGAAATTTAGTAGGTAGTTGCTAATCTTAATTTATAGGCGTTGAAATTTTAAAATATATTGATTACATTTTGAGATTTTGCGAAAATCGTTTTAAAATGCTGAAATTTTGTTCCAGCATCACGAAATAAAGACTCCAGGGAATGGAACGAAATTGGGTGACAGGATAGGTTGTCACTCAACTTAAATTCTAGCCTTCAAAATTTTTCAAAAATGTTGATTAGATTTTGAGATTTTGCGAAAATTATTTCAATATGCGTCAATATTCGTTCGCGCATCACATAATTACGACCAAAGCGAATGAAATGATATTACTTAGTTACTCTCTAACCTGTAATATTTTAACAATACATAAAAATTATAACTTCGCTTTCTTTACTTTGGCAACATACTACATCCATTCTGTGTACTCCTACAATGCTGACGAAAGTTCTTGCTTTTTGGAAATTTGCATTCACTAACCCGTCAAGGACGGGTACTTCAGCTAGTTAGAAATAGATGGAGAAAAGCTGCGCAGAAAAATGCACAATTCCAACTGAATGAAAATTTCAAAAACTTATTCTCAGGAGTATTCAGCAGACGATAAAATTACGATAAATTGCACCAAGCGTTAGAATCATCTCCTCAAAATCGCACATCAACCATTTTATTTTTAGCCAAATTAAAAAGTTGCATATTTTAGTCTGGGAAAATTTCCAAATCCTATTTTTCTTTTGAGTATAAAACATTTCATTCCTGCTCTGATTTCACCTGCACGATATTTTAATTAAAAAACAACCTTACAAATAATCTAAACACAAAAAAATCTTTATTCTTTTATTTTTACTTCAAGAGTCTGAATCATTTAACAAACTTGCCAAATATGGCAACCTAGATATGCTTAAATTCTCACGCATTCCACTGTGGGGTTGCAATTGAGAAATGGCAAAGCGAAAAAATTAGCCTTTTGCGACATGTTTTTTATCGATATCTTCAAAAATAATTCAAATTTCAAAAAAAATCGCTTCGATGTATGCCGGGACCCTTCCTGGAGAATTTCTATACAAAATTTGGTAGGTCTACGATCACCCGTTTCGGAGCTACACAGACAAACACACTAACCAAACAACTAACTGACAGTTTACACTCTGTTTTATTTATATAGATTAATAATTTTTTTAAATTTTAGTGAAATGCTGGTAATTTTTTTACCTGCATATTTTATTTAAAAAATTAGCAGTTAATTGACTTTACATATTTATGAACACTTAATGTTATAATTTTTTTTTTTCCTGGTAACTGTTTCAAATTTAAATCAGTTTATAATAGCAAGGCTAATGTAATGTGTCATACGATTTAAGAAAAATTAAAAAGCAACAAAATTCAAATATAACATCCGAGAGTTTTCTCTTACATTAAAACTAATTTCATTGTGATATTAGTTTGTGTGATTGTGGAATGCTATGTTAGGGCTAACTGCCAAGGATGGGGGTGCCTTGGTAAGGAGGACTTTCTAAGGGTTTCTAACGCTTACTCACATGTGATATTAGTAAGTAACAACTTTAATAAATTTAGTACTATGGTACTATACTATATCTTTCATTCATGTTATAAAAAATATGTATTTATTCACCGATTGGTGAATACTTAAATTTGTTTAGTATTTGGTTGCCGAATATTTAAGTATTCGGCTGAACCGAATATTCGGTTTGTCTGCCGAATAGGCAGTATACCGAATACCAACCGAATATTCGGTGCATCCCTAGTCAAAGTTAACTTTTTGAGTAGTGAATTAACAATTAAGTTAGTTAACTTTTGTATTGCATTGCCTACCTCTGATAGCTTTGAAAGTTTCCGGATATTTGGAGGGGAGGGGAGAGTTTTGAGTAGTACTTGCTTATTATCCCATCAACCATTTTTATAACTTTTTTTCTGCAAACAGAGCAATTATCCACCAAAAATGTAAAACTATTACTCAATTCCAAATTTTGTTAACGCTATTTATACTATACAGCTGTACACTTTTTCCGTACAATGCCAGTTATAAGAGTCTTGGTTGCCAAAGATGAACGATAATTTGATATGATCTACGGTATATTAGGTAAGTACCATTTTTTATAATACAAATTAAAATGTACTAGCCGCCAAAGCGGCTAGCTTCACGCCTCATACCTTACTGTTCTTTATACTTACTGCAATGTGGACTAAATTTCTGTACTCATTTCAATGACAATCATTTTTCTTAGTTTTAACATTTGTCATTAAATTTATTTAGGTTAGGGTTGCTACACATTTTGGGTGTCATCACAAAAGCCGATGTTGAAACAGCAAATGGCTAAAATGTACTTTAACCTAATGCATGGTAACATTTTTTAGATAGGCGATTAATGCGCCAAGCATTGAAATTCGATATTTTAAAGCTGTGAAAAAGTCCGAAAAATCTTGCATTTTTGTTTGTGTGATAATGACAACGCTACGCTAGGGCGATCGCTGAGGATGGGGTATGCCTTGGTACGAGGACTTTCTAAGGGGTTCTCACGCATATTCATGTTACATCATGAGAAAACCTACCAAAACTCTAGACTGTTGGATTGGCAGCCGTGGGATGGGACCCGAACCCGGGACCTCCACACTTCGGCCTTCTACCATTTTCAGTGACATAAACACTGTGACATGGTGAAGTAGTCTTGCATTTTTGAGTATCCATTATTGTTATTTTGTAATCTAGCTACTGTGCGACATATGCTTGCTCCAGAGTTCACATTTACTCAGATTTTTGAGTAATTTACCCAAATTTTGTTGACTGTGATGCAAAAAAGTACACATCGTGGGTTTTGTATACGCGAAAACCCATATTTCTCAAGATAATGGGCTTTTGTCACCCACCTTTATCAGACTTCAGCGCAATTCCTTTTGCTCCTTTTGACATCATTGAACTGTTTAATTTGGATTTTTGCACATGTATTACTGTATTGCACTGATGTTTATGTCTAGATCTTGCCGTTCGCAACATAGAAATATTGCCGATTTTTGTACCGCATAAGTTAGCATATTATAACAGTAGATATACTTGCTCCACTTGACATCATTGAACTGTTAATTTGGAGTTTCTCACTGCGATATTTTTATTGCACTAATGTTTACATCTTGCTGTTGCCATTCGCAGTGTTGAAATATCGTCGATTTTGGTATCGTATATGTTAGTGTATTATATAAGTAGATATTTAAAAATGAAAGTCTAAAAATCTTTTAAGATTATTTTGATAAATGATTAATATAAATACAAGATTATGATTATTAGATTCAGAAGAAATTCTAATATTTGATACTAAATATAACTTTTATTACCTACTAAACAGAAAACTAACGGTAATGTATGCAGAGATGTGGGGAGGAAAATTTTCGACTATGTTTTTTCGGGAAATTTTCAATGTCAAAAAGACAATTTTTCATGGAACATATTTGAGCTTTCTATATTTTCTTTTATTAGTCAATTTCTGTACTATTTAAGCAAAAAATAGAAGTCATAATTCTAACATTGTAATCTACATGAATAAAATTTAAGTTTGATTCTTTTTATACTTTATAATTCTGCTTCTACTTCAGAGCATGACCTATCAAAGGAATGCACAGACACAATATTCCCTGTTAGTAGTAGTAATTTTGATTTAGATTACCCCATGCTCTCCAGTTCAGAGAGTGACCCAGAAAGTTTGTAGAAAAAATTGTGATTAAAATATTCAAAATAATATTTTATGTTTTTCCAGAAAATTCTTATTGCCTAAATTTTTTCTTTACAACAACAACAAAAAAAAAAAAAAAAAAAAAAAAAAGGAAAGAAATCAGCGCTAACATATTTTTATAGTAATTTGTTTTTTCGTGAAATGTGTTAGAATAACTAATTTTTTATTTTTGGCAGAGAAATATGCAGTTATTTTGGAACATATTTTATTTCCATTTCAGCTATTCATAGATCAATTTAATAAATAAAATATTTTGTCCAATATGGTATTTTTTAATGAATTACTGAGACATTATTGGGGTACAATAATTATTAAAGAATTATATTTTAAATCATCAGCTTTATACACGATTAAAAACTTTTAAATCACAATTTCTGTGCTTTGTTAAAAATGGAATTTAGCTTATATTTTGTTGAAAGGGGAAAACTCAAAAGGACATCACAGAGCTGATAATAATACTACAGTTTTGTTTACTTGTAGCTTCTAGTGAAAGCGAGTTTAATATTACAATACCTTATTATGTTAATGGCTGAGAAAATTTTCCGGAAAACCCACAACTCTAATAGTATGTAAGGATATTCATTATCCACTGTGAACAGCTCTTAAGGAATGCAGTACATTAAAAGCTCATTCATGAGAGGATGGGGAAAGATTGAAATTAGAATTTTGTTACAAATATATGCAAGGTAATTTATTTTATTTTTTTAATTTTTTTTACTGACACTATTCAGAAGTACCTGTTTGTAGCTTGATCTAACAAACAAGAAGGTGCCTAACTTGCAATGGAGGTTAATGATGAATGATGATATAAAAAAGTAAGATTATGTTTTTAAAAATTGCCTGTATGAATATTTATGGCACTGCAGAATGTAAAAAGTGTTACAAAATAAAAAGAAAACATGCAAAATTACGATGAAATGTTCATTTTTTTTTTTTTTTACATTGTATACCACCATAAATAGCCCTATTGATAATTTCTGAACCTTTTTTTGTTTGAGGGGTTGGGGGGCATGCAATTCTACAGCCCATGTCACCATTAGTCTTTGTAGCAAGTTTGTAGCATTTTGGCTGTTAGATCAATCAACTGGTGCTTCTAAATAGTGATAGTACATAAAAGAAATCACCATGAATTTTCTGAGTGTCCATAGTAATTTTTTACTTTACCCATATTTCTGACCCCTTTCCCCCTTTTATTTTTCATTATTTCTAAATTCTTTTAGTTTTTCTGTTCATGTAGCAACCCTGAAATTGCAAAAGATTTTAAAAAAGAGTGATTTAGTTAAAAACTTGCCTCATAATTATAGCCTAAAAGCGATCTTGCACTAGAAGGGTTATGTTGTGCATAATCAGATCGATACATATTCTGCTTTCTGTACTTTATACAGCGATTTCGCGATAAGTCGAATATCCAGCAGTGTCAAAGTTTTTACGCAGTCCAGGTCTGATTCAATACAAATTTAAGAGTATTCGAACTTACGATAAGTTGAAGTTTACTGGCAGTCCCCAGGAATTCGACTTATTGCAAAATCACTGTATTATGCATGGATGAAAAAGTTTCTATCACATTACAAAAGTGTATAGAATTTTTCGACTTTATAGAAAAACATTTTTTGAAAATATAATAAATAAGATTTAAAAACTTATACATCACTCACTCTAGTATGATAAACTTAAATTAGGTCAATATGGACAGAATAATTATTACCATTTTTCTTTTTTTACTAACTCAAAAATATATCTGTATATGCATTAAACTTACTTGAAAAACATTGCTAGTATGTCCACTGTTGTAAGTTAAAATAGGCACAGATGTAGTCCAGTCCCATAAAATAACATCTAAATCATCAGAACCAGTAACTAACTTAGTGCCAGTTGTATTAAAGTTCAAAGCATTCACACAACCATCATGTTTCTTCATCTTGTACATAAGTTCTAACCTTTGTACAACATGAAGACTCCCATAGCATTGAAAACGAAATAGGTCTGGAGAATAGTTATTTGAAAAGCCATACTGTCGATTTATTGCAGCTTTAGGAGCAGACCAACGATGCACAGGTCTAGGAGTGGATGGGGTAGGATCAAATTTCTTTTCCTCTTCTTCTCTCTTTCGGTTTTCTTCTTCATGCATCCTCTTCTGCTCTTCAACATCCTCTTCGTCGGATGATAAATCCAAATTCTTCCTTTTACATTTTTTTGACCGCTTGTGTGTTTTCATACTATCACTGCAATCAGCAGCACTTGAGGAACCTTCCACAACCTTAGTGTCAGTTATGTCAGCATCACTATCAGAAATGTCACTTGTTTCAAAAGTTCTAAATTTATCCGTGCCTTTTGCTTCTGCTCCAGTGGAGCATGACTCTAAGTTACCAGAATCTGGACTATTAAGCTCACTGTGATTGTGGTCCTCATTTGCTTTAGCTGCAAAATTGCTGACACCAGAATCACTCAACTCATCAGAATTATCACTTTCAGGCATGACATTTATTCCACTGTCATCTTTTTTAAGTCTTTTACCACCAGCAGGGCATTTATCCGAGCTCTTTCTGTCAGAGCTTGAAGTAGAATTAGATGCTTCTGATGAATCTTTCTTGCTCATTCCATTAGATGTACTAGTTCCATCTTCATTCGAATCCATTTTAATAGATAGTTTTATTCTTTAACTTTAAATGTTTTCTCATATATATCTAAAAAAGAAAATATATTTTACATTACAAAATAAATAAATATCATGATAAACAGAAAGATCAGAGCCTGATCATACTTAGATGCGGGCCCTGGGGCAAGAGGTTATTTTGGGGCCCCTATACTATAACAAGCATTTTAACTTATTTTTGATTGCTGTTGTATTTTTCTTGCATAAAAATAAAATATTTTAAAAGAATTCTAAAATTGAGTTAAAAATTACCTTTATATTAATACTCATTTAAAACAAGACTATGTATTTAAAATTGATTTTAATATTTTTTAATCCATTTATATTATTAGCGTATATGTGTGTTAAGTCAAGGAATAAGAATTACATAGCACAACACCAAGTTTCGCATGCCAGAAAATTTTCCTGGTATACCAAAAAATTTTTGAAATTTTCTTTTCTTCATTATATTATAAAAAGCATTAATTATTAGATATTTTCTGATAAGCATATATGGCCATAAGTTTTTAAAAACACTTAATTTCTTATTTATTGATCCATGTGTATTAGAGATGAGTTAGAAGAACAGAAAATAACTCTCCAAGTCTATTTATTGTTACATAATTATGATATAGATATTATAAAGGAAATTTAGCTAAAAAATTATTATTGCAGTATATATAAATTGCTAATACAGGGTGTCTACCAAATTTCTGAAAGTCAATTTCCTGACTTTTGGGAGGTCCCGGGAAAAAAATTCCTGACCAATACATTTTACTTTGGGGAATTGCACAATGCCCTCTCCTTTGTATTTATATTTGCATATTTTGTACAACTTCTTGAAATACAGGATTAAGCTTTCATCAATTAAAAGAAACAGAAGTAGTCCCAATTTATGATAGAATTAACTAACTGTTCTTGGAAAGACGGTCCTAACCCATAAGTTACCAAGTAAGATACTTTGTCTTTTACCCTCCCGTCACGATTAATGAGCCCCCATTTTTCCCTCCTTATACAAACACATCGCTTGATGCTTTCACCGTCCCAAAAATGCATTGCAGTTGCTTTCGGTTTGCAGTCTGACAATTAGAGAGGGAGGGTAAAAAAAAGGACGCGGAAAAAAAATTAATTCTTTTGGTGAATTTTCCGGACCCATTACCCAATTTCCCGGTTTTTTTCCAGACTTTCCGGACCCATTTTCCAATTTCCCGGCTTTTTCCAGACTTTCCGAAGCGGTAGACATCCTGTAATACAATAAATTGGGAGATTTGGGGGGGGGGGCTTATTTTTTAGGGGCCAGGGCTACTGCCTCGCATTTGCCCATGTGTGATAATCAGGCTCTGAGTAAGATTATTAATTACAATATTAGAAATGGGAGAAGGACAGGGAGAGGATAAGCTTGAATCCCATTTCATCTTTGTTTGCCATTATCAGGGGTGTAGCTACCGCCGTATCAATTATACGGGGCCCCGGGCCACGGGGGCCCCCAACGTGCGTAAGCAAAAATTAATAAAAACTTCCCTTTTTTTTTTTTAGAAATGGAAAAAGTCAAAAAAAGCAATTTCTTCTTTTTCCCCATGTAAAGCGTGCATTCAAAAGTTGGCAACACCCTACATCGGTTATCGCAGACTGCGGGATTTCCCCACTGCCCGCGCAGATTAAATTTAGTTTTAAACAATGCTGCGAAACATGTTCATGAAGTGTCGACTTTTTTCGATAATTTAGAAAAAATATATACTTTTTTTGGCAATAGTATACAATGCTGGGCAATGTTAAGTGACGATTCATCTGAAAAATATTTAATTACCCTTAAAAAGGTATGTCTTACCAGGTGGTCTTCAAGGAACGACGCTTTTTAGCGGTAAAGAAAAATTATTTATTAATCATGAAAACTTTGTGCCAACTAAATTTAATTTCGAAAAAAAAAAAAAAAAAAAGATGAACGTGAAGAATGTAAAAATATAATTAACATTTTAGAGAGTTATGATTTCTTAGTGCTTGTCACATTTTTTTCTTCACTATTTGAAATCATTAATCCTGTTTCTAAAGCTCTAGAGCATGAAAATAATGACTTACAGAAAACTAGTATTTTATTAAGTAATCATTTGAATGGACTGTGCGAATTAAGAAATCAAAATTCATTCAATCGTTTGCTAAATGAGTCCAAAGATGTCGAAAGATGCAAAAGAATGGAGGGTAACAACTGTTTTTAAAAACAAAAGGCGAAAGATAACGAAGCGTTTTTTTGATGAGTTATCACAAGATGAGAGAATTTCAGACCCGGAATCCTATTTTAAAGTCAATGTCTACTATTGTTGTTTAGATATATTAATTTCTCAAATTAAACAGAGATTTCAGAGCCTTTGTGACCTGAGTAGTATGTTCGAAATATTACAACCGGGGGAAACTCCTGTCTTCTTCAAACGAAGAGATATTAAACGCTTCTGGAAAACTGTCAACTATTCAGTAAAGACATCCCAGTCAGTCGCGGATCCACGCGGGTGGGGACTCGAGCCCCCACCCAGAGCTAGAAATACACTATGGATTAGGAAAGTTAAAAATTTTTTTTAATTTTCACATGAACTGAAATTTAAAAAGTAGCACTGTATATACAGTTGATTCTCTGTTTAACGACGATCTCTTTCCAAAGACGATATTTCAAAGTCCCAGCAACTCCAAAGTAAAAAATTTCTATTCAAAGACGACATTGTTTCTGTTTAACAACGATTTTTTTTTTTTTCATCTTAAACTACAGGAACAGGGGGGAAAATTTTTAAGAGCGGGAAAAAAATGTCGAGGAATGTCAAAGGTGCAATTCGCAAGACAATCTCAACTACTTGAGTGTATTTTCAAAGGTACACTGCTGGCCATCGTAAATGCAACACCCTGAAGGAAGCATGCAAATAATATGAAATTTACAACATGCATTAGCTGAGGTGAGATATGCAAATGATTAGAATTTCAGCGCAGACGCACATCAAGCGCGCCTGTGGCGCCACCTCAAAGCGCTATTTAAGGCTTGGAGATTTCGACGGTTTCAAGTACAGCAATTGTGTTTTTCTTGCTTTTTTTTCAAAAAAACGATAAATTATGCCTCGTAGGAAACAACGATCATCTTTTGATCAAGTATCCGAGTTTGACAGAGGAAGGATAGTGGCATACCGAGATTGTGGGTTATCTTTCAGGGAAATCGGTCGTCGTATTGGACGAAACCAAACAACTGTGATGCGGATATGTGATCGTTGGGTGCAGGAGGGTACGACGGACAGACGTGATCGACCGCATCGACCTCAGTGCACCACGTCACGTGATGACAGGCAGATTGTACGCATGGCAGTGACGGACCGCTCAGTCACATCACGAACCATATCACAGCAGATTCAGTCTGTAACGCATCATCCAGTGTCTGCGCGTACCATTCGACGTCGTTTACAGCAGAATGGTCTGTCCGCAAGACGTCCGTTGCTTTGTCTACCTCTGACGCGGAACCACAGACGTCTCCGCCGCCAATGGTGCGATGAAAGAAGGATGTGGACGACAGAATGGAATGAAATTCTCTTTACTGACGAGTCACGCTTCTGTATGCAACACCACGACGGTCGGATTCGAGTCTGGAGACACCGTGGAGAGAGGATGCTGAACAGCTGCATTATGCACCGTCACACTGGTCCTGCACCGGGTATTATGGTATGGGGCGGTATCGGATATCTCTCTCGCACTCCTCTAGTACGCATTGCCGGTACTTTAACCAGCCAGCGCTACATCTCCGAGGTGTTGGAGCCAGTTGTCCTTTCTTACCTTCAGGGCTTGCCAACAGCCATATTTCAGCAGGATAATGCACGGCCACACGTGGCACGCATTGTCCAAGGGTTCTTCGTCAATCACCAGATTGAATTGCTTCCCTGGCCGGCGCGCTCTCCGGATCTTTCGCCGATAGAAAACATGTGGTCCATGGTTGCTCAACGACTGACCCAGAGTTCATCCCCAGCTGTCACACCAGATCAACTTTGGCAACGTGTGGAAGCTGCTTGGTCTGCTGTACCCCAAGAACACATTCAAAGTCTCTTTGAATCAATGCCGAGGCGTGTGGCAGCTGTGATCTCCAACAACGGCGGCTACTCTGGGTACTGATTTTGGCAGGAACCACGCTTCATAGAATGCTGTAAATTTAATCATTTGTTACTTGGTCAACATGTTATCTACACAATAAATTTTGTTGTGATATCTCTTGTTTTTCTTGGTGTTGCAATTTGGGTGGCCAGCAGTGTATTTTAGAAGCAAAGAGAAAATTCTTTAAGCAGCAGAAAAATTTAGTTCGGGATCCAAATCCAAACGGCCGAAAAGTCAATGTGGCCGATTGTAAGAGTTTGCCAACATTCTAATTTCTGGGCCCCACCATGGCTGAGTGGATAAGACACTCGACATGATAGACGGCTGAAGTGCGAAAGGTTCCGCGTTTGGGCCTACCGCGCGGCTGTCGATCTAACAGTCTGGAGTTTTGGTCGGTTTTCTCCAGATTTAACTTGAATACGCATTAGAACCTCTGAAAAAATCCCCCGGTCAAGGCAACCGCCCCAGAATGCAGATGCCTCTAGTATAGGCTTGCCACATAACATCACATAACTCAAATTTCTGAAGGGCCGATGAATAGCTGAGCGCATAGTGCTCGCAACTGGGAGAAGAAAAGTGCCTGGTTCAAACTCAGGTCGCTTCCATCAATCTAGCCATTCGGAGTCTTACACAGTTTTCTCCGAAACTTCTCATAAATACGGATTAAGACCCCTTATTAAAACCCTCACATAGGGCACACCGTTCTGGGCCTAGATGCCTCATGTAGATAATTGTTCGTATTACCAAGATAAAATAAAATCAAGCAATTACTGCAGTGCTGTTATTCTGGCAGAAAAATTTGGAATGCAAAATTTTCAGGCATCGGCTGGTTAGCTAGAAAAATTCATAAAATGGAAGCTGACGGATTTCGCATTAGAGAAAATCTGGAAGAAAGAATAACGGGAAGGCGAAAAATGAAACAACTGACTCATTTTGATTTTCTCGAAACCTAATTTTATTGTATTGCTTGTTTTTACTACCTTTTTTTCAGGTAACTTAAAATAACTTTTTGTGGATAATAAAATAATATAATGATAATTAAAGTAACATCTTTAAACAGGCCAATATATCAAGAAAAATATTCACAGTCCTAAGAATGTAAAGTGTAACGGGTAGGTGTTGGTGATGTAGGATTATGGCCAATTATCTGCACATGGAATCTAAACCGATGGGTAGGGTGCACTCCGTGGGAGTCTTTCTAAGGGGTCATAACCCTTATTTACTCTAAGTTTCGGAGGAAAGCACGGAAAATTCCCAACAGTTAGGTCAGCGGACACGAACTGGTTTTGAACCAGGCACCTTCGAGAGAGTAAAGGGAAATGTTATTCTTTTACAAATTCTGTTTATGGAAGATCTCTATTTAAGGACGATTTTTCATATTTTCACAGTTCCTTGAAAGTCGTTAAACAGAGAACCAGCTATATACAGTAGAAGATCGATATACGGCAATTCTATAAACCGCAATTCTCCATAAACCGCATTAACACTGCAGATGTAAACAGAGAAAATCACAATTAAGAAATTTCTACAATCTGCTTTATTTATTTATTTTTTTTAATTGCTTTCCTAGGAAATTAATTTTGAGACATTAGATAAATCCCACAACATGCCAAGCTTAAAATAAACAATTATTCTCCCATGCATGCATTATGCATTATCAGCATAACAGCTGGCCGGCCGGGTTGAAGAGCAAGGAATGTTTACTTTAATAAAACCACGAACCTCTCCCTTTTTCCCTCCACTACCTAACCACTCTCTTTCTCCCTCCTCTACCATTGACTTCCCAAACAGACGTTTATTTATTTAGTTATATTTCTCTTTGTAAATTGATTTGTTTTATAGTTTTATATTAAATCGTATGCTGTTATTTGGCTTCCTAAATCATACGCATAGCATCACCAAAAGTTTTTTTTTATGTCTGTGCGTGTGGGTGGGAGAATGCACATAGCATATTCTAAAGTAAAAATAGCCATGTTTCTTTAAGTTTGGCAAGAAGAAAGGTTTTAAAATGAATGGTTTTCTAAACAAAGTTGGGGGGGCATTCAATGCATTGTGCACAAAATGGAAAGTACTCAGTTTGCAAACCTGCATTAAGAAAACATTTTGAATATTTGGTAATGGATGATAAGTCACAAATTGTTAATCATTTGACCAGTGCTGAAATAATTTCCCCAGTTTCAAAACAAGAGGAAAACAATTCTGAAACAGAATCAAATGCTGGAGAGAAAGTTGAAAAACTTTCAGAATCTGAAGAAATTTCCATAAGAGATCAATATTTTAAATTCCTAGAAACACAAGACTGCGTAAACAAAGTAAAATTATTACCTGTTCAAAGGCTGCAAGAAAAGTTATTTGTTGAGAGATTGCAAATTCTAAAACAAATCAAAATTAATATATTGTTTAACAAATAAACTTTAATGCTTTTGGTATTTTCAATTTATTTATTTTTTCTGTAAATTAATAAATTCCATTTTTTTGTTTTTTAAATTAGTATTTGTATTTAAAAAAAGTTTTAAGCATTATATTTATGTGTTCTAGCTATATTTTAATATGCTTACTAGGGAAGTTTAATGATATAAGTGAATGATCCATATAACGCAAAATTCTATATAATGCAAGACCTTGCGTTTCGAGGTTTGCATTATAAAGATCTTCTACTGTGTATATATATATATATATTATATAACACATAAAATTAAACATCCTCTCAAAATTCAAAATATCTATTTGCTTGCTTCAAAATTCTTCAGGGCGTAGTGACTTTTGTTTTAAACAAAGGATTTGTATCAGGATCTAAATCTAATTTAAACGCAAGTAATATAGCTCCCCTCTTTCCCACAGTATGCTGTCGCCATACGTGATCCGAGGTTATATAATTTGAAACGTAGCTCGGAGCTGAGATTTTTCGTGACTTCACTTGCCATGTAAAACTATGTGAAACTAAATAAAAATATGTCTTCGTAAACTCGCAAGATCTCCTTTTGCTTGGCCCAACTAAGAGTACTAGCAGCGGGCGGCCGGGGCTATGCCAGAGTCCCGAGCCTTCTCGCCTCTCCTGAACCTGACGACGATGTTATGATCTTACGCCATGCCAACCATTATGTCCCCGTTTTCTTTTATTTATATATATATATATATATGTGTGTGTAACATTACAAGTTGTTCCCAATGGTTATTTGTGAACAATAAATATCCCAACTCTTATGTGTATTTAATTTCTGACTTACCTGAATTGTGAAACTCTCCAACTTTAAGTGGCAGCAGTATAGCAGTGCCACAATAAAAGGTTAAGATAAAGTTTCAACAACTTAAAGTTAATTAAATAAATTCCCAAAGACAAGCAGTTTAATTCAAATGCTAAATGAACTTAAAGGAGTAACTTTTGTTAAATTTAAACCTCGCTTTAACCGTGGCTTACGTCAACAATCGTTTAAGACGCACGGCTCTGTTCTCCAGTTCGTCAACAGCCGCCATCTTGGACGGACGTAATGGTTGGTTGGCGAAGTGAGTATCGCCCGGAGAAAACTGTTTCAAGCTGTTCATCCAATCACCGATGCGCTCCCGAAGCCCGGTAAACGCCGTTCAACCGCGCAGCCGGAGAACAACTCGGAAATGAGATGCGCAGTCGGCAGTGATAAATAAAAGGAGGAGCTTTCGCCGTAATCGAGGCAGTTAAGCAGATAAGCAGTTAAGCAGACCGATAGCAGGTCGACAGCAGTCGAGGCAGTTAGGCCGATCATGGCAGATCGTCGCCGTTAAGCAATTAGACAGTCAGGCTGTATTAACAGCTGACAGACGTTTTGGCGAGCAGTAATGCTCTTTAAGTTCCAGACATGTTATTTTTAGCCAGCTAAACCTGCTTCTATTTAATCTTTAAAATGATAGTACGTTTTAATCAACATTTAATGCAGATTTTTTTAACCTGTTTTTAAAGTGAAATAGAAGTTAGAATTTCTGTTTGAAGTGTCGTCATATGGAACATCGTGTTTCATCGTAATTTTTACATATCTTAAGGATCTGAAGTTTTCCCGGTGGACTTGTTCTCGTCAAGGTAAAGCAGCCTTTGAAATTGAAATCTAAACGGCTTGTGAAGTTTAAATTCATTAAACTATTTTTTGCCAGTACTTACGAGTTTTTCAGACTGTGATATATTCCTGTACCTAGCTGTGATAAAGTATAACTGTGATATTTAATAGTTTTTTTTTGCAATAAAATCCTGTTCTACAAGTAATTGCTGACTGTGATACATTTCTGTGCCAGACTGCTATAAATAAAAGTAGATGTCTCTCAAATCAGTTGCTATCCTTGTTTCCATAACACTCTTCACTCATGGCCAACCACTTCTCAACACCAATTTTGTTTCCCGGGTGTTGTCATTTCCAAATTTAACCTGGATTGTCGGCACTTGCGGGAACAATAAGGGTTATGGGCTTGCGTTGTAAAGTGAAAGCCCGTGACTGAAGATATTGAATGGAAACCCCCAGTGCCGAGATGGAGGGGCAACTGTAATATTTGAAGAAATTCTTTAAAGAGGTTTAAAGCTTACCCTGAAATCTCCGGAAGTCTTCGATGTTTATCCTGAAATTAGAGATGATTCTGAATCTAAGTTCAATATGAAGTTTAAAGTTGAAATTTTTGACGATTTTGAAGTTTAAAGCTGAAATTTTTGAGGTTTTTGAAGTTTAATGCTGAAATTTTTGATGCTTTTGAAGTTTAAAAATTGAGTTTTTTTTAAGTTAACCCTTGGAAATTTTATTGTCTTTGAAATTTAACATTTTTGAAGTTGAAATTTAGTACATTTCTTTGAAACTTAGAATTTTTGAAAAATTTTTGAAATTTTTGAGAAAGATGGCTAATTCACCAGGGATCTCAACTTTCTACCAAACCGAGAAGTTAAATGCTACAAATTACTCCTCATGGTGTGTTGATATGAAGTTCCTACTCTTGGAGAAAAATTGCTATGAAATTGTGTGCGGTAGGGAGAAAAGCCCGGTGATCAAAGAGGGCGCTGTCACAGAAAAGGATGTAGAGGCATTTAACGTCCGAAAAAGGCTTGCATTATCTATGCTGTACCTCAATGTGCACAGTGATTTCCGACAAATTATCGGTGATTTAGATGACCCGTGTGAAGTTTGGGACCTGTTAAGAAAAAATTTCAAGCCCGACAACCGATGCAGATCTTCAGTGAATTGGTGCAAAGTAGAATTCAGCCGAATGAGAACGTCAATCTTTTTGCCTTACGGATCCAGAGCTTGGCCAACCAGCTCAAGGACAGCGGAAAATCTCTCGATGAAGTTTTTCTGTCATACCAATTTCTTAGAAATCTGCCGTCAAAATTTGATTCAATTGTCCAAAGTGTTCTACGATGGGACAGTGAAAGATTTGTGTTTAAAGACATCGTCTTGGAAGTTGTGGCTGAAGAGACTCGACTAAACCTCCGTGACTCCGATAGAAAGACGTCAACGAAGGAAGCCTTTAGTGTCCAGGGAAACCAGGCAAGGTGTTTCCGGTGCGGTCGTCTGGGACATTTCCAAAGGAACTGTCGTGTCCGTCCAAGGTCTCCTGGCCATCCCAGGAACAGATCTCATAGTCCGGGTGCGTGCAGAGTCTCCAAATCAACATCCAGCCCAGCAGAAACCGAGCGGCAAACGTCCCGAGGTAGACGCCAGAACCCAGGTAACCAGTCGAATAAGAACACTATCCCCAAGACCATTAAAGGTAACAATTTAAGTTTTTTTGTGGCAGAGGCCAATCTAAATTGTAATGTCGACAACCATACGTGGATTTTGGATTCGGCCGCCAGCCACCATTTCTGTAATGATCGCAGCATATTCTCTAATTTTGTGACTGTTGAGAATGAAAATATGGTGCTCGCTCTGGAGGATCTAGAGTTTCCAATTAATGGAAAAGGGGATGTAAAACTTAAATTCGGTAAAAATGAATGTATTTTGAAAAATGTCTTTTTCTCTCCAAAATTAAGGAGAAATTTACTATCAGGCCCCATGCTTGATCAGAACGGTTTTAAATTTGTAGGGGGAAATGGAAAGATTAAAGTCTTTAAGAAAAAATTCTTTGTATTTTCTGCTAAACTCGAACGTGGCTTGTATCACGTATACCCCAGTCCAGTTAAGCCAGCTTGTAATGCAATAAGCAAAAATAACATGAGAGAACTCGAATCATGGCATGCACGTTTCGGTCATGCAGGTGTAGATTTCATCACAAAAACTAGTACTCTAAATGCTGTTAAAGGTTTGCCTAACCTAAAGAAACCCCCAGAATTTTCATGTGAACTTTGCAAATTAAATAAACACAGGCGGGTGTCATTTAAGTCCGTTAGTGGGAGCAAAGTGAGAGGTCTATTAGATCTAATCTGTTTGGACGTTTGGGGTCCATCAAATTTGGTTGGCAAACGTGGGGAAAGATACTATCTGTCAATTATCGATGAATTCTCTAAATATATGACCATTTATCCTATGAAGGAAAAATCAGACGTTTTTGATATATTTACTAGATATGTTTCCCGTGCCGAAAGATCACTTGGGTTAAAAGTTAAAGCTGTGAAAACCGACAATGGGGGTGAGTTTACCAGTAATTACTTTGAAGACTTTTGCATTGAAAAGGGCATAAATCATGAACACACAAACATTTACACGCCCGAGCAAAATGGATCGGCTGAACGACTCAACCAAACTGTTGTAGACGGAGCTAGGACCATTCTCTCAGAAAGTGGTCTTGAAAAAAGCTTTTGGCCAGAGGCCGTGTTATTCTTTGTTCATGTGTGGAACCGGCTATGCCATTCAGAACAGACAAAAACCCCTATAGAGTTGTTTAAAGGAATCAAACCTTCAGTAAGACACCTTCGAAAATTCGGATCAAAAGTTTACGTTGGTACTCCTCGACCCTTGAGAGGAAAGCTTGACCCGAAAGCCAAAGTAGGCATTTTAGTTGGATACGCTTTTAGTACCAAAGGGTATAGAATTTGGATCCCGGAGGAGGAAAGGGTGATAGAAACCTGTAACGTGTCTTTTCCAAAAGTTTCGGAAAATGACAGTGGAGCGGTGCTGGCGCCCAAAGATGATTCTAGCTTTTCTCAAATTGGTGAAGAGAGTCGAGAATCGGTCGAAGACGAAAGTCTCCCGAGTTCCTCTCCCACACCCAGTATAGAGTCCGATGAAGAATCTGATGCAGATGAAAGTATGGATTATAGTACAATTAGCTCTCCTACTTTTCGCGATGCGATTTGGGTAAGAACCGCCGTCCCTCGACCGGATGGATCCAGGACAGATATTTACTTTCATGAGGAGGGTCAGAAGCGTAAACTGAAAAGCTTAAACGAAATCCAGAAATACTGCGAACAGAATAATATTAGGTTTGATGATGTAACTAAAAGTATGTTCAGTTTTAAAGGAAAGGATTCCTTCCAAGGTGTCATTAACCCTAAGCCAAGCAACGCGGAAGTTAAAGATAAAGACAAAAGCTGACTAGTACCTGAAGTCCCTTGTACCTATAAGCAGATGCTCAGGTCCCCACAAATTGAAAAACGGAAAGAGGCCATGGATACAGAGTATCAGAATCTAAGAAATAGAAAAGTTTGGGTTTTAACCAGCCTGCCTCCAGGCAAACAAGTTTTGGGATGCAGATGGGTATTTAACATTAAAAGAGATGAGAAGGGAAACGTCGCGAGATATAAGGCCCGCTTGGTGGCACAGGGATACAACCAAGTCAAGGGCGAATCCTATGACGAAACCTTTTCTCCCGTTATAAACTTTTCTTTAATTAGGCTGTTTTTTTCTCTGTTCGTGGTCTTGTTAAAATGGAAACATATGCAGTGTGATGTTCCCTGTGCGTATCTGTATGCAAATTTGGAAGAGGAAGTTTATATGAAACAACCTGAAGGGTACGTAGAGGCTGGTAGGGAAAATTTAGTTTGTCACTTAAAATGCGCTTTATACGGCCTTCACCAAAGGGGTTGTGCTTGGTATTTCGAACTCAAGAATGTTTTGCTAGAAATTGGACTTGGAAAATTCGAATGGTGCAATTGTACTTTTTTCTCTAATAATTCTGCTGTACTTTTAGTCTATGTAGACGACATAGTCATTTTTGGAAGGACTGAAGATGAGATAGGAAAAATTTTAAACAAACTACAAGGCAAATTCGATTTAAAAATTTTGGGAAAAACCAAAAGGTTACTCGGTGTAGAATTTGAAGAGGCTGATAACGGTCTTATAATCCACCAAATTCCCTACATTGACGAAATTTGCAAAAGATTTGATAAATTTAAATTACCAATCTCATCACTCCCAATCACAAAAAGCGTACAGTACAGTAAATTACAATCGCCTCAAACTAACAGTGAACAATATCAAATGCAAATCTACCCATATAGAAGCATCTTAGGATGCCTATCGTTTCTAGTTAGCCGCACGAGACCCGACATTTCTTATGCCGTAAATATCTTTTCCCAGTTCCAGAGTGACCCGGGCATGGAACATTGGAACGGACTGTTGAAATTACTTGGATACGTAAGAAAGACTAAATCATACAAATTAAAGCTAAAATGTGAAAATATGAATTTAATTGGGTACTCGGATGCAGATTTCGCAGCGAATAGAGACGATAGAATATCCATGGGGGGACAGTTCATCTGTTTAGATAAAGCACCCATAACTTGGCGTACATTCAAAGAGAAGTCAGTTAGCTTATCCACTATGGAAGCTGAATTTCTTGCCGTGGTTGAGAATATCAAAGAACTCACCTGGCTAGATAACGTTCTAAAAGAGGGTAATGATTGTGGGTTAATCAAATATAACGCTAAACCTACTCTATTTGTGGATAACCAGGCTACTTTTGATTTCCTTAAAAGCCCGATAGAAAGTCATAGAACTAAACATATAGATGTTAGATTATTTTTTGTAAGAGATCTGTTTTATAAAGATAAATTTAAAGTAAACTTCATCAGAAGTAAATCTAATATGGCTGACATTTTTACTAAGCCTATCACTCAAAATGAATTGAAAAAGTTTGTTGAGGATGTGTTTGAGATCTAAAATTTTTGATATTTTTGATCCACCACCATATTTTTGAATTTTGATATTTAATGTTTGATAAAATATTAATGTGTTTTGAAAAGTGTCATTTTTTCATTTTGTAAATATGTCATTTAAGCAACTGTTTTTCATGTCATTGAATGAAAGTTTGGTGTGTGAAAATCCTTGGCCAAGGTATGTGTGAATTATGTGTAAGTTATGCGTAAAAGGTATGAGCATAAAGATTGTGCATATTTGAATCTTTGGTGATCACCAGGTCATTAATCATTATCATGTCATAATGTTGTTTGAAAATTTTGCACTTATATATCGTATTTTTTCTTTTTAACGATTTTTGCACTAATATACTGTATTTTTTCTAGTTGATTAAGGTTTTTGGTGGTTGGATTAGGGTTTAAGAGTTTAAACGTTTAAGATTTTCATTGTTTAGAATTGTGCTTAGAATTCAAAGTTTAAGGTATCAAAATTAACATTTAGAATCTTTGTATTTTGATTAAGTAGAATTTTTGAATCTTTTAATTGCCGTTCGCGTCGTTCGAGCATGGGACAACCTGATAAGTGAAAATCCTAACTGTGAAACTAAACATATGTAACTGTGGGAAGTATAGTAAATTTTTGTAATGCTTTAGTGAAACCTTTTTGCATGATTAATTTTGAATCTGTTGGAATTACTTGTGGTTTTAAGTAAAAAGTGTTTTTAAGGTTTAAAAAAGGGACTTTATATTTGAAAAGTATTTGGAACATTGTTTTAAAGTTTTCTGATATTACGTAATGTAACTGCAAAAATTAATTTTTGAAACTTTGCCTGCCTTCTTTTTTTGAATTGTATGGAACATTGTTTTAAAGTTTTCTTGGTACATTGTTTTATTAATCTTTTGAAGCATGTTACTTGCTCGTTACTCGCCTACAGGTATAAATTAATTTGCACATTGTTTTATTGCATTTGTAAAATATGCAATAAAACAATCATAAGGTGGTTATGATGTTTGATTGTTATATTCTTCTAAGTACTAGCAATTGCAGTCCATAAGAGCTGGGAGGAGGGGCTTTTGTTCCCAATGGTTATTTGTGAACAATAAATATTCCAACTCTTATGTGTATTTAATTTCTGACTTACCTGAATTGTGAAACTCTCCAACTTTAAGTGCCACAATAAAAAGTTAAGATAAAGTTTCAACAACTTAAAGTTAATTAAATAAATTCCCAAAGACAAGCAGTTTAATTCAAATGCTAAATGAACTTAAAGGAGTAACTTTTGTTAAATTTAAACCTCGCTTTAACCGTGGCTTACGTCAACAATCGTTTAAGACGCACGGCTCTGCTCTCCAGTTCGTCAACAGCCGCCATCTTGGATGGGCATAATGGTTGGTTGGCGAAGTGAGTATCGCCCGGAGAAAACTGTTTCAAGCTGTTCATCCAATCACCGATGCGCTCCCGAAGCCCGGTAAACGCCGTTCAACCGCGCAGCCGGAGAACAACTCAGAAATGAGATGCGCAGTCGGCAGTGATAAATAAAAGGGGGAGCTTTCGCCGTAATCGAGGCAGTTAAGCAGACCGATAGCAGGTCGACAGCAGTCGAGGCAGTTAGGCCGATCATGGCAGATCGTCGCCGTTAAGCAATTAGACAGTCAGGCTGTATTAACAGCTGACAGACGTTTTGGCGAGCGGTAATGCTCTTTAAGTTCCAGACATGTTATTTTTAGCCAGCTAAACCTGCTTCTATTTAATCTTTAAAATGATAGTACGTTTTAATCAACATTTAAACCGATTTTTTTAACCTGTTTTTAAAGTGAAATAGAAGTTAGAATTTCTGTTTGAAGTGTCGTCATATGGAACATCGTGTTTCATCGTAATTTTTACATATCTTAAGGATCTGGAGTTTTCCCGGTGGACTTGTTCTCGTCAAGGTAAAGCAGCCTTTGAAATTGAAATCTAAACGGCTTGTGAAGTTTAAATTCATTAAACTATTTTTTGCCAGTACTTACGAGTTTTTCAGACTGTGATATATTCCTGTACCTACCTGTGATAAAGCATAACTGTGATATTTAATAGTTTTTTTTGCAATGAAATCCTGTTCTACAAGTAATTGCTGTGATACATTTCTGTGCCAGACTGCTATAAATAAAAGTAGATGTCTCTCAAATCAGTTGCTATCCTTGTTTCCATAACACTCTTCACTCATGGCCAACCACTTCTCAACACCAATTTTGTTTCCCGGGTGTTGTCATTTCCAAATTTAACCTGGATTGTCGGCACTTGCGGGAACACAAGTCAAAAGCCTATGAAAATCCCATATTTCTGGAACTACGCAGTTTAATCTAGCTGGAACAAAGAAATCCGCGTTCAAAAACTGCAATTAATACACGGTCCCTTGCAGTTCCTTTGTAACTTTGTAGACGGTCCCCGCAGCCAGCCACATAGGCGCCTTAAAAGTCATAACAAACCCTGGGAAAACAGCTGCCCAGTTTTAGCTTTTGGCCAATGGTTGCAACGCGTTTGGTGTCATGTGTCATGACGTCCAAAGCTTTTATAAGGACCTGCGACAGATCAGGAGCAGATTTCCCCGTGACGCAACTGCTAAGATAAGATGTAACCAGTCGTCAAATAAAATCATGTAATCGTACTTGGAGTCCGTCTTATTTCTTCCATCCTTGGCCCAACTACGACTACAAACAGCAGGCAGCCGGGGTCGGCTCTAAGCCAGAGTCTTTACCCAGTCGCGCCGCATCGCCTGTCTGCCCGTCAACGCCTCGCCTAGTACTCCACGCCGAGAATGTGCCACGAATGCCTCTCTCTCTGGTTCACGACTACACAGCACTCCCGCAATAGCGGCTCAGAGTCCCGAGCCATCCCGGAGACCTCAACAGCCATGCCTCACCCTCGCCTTACCACCGGTTCCACGACACAACTCCCATAGCACCCTAATGTTACATAGAAGTCGCTCAGGATTGTACCTTCAGCGGGAAAAAACGATCAACAAACTTCGAAAGCGTTCGTTCCTACACCCCTGCACCGCGAGAGTCCGACATCGTTCCCCCCCCCGAAAGCGCTCATTTCAAGATGATTCATTTGGTCTACATCATGGTTCTTCAATTGTTGCAATCGCAGAGAAGTTGATTTTTTTAAATTTTTGTTCTCCAAGGCACGCCCACATATTTTTTTTTGTTTTGTTTGTGTGTACTCCTCTACTGAGAAAGTGGAAATGCATCTCTAGTTAGCCCAAAATGTTTACCTTTTCTTACATATTTCAATGACTGCATGAGTTATTTGATTCAACGCTATTTCACTCTCTCGTCTGCCAGCTCTGTTGGAAATAACTGAACTCTGACCTCACCAGTGGAGAGAATTTACTGAAAGCAGCTGATGATCAACCGCACCTAAAAGTGTTTATGTGTGTGTAGTTAGCGTGTTGAGAGGTAAGTGAATTAAAAAGAAAAAAGAGAGAGAAGAACATTGAATTGTGTAATTCTGTTCTTATGACTAATAAACTGAGTTTGATTAATGAAATTATATAAACTGATTGCATAAATATTAAATTAGAACTTTTTTATTATTTTGAAAATATATTAGTGTTTGTTTTTATTTTTAAAAGAGAAGAAGAAAAAGGACAAAATAATTAAAAACTTAATTAAGAATCATTTATTTTAAATCTTTATTATTTTTGTGTATTTTAGTTTTGATAATATATTATTTCTTTAAATAGTTCACAATGATTTCAATTGTATTTATGTTTTGTTTTATTTTAATTTGATTTTGGTAGCATAATTTATTGAATAAGAGTATATAAAATAAAAAATATTATTATTACATGTTTTTGCGATCAGGTAAAAAGGCAAAACAAATAATGACTACGAATAACGAAACTCAAACGATGGCTAACCACGCAAGGGCCACCAACAGTGTTAGCTTAAATAATGAAGAGTTCATAGCTTCCTACTGGCCTGAAAGCAATATGAAATTTCGTAATTGGTTGAGTTATTTTGAAAAAATGTGCTCGGAATTTAATAAAACGGAACAGTGGAAAGTCCAAAATGTTAGTAAATATTTAAGTGGCAGTGCCCTCACCGAATTTGTAAATAATGCCCATAACCTAAGTACCTGGCATGATATTGTTGAAGTTTTAAATGAAAGATTTATTTCATGCAGTTCATTTTCATTTGCGGATTTTACGAGTTTAAAACTCGAGAATGATTCGGACTTAGTATCCTATTTTCATAAAAAATTAGAGATAGGCCGAAATTTAAGTTTGTCCAGCGATTTGATTATGGAGGGATTGACGAACGGTCTCCCTTGTAATATACAAGCGTTATTAGTTTTAAAACCCCCCAAAACAGCCACGGAATGGTTAGAAATTGCCTCAAAATTAATAAAGATACAAAAGGTACCAGAGAAAACCCAGCCACGCTCAGTTCCCAACTATACTAGACCATATCCTCAAGGTCCTAGGCCCTTTATACCTAGATACCAGAATCCGAGGATGAGTTATTATTCAAATCGTCCAGGAAACCCTTATAACTCGCGAGTGCCAGACAATACTTGGCCTCGATTTGAGCATTTCCGTCAACCGTACCAGAACATACATTACCAGCAAGATGTTGATTTACTTAGAACACCATGTAGAAATTGTGAGAGACAGGGTATACTTCATGCCTACCATTGGTCAAATACCTGTCCTTTTAGTTAACCTAAAAGGACAGGTATTTGACCAATGGTAGGCATGAACAACAAATGCATGCACACAAATACAACATCAACAAGTCAATCTTTACCCTTGAATACGTCGACCCAAGATATGAGTGACCACTGCCAGAGAGATAAGGTAGAAAATCGATTACTTGCCGTACACATGTACATTCGAATGACACGAAACACTCAAACTTTAACAAAAATTTTAGAAAAAGATGGCCTTCTTCAAATCACATGTGTAATAGACACGGCGTCTACACTCTCTGTAATGCCACAAAATATTGTTGAACAATTTCAATTAACAACAGAGAGAGTTTCTCCTTTGACAGTTAGACAGACTGACGGTTTAATATTTCTAAATAATATTTGTCATGTAAATATTAAAATTGGTAATATTGTTAAAAATGCTGCATTTTTTGTGGTACCGTCACGACTCCCCTATGCTATCCTTGGGTTGCCTGAATGTGCAAAGTTTCAATTAAATATCAACTGTGCTAATTTCAGTGTTTATCAAAATGGACTTGAGTTACAGTTGATTAATGAGCAAACAAGTAATCAACTTTTTTCCTTACATATGCAGAATGATTTTGGCAATAAGGTTCCTTTAAGTTATGATGATCTTTTGTGTAATAATAATGCTTTATTTGATGATTGTTGTGTAAATAATTATAAAAAGAATTCAGAAAGTTCAAATATTTATGTTGGTAATAGCGATAAAAGTGTTCATGATGCAAGTGATTATGATAAAAATAGTAAAAACTTACATAACTTTTATAAAATTGATCTTGTTAATGATATTGAAAATTTAAATGTTGATGAGGAATTAAGGGCTCTTTTACAAAAAATATACAAATGTTTTCTGTTAACAAGTATGATATAGGTAAAATAAGAATGGAGCCCCAAAGAATTGTTTTAACTTCGGATTTGCCTATAAGCTTAAGAGCTTATAGAGCCTCACCAACTGAACAAATAGAAATAAAGAGTCAAGTAAAAGCATTGTTAGAGGCAGGTATAATTAAAGAAAGTCATAGCCCATATTCATCTCCCGTCACTTTAGCTAAAAAGCGTGATGAAGGAAAAACAAGACTTTGTATTGATTTTCGAAAATTAAATTTAATAACAAAAACTGATGCTGAACCGCTACCTCGGATTGATGATATTCTTGATAAATTAAGCCAGGGAAAATTTTTTTCTACTTTGGACCTTACATCAGGTTATTGGCATGTTCCTATACATCCTAAGGATACTGAAAAGCTAGCGTTTGCGACCCCTTTTGGGTTATATGAATGGACTAGGCTTCCCTTTGGGTTTAAAAAATGCACCTGCCATCTTTAATAGAACTATTAGGAGAATTCTAGACAAGTACAAAATTAATTTCGCATGCCACTACTTCGACGATATCATAATTTTTTCAAAAACAAAGGAAGAACATCTTGATCATATAAACCAAATGTTTCAAATTTTCTCTAGAGAAAATATCAAATTGAAGTTAGCTAAGTGTACCTTTTTGCAACAACGAATAAATTTTCTAGGTTATCACATTCATGAAGGAACCATTGCTCCAGATAATGTCAACATTAAAAAAATTAAGAACTTGCAACCACCAAGTAATGTAAAAGAACTCCAAAGATTCTTAGGCACAATTAATGTTTATAATAAATTTATTCCAAATTATGCAAAAGTTCGACATCCATTAAATACATTATTGAAAAAAGGTGTTAAATGGAATTGGACAGAGAAGTGCCAAGAAACTTTTGAGTTTCTTAAAAGTCTACTTATTTCTAAACCGATTTTACAACTCTATGATGTGAACAAAGATTGTCATTTGTTTGTGGATGCCAGTAAAAAACAAATTGGATCAGTTTTAAAATAGGCAGATGAAAACGGTATTTTACACCCAATAGCTTACCATTCTCGTGTTCTAAAAAAGTATGAAGAAAATTATTCCATAACAGAACTTGAATGTCTTGCCATTGTTGACAGTCTAGACAAATTTTATCACTATCTTCATGGGAAAAAATTCACTATTCACACTGATCATGCAGCTTTAGTTTGGCTAAAATCTGTTAAAAATCTCAGGGGTAGGTTATTTCGATGGTCTCTAAAATTAAGCATGTTCGATTATGAGATAAAATATCAAAAAGGTACAGCAAACATTGAGGCTGACATGCTTTCCCGAAATCCTGTTTCAGAATCCATCCAACAAGTTTCTCATTTACTAGAACTACAAGAAATAATTAATTCTCAAAATAAAGACAATGTTCAAGGATCTCGCTACATAAAATTAGGTGATGTGATTTATATTAAGAAAAAGGGTCTTTTAAAAATAGTAGTACCATTTTCATTAAGATCAGAGATACTACGTAAAGCTCATGAAGAATTCAGACACCCCGGAGTAAATAAAACAGTACAATTAATCACACCTCAGTATTATTGGCCCAAGATTACGGAAGATATTAATAATTATGTAAAACATTGCCACGTTTGTAAATTAATAAGAAAAAGAGGCAAAAAAGGTTTGGATTGCTCCAAGAGGTTCCTCCGACAGACCAACCTTTTGAATGCTTAAGCTTAGACACAGTGGGAGGTTTTAATTATTATAACTCAACAAAAAAATACCTACATTTAATAATTGACCATGCTACGCGTTATGCTTGGGCTTTTCCGTCAAAAAGCGTAACTACAGAGACCTACACTAATTGCTTAAAGCAGATCTTCCAAATTCAAACTCCAAAAAAATTATTAACAGACCGAAATGCAGTTTTCACTTCATCCAAATTTAGAAGGTTTTTAGAACGTAACAATGTTAAACAGTTGCTTACCACAACCCACCACCCACAGACAAATGGAAAAGTAGAGAGAAGTAATCAATCTATTGTAACTAGACTCAGGTGTAAAGTTAATAATGCATCAAGTAAGGTCCCTTGGACTACTTTATTAAATGAAGTAATTAATGAATACAATAATACTCCACATTCTGTAACGCAATTTACTCCGGCATACCTATTTTTGGGAATACTACCCTATGAACCACTTGTAAACAAACAAAAATTTTATCCTCCATTGGATGAAGCTAGAAAACTCGCGAAAGAAAGAACAATTAAATACCATAATAAAAATAAAGTTAAATATGATGCGCGATTCATGGAGTCTAAATTTAATGTAGGGGATTTAGTACTGTACGAAGAATTTCAATATCCTAATACGCGAAAATTAGCACCACCATATTCAGGCCCTTATACTATTTTAAAACAAACTTCTAAAGTTAACTATGAAATAGATAAACCAAATTTCCATACAAAACAGAATTCTGAAATTGTACATGCATGTAGATTACGATATTATAATTCAACTGATAATTTCAAATTATATCACGAAGAATGACAATTTTAAAATCTCAGAATCCTATTTATTTGAATTTTTTTTTTATGCTTAACATCACTTGACTTCACATTAGGTGATTAAACATTGCGTTTTGTCTATCAATAATAAAATGAGAAAAAAAAAAAAAAAAAACTGTATGTGAATTTTTTTTGGGGGGGGGATCTGAGAATCAAACTCCCGATTTTGACAAATTCTAATTCTTTTATCTTTCGTAATTTCTCTCCTTCTTGAAGCCTTCTGTTCTATCACCCACCTCTAAACTTAGTTTTGGAAGTCATCCCAAGTAGCTGTAAATTTTGCTACTCACTTTTTTTTTAAACTTCAGCCACCATGGATGCTGAGAAACAAAAAAGATGTAGAGAACCCCGACAATGACGAAAGACTTTTTTGGGATGGCCACTCCTTAAACCCCCCTTTCCCTTTTTTGAAAAAACTTCCACAGGTATGACGAATGTCCCCCTTCCTTTTTCGCATCTTGTCCTTCACAAGATGTCATTTTTTGGACTGTCATTTCCTGTTGGAAGAATAAGTTGGTCCACTACACGGCCACAGCTCCTCCTCCTTATTTGTCAAGGCGCACAGTAGGGAGAAAGCTAACCATTTTTTTTTACACAAACACTTACAAACCCCCTACCTGCTTAAGATTAGAGGTTACAAAGCATCTCGAAATTATGGAGTTAGGGTTGCACCATTCAAACACTTACGTACCTCAAACACACGAGCATGATTACCCAAAAGAAAAGCCCAGAAAAGCGAATTTAGTTACAAGAGAAGTGCCATACAATTTGCATTAGGCCATGAAAAACGAAATAAATAATAATACAAATAAGAGAACTTATATGAGAAGGTAAAATTGAAGCCGAAGCCAAATGTTTGAAATGATTTAAAATAAAGTGAGAAGGTAAAAGTGAAGCCAAAGCCAAACATTTGAAGTTATTTAACATAAATTGTATCCAGTATTTTATAATGTAGTCTGAATATTTTTACCTTTTATTGTATTTTATGTGATGTTTTTTGGGCCCATCTAACCCAATAAACTATACATGTTTATTAGGTTAGATGGGCCCAATGATGGGGATACTCTAGGCCCAATAAACTATACGTGTTTATTAAAATGTATAGTATGGTAGCTGTTATGGTATATACAACCAAATGTGTTCTTTTTATAGCGTTATACAAGAAATAATTTTAGTGGTATATTGTGTGTGATAACTTTGAAAAAACTCTGACATTTTTGGAACTTTAACAACAGCATCTGCACAAATTGACTCTTGTCTTTGAAGTCCATTGTTGTGGAAGAACTTTAAAATCTTTGTGAACATATATTATTATTTTTCAGCTACCTTATTTTTTTTGTACTTACAATAATTAGTCCAGGTAATTTCTTATGTATATTTAATTTTGTTTGAAATTTATTACATCGTGACACATGACCTAAAGTTCTTTTTCTCAAAAAAAAAAAAAAAAAAAAAAAATTTAAAAAAAAAATTAAGGCTTTTTCCATATTTTTCTCGCTCTTCTGAGTGAGTCTGCCCTCCGATGCAGGCATTGGTGGTCAGCCTCTTCTCGGACGGGGGGATATTCTGTAACATTACAAGTCAAAAGCCTATGAAAATCCCATATTTCTGGAACTACGCAGTTTAATCTAGCTGGAACAAAGAAATCCACGTTCAAAAACTGCAATTAATATACGGTCCCTTGCAGTTCCTTTGTAACTTTGTAGACGGTCCCCGCAGCCAGCCACATAGGCATCTTAAAAGTCATAACAAACCCTGGGAAAACAGCTGCCCAGTTTTAGCTTTTGGCCAATGGTTGCAACGCGTTTGGTGTCATGTGTCATGACGTCCAAAGCTTTTATAAGGACCTGCGACAGATCAGGAGCAGATTTCCCCGTGACGCAACTGCTGAGATAAGATGTAACCAGTCGTCAAATAAAATCATGTAATCGTACTTGGAGTCCGTCTTATTTCTTCCATCCTTGACCCGACTACGACTACAAACAGCGGGCGGCCGGGGTCGGCTCTAAGCCAGAGTCTTTACCCAGTCGCGCCGCATCGCCTGTCTGCCCGTCAACGCCTCGCCTAGTACTCCACGCCGAGAATGCGCCACGAATGCCTCTCTCTCTGGTTCACGACTACACAGCACTCCCGCAATAGCGGCTCAGAGTCCCGAGCCATCCCGGAGACCTCAACAGCCATGCCTCACCCTCGCCTTACCACCGGTTCCACGACACAACTCCCGTAGCACCCTAATGTTACATACATATACCAAGAATATTTACACCAATACTTATTGAATGAATCCTTGTGGACTAAACATAATTTCTCTTTTTACAAAAATGATAGAGCTTTTATTTTTAAACAGTAGGAGGGGCAAATTTTATTGACTCTTTTTGGCCACAGTGGAACCTGTCTAATGGGACTACCCTAGGTAAGAACAAAACTGGCCGTCTTAAACAGGGTTGGACGGTATTTACCGTCTGATGGTATTTACCGGTTTTTACCGTCTTTGGAAAAACATGTTTTTACCAGGGTTTTTACAACCTTTGAGAAAAACTTAATAATTTGACTATTTTTTATCATTTTTTTGAAGATTTATCTCTCCATCAAAGGCTGAGAGGTTCTGCTATCGAAACTGGATGGTGGGAGGTGCCAGGTTCATACCCTGGCCGTGCCTGTTGATCTAGCTGTTTGGAGTTTTCCGTGGATTTTTTTTTTCAGAAATCGCACATAAATACTGGCTAGGATCCTTAGGAATAGGAAGGTATTCCCCAATAGGATTAGAATCCTAGTGCAATCCATCGGCCTTAATCCACAAGCAACCCATGAAGATTTATCTGCTATTTTTTCATTTTCTCTGGGATAAAAGTTCAGGACATTTAATATCACTATTTCCATTTCTATATAACAATATTCACCTAATTCAGTGTCTGATTTGGTAAGTAAAAGAATGCTATACGAAAATAGTTCATTTTAAGGAATATAATAAACACAGAAAACTTTCATCCATGTTTTCATCTTACAAGAAATTCAAATTTATAGATAATGTACATTTATCATTATTAAACTTATTAAAACTATTATTATGAGAAGGCACATTACACTATTTATTACAATTATGTAATGCAGGCTAGTTTAATAATTTTTACTTAAAGGGAAATTGCAAATATACTTTTACTACACTTAACTTATCTTAATCATTTTAATGAAAACTAAATGCTTACAGATATTATTTGTTACATAATGTAGTTTGCAATCACATAATGTAGTTTGCATCATCATGATGTCCTGATGATGATATATCCACATCAATTACATGAGAATACAGTTTTATAAATAGCATTAATATACAATTTATGACTCGGGGAGTTTATTGTATCATTAGGTTTTTACCCCTTTTTCCCAGGTTTTTACCGGTAAAAACCTCGTTTTTACCATGCCCTGGTAAAAACCAGTTTTTACCGGTAAAAAGCCTACCCTGGTCTTAAAAGACGGTCACCTTACAAAGGTGGTAAAGTGTGATGGTTGTAAAGCGAAATTGCATTAAAGTTGTCACTATAGACAGACAATCTCTTTACCAAGGTGGTTACTTTAGCAGGTTCCACCATATTTGAAGGGACGACGGCACACTGATACGGGGAAAAAAACTTCTGTTGCTCTCTCCATTTTATAGGGGACGGAGTTTGCTGTTTAGTGCAGAAATCTTTTATCGGTAAACCCCGAATTGCCATTAAAAAGTCGTAAAATGCCCTCTTACCCACTGCAGTCACATTAGACGCAGCGGCAATCAGCATTGGCCTTAAGTGATGCTGAAGCATGAACGAACAATCCAACCCTCCGCAATTTGTTCAGCTTTCATTATTTAAACTGCTCTCATAAGTTGTCCACATCACCCAGACGTATGGGTACCAATCCTCATTACAAAAGCAAAGCATATTCTAAGATATTAGACAAAGCGAATACCTGGCAATGTATAGCTGGTCTGGTTTTAAAAAAGAAATCTGAAATTGTAAATAGCCGATAATAGTGATAATAGTTGTAAATAACAATTGGGATTCGTTTACTACAGTCCTCACAGAAAAGGATGGGAATTACTTAATCTGGAAAACTTAATGCCATCCTAAAATGCGAAAATGTATGCTGTGAACACTGTATATTGCATGGTGGCTGTGAAATGGGTTCAATAATGCATTCAGCAATTATATTCTGTACACATTAAAATGTTAATGGGTAAGGCCCGCGAACAACATGAATAAAGGTCGTTTCTGATTAGCCACGTCTTAGCGTCACAGCAGGGGTTAAGGCGACATTTTTCTGGCAAAATTTACGACTTTTAATGACCAGTCGGGATCTACCAACAACAGATTAATGTGTTAAACGGAAAACCCTGTCCCCTCACACAATGGAGAAAGCAACGGAACATATTTTTCCCATATCAGTCCTGCCGTCCATTGAAACACATAAAACATGTGGCTTATGAGCATCGGCCTTAACTTGATCGGTATAGGGCGCATGATAGCTCTGCCTCCCCCCCCCCCCTTCCGAGTTTACTTTCGACGGCTTTGCAGCAGACAACATACTTATTTAGTTGTGATATACCATGTCTAATTATACATTGGGAGAAAAAGTATTAGGAAATCAATGTCTTCGTAATGAAAACCGGAGCCCGCCCCCTCCAGATGGTTTCTCTGGATCCACCCCTGATCCCAGTTAATCTTTATGACCAATTAAAGGCTCTGAAAACATGCTTAAAATCTGAAATTCAAAAAATTCATTCTATTAAAGAACTCATTGAATTATTGCAGATAAAATTCAATAGTCTTGCTATAACAGCATGCTTTTTATTCTTGACCCTTCCAGTTACAACCACAACTGCTGAAAGAAGTTTTTCAAAATTAAAACTGATAAAAAATTACCTAAGAACTTCGATGGGACAGGAACGCCTGTCAGACCTATCACTATTGTCCATAGAGGCAGAAACTTTAGAAAAACTAAAGTCATCATCAGCTATAAATGGTTTAATAAATCAGTTTGCTGAAAAAAAGGCAAGGCGAGTGTATATTTAATTTGAATTGTTTGTAAAAATTTTGGAAAAAGTGACAGATAGATAATTATGATGAATAAATATTTCTTTTAATTTTATGCAAACATTTTTTTTTTCTTTTGTGAGAAATCTTTACCCTTCCTAAGGGCCCCCAAACAAATTTTTATACAGGGCCCTGCCAACACACGCTACGCTTCTGGCCATTATGTTAGATTATTATTTATGATCAATATAGAATAGATTTGTATAGAAGTTTTACAGATCATAAATAATATTTTGATTGTTAAAAAGTAAAGCTGTACAACTATTTAATCTAGCTGATAATGAGATGGCTGCCCTCCATAACCCACCTAAAAAAATGAAAAAATATAATGAAATCAACACTGATGATCCAGACCCAAAGACACTAGAAAAAAGTTCTATATTTTGGAAATGTTTTGGGTAAAATCATACAAGCCGGTGCACACCCCATGTAAACATGGCGACAGTCGCTGGAGCTTGGCGGCCGCCAAGCTCCAGCGACTGTCGCCAACCATTTTCCACGATCAGCACATTAAAATTGAACATATATTCCACTAAAAATTAGCAACCAGGTGACCGTTTATAACTAAAAAAACCTCAGTGGATTCAGCAACCTAGTTGTACAGCTATCTAAACTAGGCAACCAGTGGTCCGTTTTTAACTAAAAAAACCTCAGTGGATTCAGCATAGTTGCACAGCTATCTAAACTAGGCAACCAGTGGCCCGTTTTTAACTAAAAAAACCTCAGTGGATTCAGCAACCTAGTTGTACAGCTATCTAAACTAGGCAACCAGTGGTCCGTTTTTAACTAAAAAAACCTCAGTGGATTCAGCAACCTAGCTGTACAGCTATCTAAACTAGGCAACCAGTGGCCCGTTTTTAACTAAAAAAACCTCAGTGGATTCAGCAACCTAGTTGTACAGCTATGTAAACTATGCAACCAGTGGACCGTTTTTTACTAAAAAAAAACCTCCTTGGATTCAGCAACTTAGTTGTACAGCTATGTAAACTATGCAACCAGTGGACCGTTTTTAACTAAAAAAACCTCAGTGGATTCAGCAACCTAGTTGTACAGCTATGTAAACTACGCAACCAGTGGACCGTTTTTAACTAAAAAAAAAAACAACAGTGAACTAAGCAACCTAGTTGTACAGCTAATGTAAACTGGGCAAACACTGGCCCGTTTTCAACTCAAAAAAACATTATTGGATTAAACAACCTAGTTGTACACCTCTTATAAAGTCAGTATGATTAGAATAGCACGTAAATAGCACTTACGAAAACATAAAACACATCGAATATCAATTTAAAATTCACATTAAAAACCTTAAACATTGCAAAGATTCGTTAAAAAAGAGCACTTACCTCTATTTTTTTTTAAATAACCGCTCAGAAATGTCCCCAACACCCACCGGCTTATAACGTACTATATTTCTAACAAACACACACAAATTCTTTTCATATATTAACATAACACATTTCATTCCCTTCCATTAATAACGGAAACAATTTCAAATTCCCTAACCTGACGAAACACGTATCACAACTACCACTGGCAGTTGGCGGTGCATCGCTCACTCTCGTGTCAGATTGTTCGCCAATGATTTGTAAACAAAGCACCGTATACGGAATATAGTCCATGTTTTGAAGCAGGGGTCGATGAAGGCAAAAACTGGGTTTATTTCATGGCATCTTCACAAAACTACAATCGATTAAAACAGTCCCTTCACAAAAATATAATCCATTAAAATGGTACTTCATTGGCATTTTAATCTATTTTATCAATAATCGCAACAAAAAAAGTTACTTTTATTAAAATTGGTTACAAAAATTCACAAAAATGGGACCCAGAAAAAAAAATTCTAGATTGATGCCTGTGAAGTAGTAAATGCCGCACATGTGACATTTTCAGCTTCATCAAAGTAATAAAGCACCACTTTGGTTTTAATAGAAAAACTCTTCAGAAAGAAAATGATTTTAAAAACTGACAATCCATTTGTCTAGGGGAAATGTAATAAAAACGTTCCAGGTTTATCCAAAATTGCTAAGAAATTCTTGTATGCATTGTGTAGCTCTGCTTACAGTGAGTTTTCTCTGAACAGGCTATATATATTAAAAGAAATCACATTTCATCTCAAAATGTAGAGCAATTTGTATTTCTGCATCATAATTTACTATCCATAAAAATTTAATTATTAAAATCTTTTAAATAACATTTCAGTGTATTTTTTTTCAATTATTTCTTTTTTGAAGATCAATCTTTTCCTATAACTTTAACCCATTCACAACCAGCGTCCAGTACTATGTGCAATGCAATGCGATTCCACTTTTATCAGCCCAGCATCCCTTTCACCCAAAAAGCTCCAATTAACATGGTGAAGCCAGCATCGCCTAAGCGTTATTTGAAAATGGAACGATCTTTATGAATTTTTTAATACTAATAGATGCCGTTAAAAGGTAACGGTTTCAGGTTATAGTCATATTACACTTGACCTTCTTGTGCGGCTATCAGTTCCTGTTCTGTGCTTTTGGATTTGATAGACTAAGTAGACTTACTGATGTAAACAAACAGATAAACCATGGCTCTTTAAAACTGTACATGTGAGTTAAAGGCATGCAGGTGTTCTTGTTTATTGCTTTGATTTTTTTCGTTAGGGGAATATGTAGAAGTGCATCCAGCTGACTATTACAGGGGGTGAGGATGAAATATTTCTCAGTGTGTTTGGGGATATCTGTAGGTATTAAATTCAGTTTTGTTTCGGTAGCCATGACTAAAAGATTGACATACCTAATTGAGAGCGAAATATGCAAAATTATGAATGAAAGTGATTCTGAGATTAGTGACGATAGTGATATTAATTATAATAGTGAATGGGAAGGTTCCCCTTCCTCAGGCACAGAGGAATATAATTATAAGGGGTTGCTGTTACATGTTAGCTTTGAATCTGAGGCTTGGTCTTCTAATATAAAATTACTGCCAAGGATGGACTTTTATGAAAAAACTGGGCCAAATTTCAATAATGTGGAAACAAAGAATGAATCTTTTTTTTTTACCACAAATTTGTAGATCAAATTGTGGGAAATACGAACAATTTTGCTCAGAAAATACTTGAAAAAAAAGCAAAATGAACCCAGAACCTCAACTAGCTACACTGTAAAGCCCTTCCAGGGTGTTTCAAATAATGAAATGATGGTTTTGGGGCATTAGTAATTCTAATGAGCATCATTAGGAAAATAAATTTAAAAATGTATTTTTCCACAAGTTCCATATTTGCGATATCATTTTTTAGTATGGCTATGGCAAGGAACAGATTTTTAGAAATTTTACGATTCCTGCATTTCAGTTGCAATCCTGGAGCAAGAAAACTCGAGAAAATTAAGCCACTACTCTAAAATAAATAACTTCAATTTTTATATTCCCCAAAACGATATAATCATACTGTTCTGAAAATGTGATAAAAGTTTCATATTCCAATGATTTGTTGTGTACATAGTTATCCTTATGTCCACACAGACGATTTCTTTGTTTGGCTGGAAGTACACTTATAAATCCTTAATTTTTATACAATAAAACGGTTCTCCAAATCATATAGTATCTAAGGTATAGATGGTATAACTTAAACTTAAAAATGAGTATGATATAGAAATGAGAAATTTTAAAAGTTAGGAATTGTCGCTGCAAACCGTCAAGCTTTTCTTTTTCTGATCGCGAATGACATCGACATAGTTTTTGTGTTATAATATTACAATACAATCGTCTCAGATCAGTACTTATACTAACTTTACAAATAACTAATGAGTAACTTTATACCAAGAGTCATATCAATTTGCTTATTTTTGGATTCCACATCACTGTAATCAATTCGTGTAAGAAAAATTATCGTTCCCTACCGTGCGGAGAACGGGTACACAGCTAGTTTTTAAATAATCTAAGGGGTATTTGCAAACGCAATTTAGTCCCTTTTGATAAATTTATGTTTCCATTTTTGTTAAACGCTACTTTAAAAGGCGGCAGAAAATTCGGGGGGAGGGGGGGAGAAACCCCAAAACAGCTAGTCTTAATGAGTCCTTGGGTCCCACAAAATTAAAAAGCTTGTCTGATCTCCAATTATTATGAATAGATATACTCTTTGTAGCATTTTCTTTAGCGATTAAGACGTTTGAGTTATGTATGTTCGATACGGGTCGTTAAAATAGGAATTATATAAAAATGTCGCATTTTTTACATGTTCTTACGTAATTCTAATGTCTCCTATCGTCAAATTCATCAGGAGTACTATTTGTAGGCAATGTTTTACTCGTCTAAGTAGGACTTTCATTGCAGCTGAGCCGCATTAGCAAAAACCACAATTGTGGAGCTAGCTCTCAAATCAAAATAAACATTGCTACTTCTCAAAACAATGAACAGATTCATTAGGACACATAAGTGTTAAGGAACTTAGTATTCATCTCCTCAATCTATAGTGACATGGCATGTATTTTAATTAACATATAATGTATGAGGTATGTACAATAGTTTTTATCTTCACAAATAATACAGCTAGGACTACATGGAATTGAAGCATTCATACATATGACACGCCACACTGAAAATCACAATACAGCAGATAAAACAGAAAAACTACCTTAGACAATTAAATCTGATTCAGTAACTTAAATATGTACAGCACATATAATTCTACATGTTAATACTATTGACAATTCTTAATTCTTCCAGATTTCGCAACTAATGAAAATAAAAAATAAAAACACAATTTCACAGCAACTGTATGATCATGGGATTGCCACTAATGATGTATAAATAGTAAAATAACATATGGTGCATTCAAAATGTTAACTTTTCGAAGTTGACAACAGCCCATTTAGTAAGGCGACCATATATCTAAACAGTGTTTTGGGGACAAATCAAGCATTGTCCTCGAATCCAAGGAAAATTTGGGGACACTAGAAAATATTTTTGAGGACTTATTCGAGGACACAACATATTACCATGACACGAGGACACAACATATTACCATGACACGAGGACACAACATATTACCAGTATACCCTAAAGTGACCATACGTTAAGGTGACCAGATTTTTGTAGTCAGAATCGGGGACATGTCCCCGATTCTGACAACAAAACTGGGGACATTTATAATTAATGCAATAATTAACAGTAATTTAATTGAAAAACAATGCAATAATTAAAAATTGTCCCCAGTTCCATTTTTACATTCTGGGGACAATTTGAAAAACGTCCTGAAAATGGGGACGTTTGGTCACCCGGGGCCTTCGCTATTAGTAACGGGCCTGCGCGTGTATTTCGATGAGTCATCCAAAGAGGCCTACGGATGCTCGCGTCTTCCCGTATACATCAAGCAATTTTTAAGCTTTCCGATGCTTTGAAACGTTATTAAATGTAGTTTTAAGTAGTGATTGTGTTACTAATTCAAGTACGAACTCATTAACAGTTTCTTTACTATGATACACGCGGACATTAAAGTAAATAGATGCATGTAATTTGAAGGAAAAACAAAGTAGTGCTCACACTCATGAAGCATTATTTTAGCTTGAATTTTAATATACATGAAAAAATTAAGCTGACTTTTAGTATACATTAAAGTAAACGAATACACAAATGATACAGACATTTTTATGCATTTCTTTATACTGAATGTTTAAGTTTCACATTTTCAAAGCAGTTACAACCATTATTACTTTTAAAATAAATTTAACTGTAGTTATTAAATTTTCATTTATTAAATATTGTTCGGTTAATATATTAACAAAATATATGACGAGGAGCTGAAATAGAATTTAAAATATTTGATATTTACAATTCACGTATACAAAATTTAAGTACTGATACACTATTTAATTTTTAATCTGTTGTAAGGCGTAGGTATCAGAAGAATGTTTGCTATAATTATAAGTACAACCTGTGCACTGCAAGTCCTTGGTATTTACATGAAAAATAATATAAATTAATTTAACGAGAAACATTTAGAATGAATTACAAAATAAAGGGTGTCCCATAAATAATAGTACAAACTTAAAGCGGAGATAAAATATATCAAAAGGATTAAGAATAACGTAACAGTGTATGATAAAACACGTTTGTTAACTGTTTTTATTTTGGTTAGTTCAAATGAGTTTATTTATCGAAAATTTTACCATTCGAAATGAAAATGATTTATAATTTTCAGTGTTAGTTCCATATATTTTTTCTTCTCCAAAGAAAAATAATAAATTTTAGAAAACCATACTAGGAAATACCACTAATATTCCAACACCTCTTTTTTTAAGTTATTATTAACTGGCGATTGAAAACAAATGTTTTCGTCCCTGCATTGCTGTATATTAGGGTTGTAGCTTTAAAAAAAAAACTGCTCCACGGACTTTGAATACAAATTAAGATAAACTAACAGCTCTAGGACTTGAAAAATTTCAAGATCCCTTTTCACAAGTTGCGCTAAACACTGTAGTAAACTAAAAACAAACGATCCCTGAATTAATTACTTTTTATTATAGCCATTATCTAAATGGAACTTTGAATTTGAGTATAATGAACGCTTATACAAAATATTAACTTCAATTAAAATTTCTACATAAACATGTGCAAAAATTAATAACATATTTTACAGTACTTCTGCACTGAAACCAATATCACACATTTAGTGCATTTATAATAAATGATAAATGACATTTTCAACTGAAAGATTTAAACAGATAAGAATGTCTAACTAGTATTACAACGCACACGCTTATTTACTAGAATAATATACTACCCAAGTTAAACAATTTCAGATTAAAATAATTTATAAATAACACATGAATATTAATTCACAAAACATGCTTTATATCCTATAAATTTGTAGGATTTCTAAATACAAGTGTACACTTACCTTTACATTCAGAACTTAAAGTTCGAATTCTATGATTGAATTCTTTGATTTATTTCCATAAAAAAAGCGCAATCTTCAAAAAATTATTACCTACATCTAAAACACCTTGTCATTAAGTCATTATGACAAAACTATAACAAAATTGTTTTTTAATTATAAAATAAATTAACGTTTATAATCCCAAATCGCATACAATCGAACAGCGCAAATGTAAATATTAGGCCTCAATGATTCAGTGATTTCTTCCGATGGCAACGAAGAAGCAGGCCCGGTTGCTAATAACGACGGCCCCGGGTCACCTTACCATAGTACGCAGTATGAGAATTGCCGACGAAACTGCGGCTACCATTGATTGCGCCATCTATTGACGGTAGCGGAAAACAACATCGCGCGCGCGCGCTTTCCGATTTAATGCTTCTCTAATTGGGATTTATTCATTTATGCTGAAATTTCATGAAGTATACACTAACATTTGAATAAATAAATATGATAATTAATATGCATATATAATAATTTTGTTTCTATATTACTTAGTTACAACGATGTAACATCAGTTTGAAAATTTAATAAATTAATTAATAATTTAAATAAATTCTCTTTAAAACTGCATGCGAACGATATAATAGATCAGTTTTTGACAAATATTTTTGGTAGCAATTCGCTAAAAATTAAAAAATATTCCCTGCCTTCTTTCAGGCTATAAATTCCTCTTATATACCCGCTCTTTCACATTATATTTTATTTATTATTATTATTTTTTTGTCTTTAGTCTTAAAGTTGGTTAGTTAAACCAAAAAACAAAAACAAATATGGAAAGAGAAAAACATTTAACGCCGTTTTTCAGCACCACCAGAGCCTGATTATAACCAACAAGGGCCCCAGGAATTGATGAATTTGGGGGGGGGCATCTATGAAATTTGTTTTATTTTTCATAAAATTTTGATATAAAGAAGGATGTTTCAGAACAAGATTTGAAATTGGGGGGCCCTGGGCAAAGTCCCGATTTGCCCGCGCGATAATAAGGACCTGAGTACCACAAAAAATTACATAAAAATCAATGTCTTTTCAGTATCAGTATCATTTTTCAGTACTACAAAAAATTTCATAAAAAGCATAAAGGAAAAAAAAATATTAATTCAATAAATACACGCATATTCAGTGATTGACTCTTTTGCATCAGTTTTGCAAGCTTTCACGTATCAGAAAAAATCTAATATTTCTTTAATTTTGAAAAATTTTGTATTTAAAAAAAAACAGACTTTGAATTGAAAATATTTGTTTCTGTATAAGTTTTGCAGACTTATGCCAAAAATATCTATTCATTTGTGCATCTCTTATCTATTATAAAATCCCTTCCCCCACCCTAATTAAATTAATAAACACAAAAATATTATTCATAAAACTGTTATTATTTTTTTTTAAATGGACAATTTCAAAGTATTATACTGCTGTTTCAATTTGATTATTGGGCCAAATGCCAATTTTAAAGTGTTCATATTAGCATTATACTACTACTAACATGTACAAAAGGTTTTCTATTTACATAGTGTTACTTTTTATGTTATACATTTATAAGGGGCCATATTAAAGAAATATTATGGTGATGCTGTATTGATGCTGTTTGGAGCTTTAAATAACGTTGGATTTTTCTTCCCGAACGATACATTTCTTTTTCTGGCTTCTGGATATCCACTGTCACATCCAGGTGCAAAGCAGTGACTCGCTCGACCGATATTCTATCAAAATAATTTATTTTATTAAAAAAATATAGCTCGTTCACAATCAAAACAACGCTAAATCCCTATTAAAGCGGTGCGCTGCGCCTCCTGCCGGTGAAAATGGATCCTGGTCCGTTTTCCCGCCTGATCGCCCATTCCCGATGAGTCTCCTTAGAGCATCATGGTTACAGGATATTCGGCCCGTCCTGTAGTGCTGCCATCTATATTTAAATGTTCGTACTAACAATTCACCAATAATTTATTTAAAATTGTATGTTTATTTAGACCAAAGAACACGAATTTCGTCCGCAATTTCTATTTTTAAAATTTATATTAAAGCTTTGGTCTGAAATGAGCAAGCTTTTCAAGGTATGAGCCTACCTTCTGAGGACTTTTTCTTATTTAAAGTAAAATAATTAATGAAAAATCCATGTTTTAATTAAGATGAGGTATAAAACAATAAAAATTTAAATGCCCGTTAATGAAATTCAGTGTAAGCTTTGCAATAAAGGCAATCTTAAGTTTCCGACAGGTTTTACGAAACAACCTCCCCGCCCTTTTGGATCCACCAACGAAAACTATAATTCTGAGAGGCGTTTTTACCTACATTCTAGATTCTTATCTACACAGCCACATATAACTCTAAACAAAAAACTAAAATCAAGATATTCCTAAAAATGATAAAACACAATAAACCAAAACTCCAAATCGCACATAAAAGAGAATGAGTAGGAATTAAAAGTCAAAAACTGTAAGAGATATAACTACTACACAATAATCTGCCTATCTGCTGATTATTGTATCAAACAGCTCATGATAAGTTTGTATTAAAATATTCATAAAATAAATTTACATTAATTACAAACTTATACTAGCATTTTATTATCTTTCAGCTGTATTAAATTTGTACAAATGCTACCGCATAATGATTTTTGAACATATGATACTTATATTAAATACTAAGAAAAAAAAAAAAATGCAAATATCTTATTTATTCATTTTTTATACATTTTTTTTTAGCCAGTATAGTCAAATAACTGAATTATTTATTTTACGCTTCATTTAAATAAAAATAAATAAATAAGTAAAACGTACTTTTGGTTTGTTGATAAGGTCTTGTTAGGCCTTTTCGGCAATTAGATCTTTTTAAAATTTTAAGCATAAAACTATATATACATAGAAAAATTTTAAACGTAAAATTATCTCCAAAAAAAGTATTGGAGCAAGAGATGCATTTCCTAAGTTGGTTTCGTGTATTCAAAATTATTTATCATAGAATATGAATTAGGCATAATTAGGCATAGAATATATGATAGGCATATGAATTAGGCATAGAATATGAATTAGGAATAATTTTTTTGGAGGGTGTACATCAGTGAAGTTGAATGTGTATAATTCTGTAAATATCTAATTTTATATTAAAATATTTTCTATGTACAGCCCATAGATAAATTTCCCATTTTAGATTTGCGAATAATAATTGAGTTTTTGAAAAACGCACAACTTGACAGAAATACGTAAAGTCATATTTATACAGAGCCTAACTCATATTCTATGATAAATAATTTTGAATATACGAAACCAACTTAGGAAATGTATCTCTAGCTCGAATACTTTTTTTGGAGGTTGTAGTTAAAATAAAACCTCAAACGCAACGCAACACAGGAGGGAAAAAAAGATAAAAGAGTTTGCAGTTCACTGTTGAGATTCATTTTCAGAAAATACTGATAAACGAACAGAACAGAACAGCCCACTATAGGTCTAGGTCTAGGGTGCATTTGAATTTTTGCTTCTTTTTATTGCTTTCTGAGTAATTTCGTGGACTGGAAGCTATCAAGAACAGAAAATAGTACAATGAAACTACATGAACCACTCACATTTTTCAGCATACATTCAGTTTTCTAATCTTTAACAATGAACATTTAGTCGAATTTTCTGCAAAATAATGTTATCAGTAAAGTTTGAATGAACATTTTAAGCGAAAATGGATATATTTTTAAGTAAAAATGAGAATAAATAAGACGATTTTTTAAAAACATGCATCACTACTTGCTCTTTGGTTCCCCCCCCCCCCCCCTGCAAACGGTCTGCGTAGCCCACAGGTTGGGAATCCACAGTGGATTCTAAATATTCAATGGGAGTGGAAACATTTAGGAATCGACCGATAGTATCGGTGTCGATACCTCCGATTTTTTTAGGTATCGGTATCGGTTCTTTCATATTTCAAAAGTATCGGTTCCCGATAAATTCATCCATTTTTACTGATACTTAGCTCAGAAGAAAAACCACGCAGGCGCAATACCACTCAAGAATCTATTCTGGTAATGAGATTAGAGGCGTCGTTTCATTGGCATATTCGTTTGCGCGACTGTTTTCGAACTGTGTTTTTATTTTTTTTTAACCATCACTAAATATAGATGTACCATTATCAAGTGTGGAAGAAAGTATGGATAAGGAAACGTTAGATGACAGTGGAACAGGGCAGTCTTCTATTCTGTTAAAATATTTCGATTTGGAGCCTAACAATAAATATGCGATCTGTAGCCAGGCAGGACTGGGAGGGAGGGGCCCGCCCGTCTCAAGTGAAGGGGGGCCCGGGTTATGTGCAACTGATAAAAAATAGAATGTGTTAACTTTCGGGGTATGGGGGATGTATGGTGTTATTAATAGTTAATTATGATTGATAATAAATGCATTAATAAAATATTGATCTATTAATTAATATGGGTCATTCATATTAATTAATCCCTAATCCCTGGTTCATTCGGGAACCCTCACTCAAAAAATTTTGAGAGCTACATTTAGATTGAAGTGTTTTGAAGCCTTGTTTTTTTGCAACCGCAATTGCAGCTGCAAAAATTTTTTTATGTGTCAAACTTCATTCAAGTGCTATGAGTATAGCACTTTTATTTTTATTTTTAATTTTCTTTCTTTTTTTCTGTTTGGGGGCCCGCGCTCGGCAGGGAGGGCCCACCCGTCTGCAGGCAGTTGGACACCCTGGCCAGTCCGGGTCTGTCTGTAGTGAATTCAAAACGCAAATGTCGAGAGGTAGGCTATAATTTTACTTCAGCTTTATAAACGTTTATTTCTTCTCTGTCTAGATTAGAGAAAGGGGTCATTCATATATATATATATTATCATCACTTAATAATATACATCAATTGCCTACTCTTAAATTTATAAAATGCACATCTTCTCGCTGTAAAACTTGTCCTTTTGCTGATACTACAAATATTTGTAATAGTGGGTCTAATTTAAGCACGTTTTGCAAAGTATACAACTGTATCTATATGTTAACCTGTAATCAATGTAAAATAGCTTATATTGGCCAAACTAGTAACCCTTTACACCTTCGTATTAATCTACATCGAAATCATGTTAAGAACTATCCTAGTAATCTTTCTGGTAATAACTTTGAGTATGAACATTTTCATATGCATGGGTTCAATAATATTAATATCACTATTCTATCTATAAAGAAGAACCATAATGAACGATTATTTTTAGAAAACTACTTCATCCAATTTCATAATACTAGTTATCCGTATGGTATAAACCTATTAGTTCATAATAAACAAATAATATATTATACTAGCACTACTAACATAAATAAATATTCTCCAATCTATAATACTTTAAATTTGTCTATCTATATAAATAAAACAGAGTGTAAACTGTCCGTTTGTCTGTCTGTCTGTGTCTCGCGTAGCTCCGAAACGGGTGATCGTAGACCTACCAAATTTTGTACGGAAATTCTCCAAGACGGGTCTCGACACACCTCGAAGCGATTTTTTCGAAATTCGAATTAGAAAATGTTTTATTTTATGTTTTGTCCGATTTTTAGCGATTTTTCTTGCGTAATACATAATAACGCCAGTAATTGCACTCGCAAGAAAACGATATTTACAGCATCGTATAGAGGAGAAAAGTTTCTTTTAAAAACTGTTCGTTCGGACTGTGTAACATAATTTGCAGATTTTTGGGAATTTTTCAAATCAAATTAAATTTGACGCTGACTTTCGTAAAATATTTTTAAAACTGCTGCATCTTGAATTCTATCTGTCATAACTTTTTTATATTTAGGCAAAAGACGGAGCACACAATTCGCCCACTTTTAAAAGAACGGAGGAAAAATATAAATTAGGAGAATTTTTACGAATTTTTAAGTGAAGAAGGATTTTCATTTCAATCGCAGCTGCTTAAATGCTTAAAAATTTCGGCATATCTTGAGGTTTGGTTGTCTTGGAAACAGTAACAATGATTAAAATTGCCAGCTGAAAAAAAATAAATAAAATTACTTTAAAATAACAGAGTTTTCACATGTGAAATGACGTCACGAGTCATTTTGACGTCACGAGTTTAAAACCCCTTTCGAAACTCAATCAGAATAACGAACCCACAAGCAAAACATACACCACGCATGAAATAATTCCATATTTTATTTTACGTTGCTAGAAAAATAATTGAATGCTGTTTTTTCACCAGTGAATTATCCAGCATTATTTTCAATTGAGATTTTAAACGGGACACGTTTTCGAATCGCAAGAAATATTTTGCGGTGCTAAACAGGGCCTGATTATACCAAACAGGGACCCCGGGCATTGATGAATTTTGGGGCCTCCATCTATGAAATTTGTTTTATTTTTCATAAAATATGTTTATAAAAAAGAATATTTCAGAACAACATTTGAAATTGGGGACCATTTCGAACCGGAGGCACTGGGCAAAGTCCCGATTTGCCAGTGAGATAATAGGGTCCTGGTGCTAAATAGGCCAATCTGACAATAATTAAGCATACAAATGTATGGAGAGCTGTTTTAGTGGCAATCATAAAGTGAAATGATTATCGTTTATACTAATGCGTAAATTGCAAAAGTCACCAAAAAATAAAAGACTACATTCGTGGCAAATATCTAAGCCGTTTCTTTAAATTAAGTATTAACGACTGGAAAACGAAAATATATTGTACTGGTATCAATAAAAGATAGTATAATTAATAGTTAGTAGAAATCTAGGGCAATAATTATCAAAGCACAATATAACGCATTAATAAATATTTCGTGAAACTAAGTGTTCTATTCCTCTTACAACAACCATCTTACTTCACAGCTAACTAAACATTAAGTAATTCTACGTCACGTTAATATATTCCGCGGTAGTTCCAACAGAAAAGACTGTAACTGAACATTTTTTTCTTGGAGATTCTGTTTTGTCACAAGTAGTCATGATCACATTTTGGGAAAATGTTCTTTTCTTGCCTTGCGAAGAGCGGGTACACAACTATTTAACTATAAAATAAAACGGTTCGCCACATCATGTAGTATCTAAGGTGGTATAACTTAAATCTAAAAAAGAGTATGATGTAGAAATGAGACATTTTGAAAGTTAGGAATTTTCGCTGCAAACCGTCACGCTTTTCTTTTTCTGATCGGGAATGACACCGACATAGTTTTTGTCATAATACTAACAATGGTCTCAGGTCAGTACTTATACTAACTTTACGAATAACGAATGAGAAACTTTACGCCAAGTGTCAAATCATTTTGCTTATTTTGAGATTCCAAATCACTGGAATCAATTCAAATTATATATGTAAGAAAAAGTTTCGTTCCCTACCGGGCGGAGAACGGGTACGCAGCTAGTATATAATAAAACACTTAGAACTTCTAGAGGTAAACGTAAAAAGAGTAATAGTCCTAAGTATTCTAATAGTTATATAAAATCTGCTATTTTAAAATTATATAATTACTATACCAGTACTTATAATTGGATTAATATACGTACTTTCATTTACTTCATTAAAAAGAAACTTTTAGTTAAGTATTTTTCTATTTTTTCAAATCTGAACATTTCTGGACATTTTTCTCAACCTACAACATAATAATCTAAACTATCCTTATATTGTACTAATCCCTAAATTTCATAAATCGCCTTTAAAGTTTCGAACTGTTACAATAGGATGTAATACATATAGCAATGTAGCAAGTAAACTTCTATTAAAGATACTGTCTGTTATGCATGAGTATTATATAAAACGTAATGATTGCTCTATCTCTATAGGAAATAGTTATGATCTACGCAATACAATATGTACTATTAGTAATATTACCTCTTTATATACCTATGAGTTTAAAGATCTATTCAACAATATTCCTCTTGACGACCTTTACAATGTAATTAATGAATTATTTGAAACTTGTGTTAACAATATTCAGCTCCCTTCCCATGTTGATGTAACTTATTTCAGTTGTCTATCTAAATTTATTATCTATAATAATTTTATTCTACATAACAATGAAATATATCTACAAAATCATGGTATACCACAAGGTGGTTCAGCATCTAGTTACCTTGCAGATCTTTACTTATATTACTATGAAAAAGAATATACTAATACACACATCATTCTTAAACGATATATAGATGATATCTTACTTGTAAACTCTACTAACAATAATAACATTATCTTCCCCATAAAATATCCATCTGCTCTGGAATTAATTAAAAATGATATGCTTAACAATTCTGTTAGTTTTCTAGATCTAAGTATCTCCCTCACTCCTAGAAATAGCCTTAGTTTCAATATATATGATAAGCGTAAAGATTTTAGCTTTAAAGTAAATAGCTTTACTCATTTTCCCTCCTGCTTACATAAATCTGTATTTCGCAATATCATCTATAATCACTGCTGTAGAATCAAGTATCTATGTTCTGATGATTTTAAAGTCTCCAATTTTAAATCTCTATTTCTGTCAGCTAGACAATACAACTATCCCACTAAATTCCTAAAATCTATTATATACAATTCTTGATAATGATGTGTCTAATGTCTTTGTTAATTTACTGGAGGTTGGGTGGGGTTTTGGTTTTAAGGTTGTAATTGGATGGTTGGGTCGGGCGGAGGAAGTTTTTCTCATTAAAAAAAAAAAAAAAAGTAATATGTTTAAAAACAATTTGGATGTGTATATGCATACATATATATATCTGGAGGAATTAAAAAAAAAAAAAAAAACGGGGTTCCTATATTGTGATTATTCTGTCCTAAACATTATTTTTTATTTTTTTCTTATTTACTAGATTAATCTTCTGTCATACAATAACTTATTATACATACTTTGTCAATAATAATAATCATTATATTTTTTAAACAATATGTTATATTTAATTTTGCTATACTATTTATTTTATTCAATCATTTTAATTTATTATTATTCAATATATATTTATTATATTAATATACCTGGATATTCTTAAAATTTAATAATATTACCTTTTAGTATTTGGCAACTCCTATACTTTCTTCTTTCCACTTTTACACTTTTATTTAGTGGCAGCACCATTTTTCACTTTTTACAATTCTTAGCATTGGCAACACATATCAATTGTTCAAATGAAATTTCCATGTGCTCTGCTCAAGGTCTGGTATGTAAAATTATAATTCCTATTTCTAATTTTTGTTATCTTTTTGATTTCTTCTTTCCTTTATATAGTAGTTTAGGGCCCAGATGTGTAGAGTTAATATCTCTTCCGATATGCCACTCAACCGAAACCCTACTATTTGGTTTGCTGTAAATTATAATCCACTGTTTGTGGCCCCTGACGATGGTGACAGTGGTTATAATTTCCGTTCCATTATATTATCACAATAATTCTTGCACTTTATTTGGCTTCAAAATCTGGTTTCTAATTCTTGCTAATAGCTGTTATATTTTTATGCTAGATATGTCTTATTTGTAGTATGTTTTGTGTTTTACTTGTTAGATTAAATTGAAATGTGTGTGCGGTGGCGCCTCATGATAGAGCACACCATTTCAATATTAATTCCATTTTCCGTCTATTTGTGATTACATGTGATTAGGCTTAAAAAGCACACCAGTTCTAATTTGGCGCTTTATATCCAATTTATCCACTCTTTCATTGCCTCAAAAGGCTATATTTAAACACTTATCTGGTATAAGCTCGTTAATTGGCACCATGTGCTATCTACTTTTTTATTTTTTTATATTTTTTTCACTTTATCAATGGATTATCTTGGGATTTCACTTTACGTAAGTAAGCTATTATATATATATATATATATACTGTAAAAAAACTCTCGCTCAAGGTAAACTTATTTCCATTTTTAATAAATTGCTTTTTAGTTTCCGGAACTTTTATGTGATTAGTTGTAAGATGCCTTTACACACATTTTATATATTTCCGTTTTTCTTCAAATTTCAATATTCTTTAAATTATAAGCACTTCCGACGAGCCAAGCACACAAATCCGATATACGTGGTCACAATAACAATATGTATTCCTGTATTCGATACATGACGAAATATTTATAGAGAACGGAAGACATGTTTTTAGAACTATTAATTCTCCAGTTACTACAGGGAAAACACTAACTAAAATTGTGTATCAAGTGTGATGTTTATGACAACGCTACGCAAGGGATATCTGCTTAGGATGGGTTGTGCCTTGGATGAAGGACTTTCTACGGGATTCTAATGCTTATTCACGTTACATCTGGAGAAAACAGACCAAAACTCCAGACCATTAGATCGGCAGCCACATGACGGGGCTCGAACCCGAGATCTTCACATTTTAGCCGTCTACCATTTTGAGTGTCTTATCCACTCGGCCATGGTGGGGCTAAAGTTATGTATTAAGTATATCTTGTTTTATAAAAATAACTTGAACTGCATTAAAGAGCTGATGACCTTTTTATATGCTTCAATTACCGTGTTTACTCGCATAACTATCGCCCTCGCGTAATAGTCGCTTCCCTGAAATTTGAAAGGCACAGTTTTTCGATATCTATAGCAATTATATGGCTTTCATCTCAGTTGTTCCGAAGTACAAGTTCAAACATTTTTTTAATTGCAAAGTACAATTTTCAGCACAAGGACGGACAATTTTACATCCACACTCAAAGACGGGAGTCGAACCCGGCCCCAAAGGATGGTCGCATTCCTGTTTTGAAGAAGAAAAACTCATCAAAATATTTTCCCCGCATAAAAGTCGCAGTCACGTGATCTTCATTTAGAAAATAGAAAATTATCAGCTGTACTCTTCCCAACTATAGCGCTACTGATGGCTTCAGTAAAGAGATTTATTATAAATTATGTTAATAGAATTCTTTGTCAAAATTTTCTCCAAGATTATTTGCGAATTTTATGTCTATAAAAATATTACCATAAGAAGAAAAATGCCTTTATTTTTTGTGCAACTGACGAACAGAGTATTTATAAGCAGCACATAATCTGTAAATATTTAGTAAGTTTTTTATTTTATTACAATTAGAGGTAGGGAAATTTCGTAAATAAAAATTTGAAATTCTTATACACTTAAAATTTATATTCAATGTTAATTAAAAGCATTGTAGCAATTTCAAAACATTTGACTGTTCTAGAGTCGTTCTTCTGCCCGTAACGACGGCTTGACAATTACTAAAAAGCGATCTGTGTCTAAGCTATCAGTAGGCTCCAAATGCTCTGTAACGCTTGGAAAAAAGTATTTATTAGCTCACAATATATCCTTAACTTTGGGATCTTTATTCCTGTTCTTTGACTGCAGCATAAAGCGATGAAGGGCCACACCATGGCACAGTGGTTATGTTACTGGAAATGATAGACGGCCAAAGTGTGAAGGTCCCACGTTCGGGTCCCACGTTCGGTCGTGGCTGCCGGTCTAACATTCTTCAGTTTTGGTAGGTTTTCTCCAGATGTTACGCGAATACACGTTAGAACCCCTTAGAAAGTCCTCCTACCAAGGCACTCCCATCCTTGGCAGATCGTTGCTTGTAAATACTTGGGGGGGGGGATTCTGCTTGTATGTACACTATGCCTCTAGCAGTATAGTATAAGTATAATTGCGTTTAATTTTACCATTTCAATAGTGTCGGGATGTATGCGAGATTTACAGTTTTTATAAAAGAAGAGAGTCCTTTTTATATTTTGCAGCCAGTCATCCCCAGTTGTTTGAAATTAATGCTATCTCTCCGCGAATAAAACTTTATACCTAGTCACATTAGTTCAGCATTCAAGGGTATAAATGAAGTGCCCTAACTTAAACCCATTAATGTTACTCTAGAGGAGGACAATCCAGGGTAATCCTTATCCCGTTCGTCAGTTTGCATGCTGGTGGGGCATTAAACCCGGAAAATATCGTTCTAAGAAAAATCATCGCAAAATTTTTTTAACATTCAATTCGTACACATTTTTTTGTGAAAGACAGCCATATCTTCTTTCGATTCCTATGCTGCCAAGGATGGTTTAGGTAAGAGTGTAGGTGCATCCTTGTCCAGCACGGTGAAAACCGCTTTAAAATTACTGTTTCGTTCAAATGAAATTGCACGAAAACTAGAATCTCGAACTTTCTCTCTTAATGTGATTAAAAAAAGGGCCAGCTGCGGGGCCTTAGACGATCGCCTACATTCGTACGCCATCTTGGGCGGGCCCTTGACTATGCTACTTTAATGAATGCATTACATGACTGGCTTTTGCTATCGCATATTTAAATTTCTGTGGCCTACAAGCTAAAAGAAGTTGTGCATAATGCTGTCATTATTATTGCATGTGTTTAGCACTTAAAAAATGTTTTATTTCTGAAATCTTCACTTTTAAATTTGTAAAGTAAGTCAGTAAACAGGGTGTCCCAAAAAGGTGGGAACGGGCTTTAATTCTTTATCTATTAGAGATAAGTGGGCAATGTAAATTGAAAAAAATGTTCAGAATAAGGTTAAAATAAGACTCCACTAAGAAAAAAAGGCTCTCGTTCATTTACAAAAAGTTACACTTTTGAAATTTGCATACGAACCCCATTCAAAAAAATTCCCAATTAACAAAATGTGCCCCATTTACTAATGAGGTGATGTACCGAATTTCAGCCTTTCATCATACAACATGTCAGAGATATCTTTAAAGAAAGATGATCGCGGGCTATACATGATTTTGAATGTAAACGTATACTATTGCTAGAGTGGAAAAAATGATTTTCTTTCGTAATTTCTGAATGACCCCTGAAATGCTGTCATTTGACGCGATTTTTTCCCTTCGTGAGCCAATGAAAAGTGGTTTACGTCAGCGTTATATTTATTTTCATAGCTCTGATACTTTTGAGGATATAATTATCAAATTTTGTATGTAACCTCATGAGTGTATGGTTACACATTTTACTAATCGAGAATTTTTACGTACGGGGGTCGTGTACAAATTTAAAAAGTGTAACTTCTTGAAAATTAACGAGAGGAGTTTTTTCGTAGCATAATCTTTTGGACGACCTCATTTTGGATATTTTTTTTCAGTTTACATTGCCCTCTTATCTCTAATAGATAAAGAATTAAAGGCCGTTACCACCTTTTTGGGACACCCTGTATAATCAGTCAATTTTGCTATGCTTCCAAAAATCATCCACTTGGGACAAAATTATTTTATATATAAGTTATACGATCAACTAGATATTCACCACTTGTCTTTACTAAAATAGTTAAACTTTGTTTTAAAAATCTTATCTAATTATTTTTAGACAACTGAAGAAGATTTTGTTAAAAAAAAGTCCGATTATTTTGATTTTTCTTTTTTTACATTCTGTTTAGGACTGCAAAAGTTTTTGTAAGATTTTACCGCCATCATCTTGGCAATACACCTTGGTTCATTGGCCATAAAATTTTAGTGGCTACTATAATCCACAATTACCAAAACTTATATTAAACGAATTGTTAAGTACATCAGGCAGGCAGTCATATTACTTCAATACAATTACCTTATAAATAAAAGCTTAGGTGCAACAATTCCAGGTTGTACCACTCCAAAATACAATTTTTACCTCTATTACTCCAAAAAAGCTTAGAAAGTTATGCTAAAAAAATGTAATAAAATTCACACTATTGGCATAATTGGCTTGAAAATTTTCATGATAATGTAAAAAACATTTAAAATAGTCTGTGCTAGTTTAAAAATCTAAAACTCAAAATTTTCCTTATTTTTAACCTTTTTTGTGATTTTAGAAAATTGTTGAGGGAGAAAAGTAAAAAACTGTAACTGCAGTACATACGCCATAGTCAAAGGTACTGATTCGTAATTTTTGTGATTTATTAAAAGGTTTTATTTAAAAAATGTAATAAAACTCACCCTACTGGGGCAATCAACTTGCAAATATGTGCAAATGTATTAAAAAATATAGGCCGATGGAGGGGAATGCACTACTTTAAAAATCTGAAAATCTACCCACAGTGTCACATTCATTACTAAGTGAAAGTTTGTTCTTGGATTTCAAAAGCTCAATTTACATATCATAAGTGATACTGACATCATTTTGAAGTTGAGTTTTAAAATGTACTAGATTGAAAGTTTTTGACATGTAACTACATTAAGGGCAAAATAATTCCACAAACTTTCTGATTCTGATAAAATGAAAATACACCCTAACAGTGGCACACCCAGGATTTTAGTTTAGAGGGGCTAGGCTACAAATACTGCTGAATTCTGTTATAGTGACCTCGATTATAGTTATAACTATATTTTAAAAATAATTTAAAGATAAATTTAAAACGAAAAAATTAACTCATTAGTGACAATTTTCAATGTTTTTCACTTCTAACATTTGACCTTTGGGGGGAGAGGCTTGAGCTCCATGGGTGTGCCTATGAACCGCAATGTTTTTCTACATGAATCATAGATATAAGATTGAGAATTTAATTTTTTTTCTGAAGCCACAATTTACTTTAAAAAAAAATAATTTTGATGAAAGGGACATTCAGTGATTAAGTGGAGATCAGATGAAAAAAATTAAAATGTTTTTTTCTGCATGTATTATGCATAATAATTTTCAGAAATAACTGGATTTATGTAATTTGATTAGTATAATATCATTTCTCACAGGAAACATGCCATAAAATACAATAAGAAATACTCTTTTAGCATTGACAGTTTAATCACACAAAAACCCATTTTTTCACACTCATTATGGTGCTTATTTTGTATTTAAAAAGTTTTAACAATTATTAGTACATGATCTTTCACCCTTTTTCACATAAATGCAGCATCAAAATGTTTTCTATTTATTTTTCTTTATACTTGAGAGGGTAATTAATTAAATGATATGAGAGTGTCATTCCATTACAAAAAACAAATAGTTTTTTGTGTAATTATTTAAATTTATATGTTTTTGATTTTAAAGCATGTTTTAAATCTAAAGTATTATGATAAGTTTGTATCTTTAATATTGTTAGTTTTTATGGTAGTACTTGTAGGTAACAGAATGACAGTATAAAGTAATGGAAAGACAGTACAAAATATAGCAGATTTTCTTGCTTATAAATTCAATAAAATGAAAATAAAAATCTACGTAATCTTTGATATTACATATAGCAACATTTGTAATTTTTTTTTCAAGTGTAAAATTAAGATAACTTGTACTGAAACTTTTTTAATCATTTAAACTAAAATTAGTTTTGTGTTACGCACATGCAAATATTTATCTTTGGTTTCTAACTTCAACAAAGATAATTAATGAATATTTTTCACTAACCATAAATTTAAATGTAACCAATTTTGACTTTAAAAGAAGTTTATGAACTTTTTCAGTAAGAATCAGAAATACCGGTGTCCTTCTCAAAATTCTGCGTGAACTCCATCCTCTTTTTGTAATGCTTCAAAATATATTCCTCATAATGTATGCTTATGTGCATATCATGAGAATATTAGACTATTATTATAAAGTTTGAGTTCTTATTCAAATGATTTTCCTAAAAGATTTCATGAATTGATTTCTATAGTAGTATGTAATGAAAATTCTGAAGAATGTATGTTTTCTCACTGTGAAAACTGTAAAGACAAATTTAAAGAACAGTATCTACTTGGGTTAGACAAAGTACCAAATAAAATAATTTTGTGGAAACAATGGGAGAAAGTAAACCGAAAATCTTTGAAATGCAAGCATGCAGATACTTTAGAAAATTGCTTGAAACTTCTTTACAACAAACTGCCATACTTTTTAAAACATCTACTTACAGAATACGCTAACATATGGGGTACCAAAATCAACAATATTTCTATGCTGGGAACGGCAACAACTAGATGTAACATTTTTGTGTAGTAACAGTAACACACGTGCAAAAATCCAAATTAACAGTTCAATGACGTCAAGTGAAGCAAGCATTTTCGTTACTGGTAATGTATGTCACGCAGTAGCTAGATTAGGTTACAAAGTAACGATTCATACATGAAAAAGCAAAATCTTTCAGGTCTTTTCACATCGCACATTTAAAAATAATCACTTTGCAATAGGCTGAAGCATATTTATTTTTAGCCATTTCCTGTTTTTTTTTTTTTTGTAACCAAGGATATGTATTAAATAAGGCAACTGTACTATAACTAGGTCGCTAACTTTGGCACATTAACCCCATAGCTGGCGCAATTTAGAAGCATTTCTGTAGGAATTTGTACAACACGTTATCACCCAATACAATATTTTTATAATAATTTTATGAATAGAAATGACACCAATTATATCTTTTCATACATCGTGCAATGTTAGTACTAAGCTTTGCACCCATGGCTATCATCAGCTTTTATCATGACACCCCAAATTTTTAGCAACCCTAACCTAAATAAATTTAATGACAAATACTGTTAAAACAAAGAAACATGAAATATTTTCGTTGAAATGACTCTGATAATTTGGCCAAAACTGCACTAAGTATATATAGAACAGTAAGGTACGTGGAGGGGAAGCTGGCCCCTTGGTGGATAGTACATTTATAAAATGCCAGCAACAGAAAAGAACCATCTCAAAAACAAAAGCTGTAGTGCAAGTGGATTTTGCAGAAAACTAAACTAAAATTTCAAAATGAAATAAAATGTGCACATTGGTATAATGACCAGGTAAAATTGTTTACATCATAATTATGGCGGGAGAATAATGATGGACAAGGTTGTGTTTCATAAGAGATGATATGAATCATAAAAAAAACATCTGTTTACTAGCTGCTACCCGCGACTTCGTCCGCATCGGCTTTAGAATTAGGTTCCGAGAGAAACGAAGCATGTGTGAATAACAAATATGTTTGTGACTAAAGAAACTGTATTTAAATGTTATTTGCTTTTTACTTACAGTCGACTCTCTGAAATCCGCACATCTATAATCCGCTATAATTTTTAGATGTAAACAGTGAAATTTGCAGTTAAAAGTTAAGTAACACTAGGAAATTACAGGTGAGTTGAGTTGTAGAATTAAAAGAAATTTTATGCTATTTTTCATATTTTTTGCATATATCTAATTAAAATTGTTCTTTTAACCCATCTGACAAAGTCTGAGCAGTAAAATGAAAGCACGATTAGCTGACAGAAAAGATTCTGAGAGACAATCTCGCACACTCAGTTAACGAAACGTGTATTATTTTGATTTTCATTTTTTATTGAAAGAAAGAGAAATTTTTAAAAAATTTCTCTTGAAGAAGGCTTATCTTTAGGCTATAAATATTTAGAATTCATCCAAAATTATTCATTGGCATCACCACAAGAAATAATGACAATAAACAGACTCCAGGAAAAAATATTTAAACACAAATCAAAAGCCCTAAAACAAACAATTGATTCCATGTTTGCAAAATTAAAAAAATAGTAATATAAAATTAAAGTATGAAAGTTTAAGCCTTCTTCAAGAAAAATTTCAGTCTGCAAAAGTTTTGTAAAATAAAAATAATTTTTTTTTCATATATTTTAATAAATTCTTTAATAGTTAAACTAAGTGTGACAGTACAATTAATTTCAACCATTAAAAATGTTCTGTTGCTTCATAACTATAGTAAGAAAAAATGTAAACAAAACAATGATCTGTAATCCGCAAACCCCTTGGTCCCAAGGTGTGTGGATTTCAGAGAGTCTACTGTATTTTAAATGAAGTATAATGCATGGTAGTATACTTCATTTAAAATAAGAGAGTAAGCAGTATTACTAAATTTAGATTTTTTTCAGGCATTTGGCGAATAGAGACAGTTACAACAGTATTTGCGAACTGTTTTGAGTGGTCTTGTAAAAGAAATATTTATGCTATATGCATGAATTTTAGCCTATGTTAATCAGGAATAGTGCAGCTTTCTATTAGCGAAAAAGTTTTAGAATCGGTTCTGTAGTTAAAGAGATGCCCATAGAGCGTAATGTATTAGAATTATTTTGAGTGTTCCTGTAAAGGAACTATTTGCACTACATGCATGAAATTTAGCCTATAATACTCAATAATAGTGTAGCTTACTATCAGTGAAAAAAGTTTTGGAATCGGTTCAGTACTTACAGAGATACACATAGAGCGTAATGTAATTCTTATGAGTATCAATGTAAAAGAACTATTTGTGATATATGCATAAATGGTAGCATATACTCAGAGTCCCCCCAGTGTCTAAGAGGTTCTGCTCTCAAAACTGGAAGGCGGGAGGTGCCAGGTTCAAACCCCGGTCACGCCTGTCGACCTAGCCGCTCGCGGACTTCCGTGTTTTTTTCCAAAACCTCGCGAAAATACGCGCTAGGATCCCTTAGAAAATTCCACACAGAGTAATTCCCCATATGGGCCTAGGACTTTCAATCAGTGAAAAAAGTTTTAAAATCGGTTTAGTAGCTACAAAATTTCCATAGAGCGCAATGCATTAGCATTATTTTGAGTGTCTTTGTAAAAGAATTATTTATGCTATATGCTTGAAAGGTTGCCTGTATGTTAATCCAGGGCATAAGCTATCTTCATTACAAATTTTTCCACCATTTTTGTGTGATTCAGTCAAAAACATCCAAACACATAAACGTACACATTTATATTATTTGTAGGATTTGGAAATTTACGAACTTTAAGAAACACATCTGGACTTTTCTTGGTACTTACCAATTATCCCGGCGGTCATTCCTGCCAAACTGTTTTTTCGTCAAATGAGTTGCCAATCATATTCAAAACCTTTAATAATTTCATGTGCCCGGCATTTATCTCTGCAAAAAATCGCTCGTCTCGGCAGACCGCCGGAATAATACGTAAGTACCCTTTTCTTTACTTATGCTTTTTAATTTGGTGTAAAATCAACATAATTTCCATGTTTTTCAAATGCATGTGATTTTGCAAATAGAATTTCTGCTTTATTTTAAAAGCATAAATCATTTTGTGCGTGCGATAAAACGGCTTTTAATTAATAGAAAAAACATTAAAATTTCAAAATTCTGAGCCTCAGGTGCACTTTACCGAAGTTATGGGCTCAGTCATGCTCAAATTTTCAAAGCTCTGCTTTCTGTAGATTTGTCTGGAGAACATTCATTTTTATTATTACAGATAGATAGATTTGGCATAAAACTGGCATAATTTCCGTATTATTTAATGTTTTTCAGATGCACGTGCTTCTTTATTGAAGTAATAGCACTCTTGTTAGCTCAAAACATAAATCATATGATACGGGCGAAACTCGCCAAGCATGGCAACGTAAAAACGGTTAATTAATAATTAAAGAAGTAATTAAAAATCTAAATTTCTAAGTAGCCTATAACCTTCTCCAGGGTCCCATCCAGACTTCGTGCCGATTACACAGACGTGTAATCGATTACGATTACAATTAATTTTCACTTTTAGACCAGGATTACGATTACCGGAGAAAATGTAATTCCCGATTATGGTTAGATTACGATTATCATATAAAAGCCAATTTCCGATTACGATTAGATTACGATTATGTAATCTATTAAGACATTCGATTATGATTACATTTGAGTCCGATTACGATTACATTTCGATTACAAAACTTTTCTTTTCACCCTTCTGGCATTGATATTATAATGTCTAAATTTTACAATTTTAACTCAAGAACAGAATAATGGGTCCATTTGTTCAGGGAGCTAAATTACAAGAATGCCATACAGCAAGAACTTCCATACTATTAGACGAACCTGGTTGATTTCCTAGGCCCACTTGTGAAAAGTTTTTTAATGCATACGAACCTCTATTTGAACATGGCATTTTTCGATTTTAACTTAAGCATATGTCATTTGCAGTGTGCGTGTGGGGTGGGAGGGGGGACAGGCTTGGTGGTTTAACACATCTTTGAAATGAACCCAGGTTTATCCTAATCAAGAAAAAATTAGTATACAAAAATTGATATTTGATCCCTTCTATGATCGGCGTTGCTTCCTTGCCTATGTCCTGGTTTTCTGGTTTCGAAAGAGGTACTGGCAGACGCATGAAAAGTTAGCCGTGGTTCCTATTCAGCTGTAAAGGAGGAACCTCTGTCATTACGATCTTGCAACGATGTGCGCCAACATATTAAACCAAAGTTTAAGATTTTTTAATGCATTGAGTAAAATGCTAAAAACAGGGGCTCTCGACAAATGCATTGTTTTCTCCACAATAACCATTAGCCTGAATCTGAATAGATGAGGCTGGACGTATATTGCAGTTATTATTTCACAGAAAACTTCCCGCACAGTTTAACTTCTTTTTTTATACTTTCATAACACGTATATGGGCATTAAATATCTAAAAACGGGCCTGCCAAACAAACAAACTTTTAATTTCTAGAATACACACGCAGTTTTAAAAATTCAAAACTAACTACTAACTCAAAACTACATGCATACTATCTATTGAAGAAAGACTTAAGAATACTACTAATAAGAATTACTTAAGAATAGCAGAATGGAGATGTCTAAAGATATCTCTAAACATACATCTTAAAAGTGTGGTGGGTCATATATAGTGTATTGGTGCTGGTACGACGTAATAAACAAAACTGGAAGTGATATTGGCGGTGTGAACGGTAAAACCCAACGTAATGCCAATTATAATAAAAAAGGCCCGAATTTACTGTAAAACTATTTTATAAATAATTAATCGTTCAAAGATGCTCACTTTCTAAGCAATTTGCTGTTATATATGATAAAGAACTGACACACATTTTTGTCTCTGGTCAAGAATTCCTTTTACATATTGAATATTTAATATACACATACATACATGCATTTGAAATTTAATGAAAATAGTATAGTGCTAAAAGTTGTTTAAACTTTTGAATGTGGTATAAAGGAGCTAACATTTTTATGAGAGATAGAAAATAGGTTAATATAGACGTAGAGATGTCAAAGATTTGCGGATGGGGGGGGGAGGGATGTGTGTATATAATATATTCAAGAGTGGAAATAGTGAAATTTTTATAGGTTTAGCGTGAGAAAAAGACTTTTGAATCGATGATATTTTAAACAAAGTAGACGGCAAGCGGATGTTGTCCCCTGTCCTACGCCTATGTTGTTTACTGCGAATTCTCGGAGAAATTATAAAAGCTTATAATACACACAATAGAAAAGTTATATATAATTAGTCTCCAGTTTAATTCCAAATTGATAATAAATAGATGCCAACAATTCAAGTTCGAAAGACGTACTATGTTTTAATATAATATGTGTACAGTACAAATTAGATAAAAACAAAATATTTTAAATAATTTTCACACTCATCAGTGAAAAAAACGAAGTATGAATACTTTGTGAATCATATTTTTTAAAAAATGAACTGTTTTCTGGGTCTAATCACTAACACTGGCATAAATGAAAATAAATTATTTATCCGTTAAACTTTTAGATAAGTCAAGGCAGCCAATCAAGTCGAAAATAAGACAAAATTGATTTTTAATACTTCATTATGTATTTTTACGCATTTTTACTCACCATCAAATTCTATTGAAGGAAAAAAAATGTTAATTCTATTTAAGGGGGAAAAGGGATTTTGTAGATCATTGTCTATGTTCCCTACTCTTTACCCATTTATCCAGAAATTTATCGATCATTAAAAAATATTGATATTTCTAAAGGTCTTTATACATTATAAAATTATTACATTCTTATGCAATTACATTCTTATTAATAGCACAAAGATATACTAAGTTTTAACGGAAATATATGCGCTCCTACCTGCTTATCCAAACAACACAAGGAACCAAAGTTTATCTGTTATCCACTAATCCAAACAACACATTCATAGTTTTTAAATGCACATCCTTTTCCATTTTTATTTTTATACTTTTCTAAAACTGAAAAAACATGCTGCACTTTTTCCTGTGTAGGTGCCATTTATGTTCTTTTACACGATCGCAAATCAAAATGAAGAAATGAAGGAAAGATCTGACACCACAAGAAATAGTTTTAGCTATTCCCTCCCGTGCAACCCTCACTTTCTTCTGGGAAGTCCATTCTTGTATCTCACCAGTTCAGACTTGGATGAACAGAAGACGACAGACAACAACAACAAAAGAATGGTCATCTAAATATTTTCCCGGGGAAAAAAAAATAATACAAGTGAGCTCCTGTCTTCCTCCAAACGTCGGAGCTCCAGGGGAACTTCTTGCCTTCAGGGCATGCCTGTGCCTGCCCGTGAAAATTTTCCCAGCAAGCTGAACAAAAACTAAAACTGGGCAACTGTAATCGTTTTGTAATCGTCCCGTAATCAAAGCGACTACGATTACAGGCTCTTCGATTACGACTATCTGGCAAATGAAATTTCTAGATTACGATTAGACTACGATTACGCGAAAAAATAAACTTCTAGATTATGACTAGATTACGATTACGTGAAAAATTTAATTGCCAGATTACGATTATATTACGATGACACAAGAAAATGTAATCGATTACAGTCGATTACGATTACACGATTATGATTACACGAAGTCTGGTCCCATCTATATCTAAATCAAAATGCATCCTAATCGATTCAGCGGTTTAGGCGTGAAAGCGTCATAAACAAACAAACAAACTCACTTCCGCATTTATAATATTAGTTAGGATGTTTTTATGGAAACTGATTCTAGGTATAACACAAAAGTATCCAGATACTAAAGAATTATCATTTTTAGTGATGGGGCTGCCAGTCCGTTTAAGCAGCATTACTTATTTACAAACTTAACCTTTTTGTTCAAGGATCATAACCTTCGAATGACTTGGAGTTTCTTTGCAACATATCACAGCAAAGGTATAATAGATGGAATTAGTACCACAATCAAGTTCATGGTATGGTGTCAAATATTATCTGGAAAATTAATAACTTCTGCTGAAGAATTTGCTGATATTGCAGTTGAATACTGCAACAAATTGATTATAAAGTTTGTTTCTCTTGAAATGATAAATGATTTATGTTGATGTAGTGAATGAAAGATGGTGAGGTATTTTTGCCCTTCCAAATATACATAGCGTGCACTTCCTGAAACCTTTAGATTATTATCTCATTGAGTTACACAAGAAATATTCATTTTTTAATAAAAAGCAGACATTTAATATGAAGAAAGGCAAATTAAGCACTATTACAACTTCACAAGAAGAACAGTCCCTAAAAGTAGGAGACTACATTTTAATTGAATGGTTAGGGAAATAAATCTGTCTGCTCATATATTGCCCAAATACCTGTTATTGAAGATGATGATAATATCAAAGTTCTTTGAATGCATAAACAGGACACTTTAAGACTAATTAATTGATTTCCTAACAAAGAAGACAAGTGTTGGAGTCACAAAAAGTCAAATTAAGTAAAACATGAAAGAACCGTCAATAGTAACTGGTGGTTCAAACACTAGAATTAGAAGCCGTTTGAATTTGAAAAATGTGTATGTGCTGAGTAATGTTGAAAATCAATTCAGTTTTAATGTTATCAATTAAATGTGATCTTTTGTAAATTAATTACAATGGAATAGTATTTGATATTTCAAACCATTCTTAAAAGATCTTTGTCATTCCGTTACTGTCATTCTGTAACCACGATTTCATTAAGAATAATTAATTTTATAATATTAATTGTTATTTTCATGTTAAAATATGGCTGAAACTTTTTGTGGGGAATAAAGTCGGTTACTTCCCACACATCGGCACGCCAAGAGATCGCCAACAATTTCACCCCCTTTTCAAGAAGGGTCAGTTAGTGAGCCTGCAGATCTAGACTCACGGAAAATATCACGAGGATGCCCCTGTTCTAAAGAGGGGATGGCAAAAGCGGGAAGATAGCAACCCATAAATTACTCCAGCCAGTGTCATTGTGAAATCCGTGTGTGGTACATGCAACACTTTGAAGTACAGTATTTTTCAATGAATTTCGTGTATTGATATCGGAGATGTCTAGCAAGGGTATAACAAGAGTTCCTTTATCAGCAGCAATAATTAAAACTTGTCTTTAGAAAAATATTTTAAAACGCTAGAAGTATCGCACTTACTATCGCTTTTTTTGAAAAAAATTTTTTTTTTGATATTTTATTCTTTTTTTCACGATTTTAAAATTCGCTAATTTTAATTTAAAATGCGTGCGCTCACTGTCTCAGGAAGGAAGGAAAAAAAGAAAAGAGGGGAAATTTGAAGGAAGAAAATTGAGTTAACTATTTACAATTAACAATTTTAATGAATAAATATGTAAAAGTAAATCGATCAAATTAAAAGTAGAGTAATTTTAATTTACTTAATTCGATAATGAGACATTTACTTTGATTAGCAGGTAGAAATCACTCGTTTTAAGTGTTTGAAACATAATTTTAGCAGATATTTGTGTTCGTGATTAAAATTAAAAATTGATGTATGAAATCTCCAGTAAAACGCTTAGCCACAATTGGTGTCCCATATTTTAAAATTATGTGAACCCTACAGTGTATTAAGTTACATTTATACGTTTTCAATAATTTGTTCTTAGTTAAACTAATTAAAAAACCGGCATTTGGTGGTTTTAGCATTGAAGAAATGAAAGTCCATTTGCTATTGCTTTTGACCAACTCACTTCTGTACAGAGTTGGGCAGTATCGCAAATACATGTATTTGAAATACTATTTTCAAATTACATTTGTATTTTTTATTTTCAGAAGAAAAAGCAAAGTATTTTGAAAATGTATTTTAAAATAAATTTTCAATGTATTTGGTATTTTCAAAATACTGAAAATACATTTTTCATTTTGACGTTAAATTAATCTTCCACAAAAAAATTAGCTTGGTTTGGGAAAATCAAACAAAAATAATAGAAATGTAATTTTTTCCCAGTTCATGATATAAACAATTCTGTTGCATCTGCAATATTTTAGTGTTATATATGGTAACTAAAGAGGTGTTGAGATTTTTTGCAACGCTTAGGTTATGTTAAACGATCACCCCCCCCCCAAAAAAAAAGAAATTAATGTAAAAGATCCTATTTTACTTTCATGAAATGGATGTATATGTCAATCTTCTAACTAACCGCCCCCACCGACAACAAAGTAACTGCCTCCCCTGACAAACTTGCATTAATCCGCCACTGAAACTTCTACGAATGATGATGAAGATTGGTTTGAATTTAATGACTCCGAACCATATACCAAAAATTCACGAAATGCGGTTGAACTTGAACTGCTAAAGTTTCTTTCCGAAAAATCAAAAGATTTGAAAGTTTTAAATTCATATCCGACAGTAAAAGAACTTTTCATGAAATTCAACACAAGTTTGCCGACTAGTGCTCCTGTCGAAAGACGTTTTTGCTTTACAGGTATTATAAGTGCTCCACAAAGAAATTTACTAAGCGATAATCAGTTCGAAAAACTAGTTTTTTTTTAAAGCAAATTATTCTCTTTCTAAATCATAGTGCTTAGAATAACTAACTATGCCATCTTTTAAAAATCCTTTTCAAAATTTCTTTATTAAATTGTATACTGTTAAGTAAATTAATACAATGACACACTTTTCTTTTGTAGTAATATATGAATGCATCTTGTGTTTGCGTGATTATGGAAACGCTATACTAGGGCAATCTGCCAAGGATGGGGTGCCTAGGTAGGAGAACTTTCTAAGGGTCCTAAAGCGTATTCACGTTGCATCTGGAAAAAACCTACCAAAAATCCAGACTGTTAGATCGACAGCTGCTCGATGGGACCCGATCCCGGGACCTTCACTCTTCGGCCGTCTACCATTTTCAGTGACATAACTACTGTGCGATGGTAAGGATATAAATGTATCTTAAAGTAGAAATATAATTCAACTCATCTTCGTTTAGAAATATATTTAATTTTATATTTCAATTCCATTCATTATCACTGAAAAATAACGTTCAATAAATACTTGTCACACATTTTTGCTTTCATGCCTTTTAAGATGCAATTTATTCCAGGAAAAATTCAAGTATATGCTTAAAAAAAAAAAAAAAAAAAAAAAAAAAAAAGTTACTATTAAATTTGTTTGTTCATCTTAAAATACACTGGAATAAAATAAACTAGAAGTTTCTGTAGAAAATTTTACTTAATTGAAGTATTAGACGTATTTCGTATGTATTAAGAAAATACATGTAGTTTGTATTTTTTCAATTTAGAAAGCATTTTGTATTTTGTAATTTTTTGTGTTTGAATAAATGTGATTTGTATTTTGCATCAAAAATACATTCTTTTATGTATTTTGCCCAACTCTGCTTCTGTAGCTGCTTTCAAAGAGCATTGCAGAGCAAGCAGTAATTATTTTTATTTCTAACGGAGGGGAGTAGAATACTACCCTCCGTTGGAAATAAAAATAATTACTGCTTGCTCCGTTGTACTGGAGAGAGTATGAGGGAACGTCCTCTAAGTGAAACTGTACTCCCCCTCTCTATACAACGGGACATGAGAGGGAGAAAAGCAATAAACTTTAGGTTTACCCTTGCCGATGTGGGAAGATAGGAATAAAATCTTGCTGCTGACATTTTTTTTTTTGTTTTATTACAACAATAGTTGGCTGAATTTTTTATTATTGAACATAGCAGTATCTGTCCAAAATATGTCATTCCATTACCACACAAAAAAAGCTAGTTTTTAAATATAGATAATGTATAATTTTAAATATAATGTATTTTTTATTTTAAGCCCATTAAGATGTTTATAATTTGCTGTATTTTCTTTTTTTATTTTAATGTTTAAGTTAGTAGAATGTACTATGTATGTTGCGAGTGTTTGTTCAAATGTCATTTCATTACACATGGAATGTTCCGAACATGATTAAAGTGTAAAGAGTAATATTGAATACATTATACACTGTATAATAATCATTCATGACATATGCCTCATATAATCATGCATTATACTAAAAAATATAATTGGGTAAAACATATGTAGAGTTGATTATAATTGTTTCCACAGTAGGCTTAATTCACTAGTTAAACATGATGTAAGTGAAAATTTTATAAGTAGTTTTCTATTAATGTCCTAATAACTCAATAAGAATAATATAGAAATAAATTCATATTTAAGGAATTAAACGTACAATTTCTACAAATCATAAGAGTGATAAACTGAGTTTAAACACTTGCACTTAATACATAAATTTACTGAATTACCCCTGCATTCCAAGATTTAACATCAAATAAAAAAGTATGAATGGGGGAGGGGGGATTTAATGATTTAAATAACATAGCAGAATTTCCAATAGGTTAAGACTTAAATTTTTTTTATTTGGGAATACCTTATTCCCCCGTAAACGATATATATTTCGGTTACACATAAACACATAACCATCATCAGTCGTTCCTGGATCTCACACTAATGGCGGCATTAGTGTGAGATCCAGAGACGACTGATGATGGTTATGTGTTTATGTGTAACCGAAATATATATCGTTTACGGGGGAAATAAGGGATTCCCAAATAAAAAAATTTTAACTGATTAATCCGCCGTATTAAATAATGTTTTATAAGTTTTTATTAGGTTAAGACTGTTTATTTAACAGAATGAAATACACCAGACACTGGCTAACTGCTCAGTTGGACAATAGCCATTTATATTTCAACGGATATTGCTACAGTGAAATTCTTGAACTGAAACTAAACAATTTGATGTGCATAGTTTTTTATGCATTTCCAGACATTTGTGGTGCATCTTTCTTAGACAAGCCAGAAAGCAACTTCTTCAATTCGCCAATAGCACGGCCAGGATTTAAACCCTTTGGGCATGTTTTAGTGCAGTTCATAATAGTATGGCATCTATACACAGAAAACGGATCCCTTAATTTATCCAGTCTCTCACTGGTAGCTTCATCGCGAGAATCAATGACCCATCTGTAAGCCTGCATAAGAACAGCTGGTCCCAAATAACGATCTCCATTCCACCAATAGCTAGGACATGAAGTAGAACAGCAAGCGCATAATATGCATTCATATAGTCCGTCCAACTTTTTCCTGTCTTCAACGCTCTGCAAATTCTGTTTTTGTCCATAAGGAATTGAATCTTTCTTCTGCAACCATGGTTGGATAGATTTATATTGAGCATAAAAATTACTCATATCAGGCACAAGATCCTTAACCACATACATGTGAGGTAATGGATAAATTTTTGTCGCCTTTTTCAGATCTGTATCAATTTTGCAGATGCAAGCCAATGTATTAACTCCGCCAATGTTCATCGCGCATGATCCACAAATACCCTCTCGGCATGATCGCCGAAAAGTAAGAGAGGGATCTAATTCATTCTTAATTTTAATCAATGCATCCAACACCATAGGGCCACAAGAACTTAAATCTACTTCATAGCTTTGCATTCGTGGTTTGTCATTGGGTTTTTCGGGATCCCAGCGATAAATAGAAAAGGTCTTCACCCGATCTTGTGACGCTGCAGCAGTTTGTACTGCTCTCTGCGATATAATCAAGTATTTACCGTAAGCATGTAAATCGCGAATTAGAGACATTTTAGCGAAGGCCATGACAGTATTGGTTCTTAATTTCGTCCTTAGTTCTTACCAACAGAACAGCCAGGGAACGGAAACAGCAATGTTATATAACCGTATGTAACAGTGGTTACACAGCAGGAAGGACGTGCGGTGCGCGTGCGGATAGGGGCAGACGGAATCCCAATACAAAAACTTTGATTTTTCTACCTTTTAGTTTGATAGGGGAAAACACGCGCGCGCAGGGAGAAATGCTTAGAAGATGGGTTCCTGGGGAAAGGACTTCTACTCTGTGGTTTTTAAGCAAGGGTTGCATGGCTATTTATAGAGCATTTCGACGTGACGTATCTCTGACGTCAGCTGAGTGACAGCTTCGCGCATCGTTCTGCGCATGCTATTTCTTTACCTAAATGTATAATTTAGCAATCTCAGTAATCCGTAAAACTACGTGTAATCTGAGGAGGTTCATTGGGTTTTTGGATTACGAACGCAGCCCCACTGTGAAGAATGTAAACAAACTGCAGAATTGCAAGCAACAGGCGTTTCAGTTTAGACAGCCATCCACGACTGTGCACGAAGGAATGTAAATTATTTATTTAGAAATATGGAAGAAATTTTAAAGCTGTCCTCAAATAATTAAACTCTAATTGCAAAATTAGATATTGTTTCTAGTTTAGGAGTGATATTTTTTCATGATTTTTAACTATATGGATAATTTGTCTCCAATGTAGTTTGAAGCTATGACTAGATAGGTTTATCCCTAGATTGACATGAATTTTAGTGCATGCTTTCTATGGATAGCACTTTCTGGTGTGGATTCTGTTATTAAATGTGCATATAAAATGCATAAGAATAAATCAATAGAAAACATGAAAGAATTGGTTTGTTAATTATTTTTTAAAAACATATTTTGATTAAAAAGTCAATTTATACATTGTTTACAGAACTAGTTTTGTACGAGTGGTCGGTTTATTAAAATAATAAATAAATAAAACAGGAAGTTTGTGATGTGTTAATGTATGATTACTTATTGTTGCTTATGCTAAAAAACTATAGAATCTACTTTTTTAAAATCACTAAACTTGGCTACCAGCCTTTTTATTCTTTTGCAGTATTCTAAATTAGGTATGGAGTGGAACTTAAATATCTTGAATAAATGTGTTTTTTCTATTAAACTGACACCCTCTTTCATTTCACCTTCTTATCTCAATTCTTTCTGTTGTTTCTTTGACTTCGTGAAATCAAGGTTATACTGTTGTTCTCGTGTCCATGGACAGATGATTAAATGGTTAAACTGTACTTCGTTAAAATAAATCCTTATTCTTTTACCTAAAACTATTTCCACTCTGTTCTGCGTGGAGCTGATATTAGGATTAGAAATTATTCTGAAGATTTTTAGATTTTTTGATACTTACGTATTATTGCAGTGGTCATTTCCAACAAAGTATTTTTTCATCAAATGTGCTGGAAACTGTTGCCAATCGTATTTGAAACCATTAATAATTTCATGTGATTGGCATTTATCTTGGCGAGAAATCACCTGTCTTGTTTGAGTGCCAGGATAATACGCCAGTAGCAATTTTTCTATGAATACTGTTCTTACCTGCTGTTTAGATTCAAGAACCTAAATCATTTTATGCAGTCAAATATGATGTTTTTTTTTTCTTTCAATTTTTTTGTAAATAACTTTTAAAGTAATTTAAATTGGCTGACTGACATCTGATTTTTTTAATATCTATCGCTTGCATGTAGTCTGGTTCCTGTGTAAATTATGTGAAAACATATTTTCAAGTAACACTGTAATTTACGATGTTGAAAAAAAAACCTCTTACATACAATCATCATGGAAGAATATAACTGTAAAACTCTATATACTACTCCTTTTATTATGATTGTTTTTTTTAATCAAATCATTGAACTAATAAATCTGATATGGACACCACATGACTTCCTTGTACCTCTATTAAACCAGAAATATTTTCGGGGCACTTCATCTAAACTTATTTCATTTGAAAGAGACAAAATACTGCAATTCTAAAGTTTACCGCCAAGCTGAGTTCAATTTTAAAGATTTGTTTCACTTAATTGGGCAATATTTTGATAAAAGCCAATAAGCTTGCGATAGCGAGATTTCAGTCACAGCTGTAACAGTTATTCATCACAGATTTTTAATGAAATGAAGGTATCTATAGACCCTTAATATATTTTAAGTCTTTTGGGTGACCCTGTAAATAAATTACTCAGTCCACAGCAATCAAAAGCACAGTTAGATGTTACAATAGTTCTAAATACAAAATTTCAACATTCTACGGCTAAAAGTTTTAGAGTCATGCAAAATGCATAGTTTTTTTTGGTGTTAAATTAGCGATATTTTGGCAAAACTCAACACGGTGGATGACAAATAACGAGATTCTGTGCATGGACCAAACAATGAACGACTACAGACATAATATATTGAAGACAATGGCGTAGCCAGGGGAGGGGGGGGTAATAAGGGATCACAACACACACACCCTGAAATTTTTGCAATACAAAATGTATATTCTTCACTCCCTCACCACACACATGTATACATATATGTGAGTTACAATAGTAAAACCTCCCATGAAAAATTTCTGGCTACGTCACTATTTGAAGATGTCTATAGACATTAATGTATTGGAATTCTGATAGTTGCATATTATCCTGATAGACATTCGTGCCAAAATTATTTTTTCGGAAAATGTGCTGGCAAACTGTAGCCAATTGCAGGGGCGTAGCCAGAAATTTTTGATTGGGGGGGGGTTACGACTACTAAAACTCATATATATGTATACGCGTGTGTGATAATGTAGTGAAGAATATACATTTTGTATGGCAAAAAATTCCCCATGGGGGGGTTATGACCCCCATAACCCCCCCCCTTGGCTACGCCCCTGGCCAATTGTATTCGGAACCATCATGATTTCCTGCAACCTGGATTTATCAAAGCGAAAAATCGCTCATCTTGGCAAACTGCAAGGATACATGCAAGTACCAAAATTCTTTTGGGTGGTCCTGTAAATAAACTCTCCAGTAGATTGGAATAAAAAATCTAGGTGTACAACTAGATGTTACAACGATCTTATATATAAAATCTCAGCAATCTACGACTAATAGTTTTTGAGATATGCAAATTAAATATATACATATATATACCAAAAGTTGCCAAGTTTGGTGACTTTTAACGCAGTTTTTGAGGGAGGTGGCTGAACGTCACCGGACCATTATCCAACCATATGGTAAGATGTTATTCTGCTTGAAATGAATGAATGTTTCTAAAACTGCCATTGGCTGTAATTTGTTGGAATTTTTCTGAGTGCTCCTGTAGAACTGTAAATGATAAAGATACCATTTTTGATGGCAAGATTCATTTTGTAATCCTTAACAACATATATCATTTTTGATTTATTTGAAATAACTTAATATCTCTAAATTACACTTTAATGAATTTCTGCCCATAAAATATAATGTATGGATGTAGATGTTACAACAATCCTAAATATAAAATTTCAACATTGTACGACTCGTACTTTTTAAGATATGTGAGTTACCTACATACACACGTACGTACAGGCAGTGGCGGATCCAGAAATTCTCTTTTGGGAGGGGCTAAATTTTGATAAAAGCTTATTTCACCCAAAGAAAATATACAATAAAGCAAAATTTTAGTCTAAACAAATGTAAAAAGGATTTTTACATTTGTTTGGGAGGGGCTAAGTGATTAAAAAAGATCACTTTACATATTCAAAGTGCATAATAAAGCAGAATGTTACTCTCTAGCAATCTCTTTTGGGGGGGGGGGGCTGAAGCCCCCAAGTCCCTCCCCTGAATCCGCTACTGCGTACAGGCGCCAGGAAACACTGATCAAAATGGTCTAGCTGTCAGTCAGAATGCTTGTACATGAATTTATATGAACATACATACATGTGTACAATGAGATGTCAAGCAAAAACTCAGTAAATTTAGAGGTAGTCAAAATCTGGATACTGAATTCTTTTTGCGATCACATTATTTCTTTGTACGTCATACAAGGAAGTAAAAATATTAGTTTATAAATTGTATAGACACACACACACGTACAGTGCCCCTAGAAAGTGATAACATGCTTTAATTCTTTATCTATTAAAGATAATTAGGCAGTGTGAATTGAATAAATGTTTAAAATAAGGTTAAAAAAAAAGACTATGTTAAGAGAGATTTTCACAGAGTTACACTTTTTAAAATTTCTTAGAACTACCTTACAAAAAAATTCCTAGAAAATAAAATGTACCCCATGCACAAATGAGGTGATGTACAAAATTTCAGCCTTTCATCATATAACATCTTAAGGGATATCTATAAACAAAGGTGACTGGGGTCTATACTTGAATTTGAATGTAAAATATTCTTTCATAATATCTGTATGACCCTTAAAATGTGATTGTGATTTTTTTCCTTTCAAGAGCTACTGAAAATTAGTTTAAGTCAGTACTTATTATCTTCATACCTTTGACACTTTTCAGGATATAATTATCAAATTTTGTCCATCACCTCATCAGAATATGGAGCACATTTTACCGATTGGGGATATTTTTGTATGCGGGTTATATACAAAAAGTGTATCTTTTTGGAAATTAATGAAAGAAATTTTTCAATGAGAAAACATTTAATTGCTCCAGGGCTAGCGGCAATTTCTGGAAAAAAAAGGTGCCGGAGCCTTAATATTCTTATGTTAATACTCAGTAGCGAACTGCAAACCCCTGTAATATGGGGTTGGTAGCACATTTAATTAAAATAACAATAATTTAAAGATTTTCCCATATAATAATTATTTCACAGAACAGTGATATAAAATTAAATAGTCGGAAATTAGCAGGAAGAAATATAAACATTATACAGAAAACACCCAAATTCTGGTGGTCTCAGGACTCTCAAATCTGGTCGAGGTGAAGCGAATATGATTTGTCGTGTCTGCTAAAATCAGTTTGTGCTTGAAAAGGGGAAAATTTATGAATTAATGTATACTAGTGTTGGGCTTCGGAGCAAAGTATTCATGAGCTTTGCCTAATATGTAAAAATTCACCCAGAAAAAAGAAATACAGGGTCAGAGTTCCAGCTTTTGATTTCTGTTCTGATTCTAACTTGAAACAAAATTCAAAAATGTAATTGTAGAATTGTTTAGTACAGTTTTATGAGCTAACATTGCGAAACATGTTTTCCATCTTATAATAAAAAGGCAGAAGCTTTATGGAATTATAAATTTACATTTTGCACTCATGTTTACTGTCAATTTAAATAATTATGCAACTAAGTAAAGAACACATTAATTGGTCTACGTCTTTAATTTAGTTGATTTATTGGATTATTTTTTTAATTCATATTCATACGTATTAGATTAATTACATGTACAAATATGTTATGCGATGCATATGTTACACTTCTTTATTAATGGGATAACTGGTCTTATTTTACAGGCATTTACATATTTAAAAGAACACTATGATAAATAATAACAAGCAGAACATTTATTTTTTATAAAAGAAAAAAAAACAATCTGAATATATCGTAATAGAAATTTAAATAATCACTTCTTTAATATAAATATTAATGGAATTTGATGTTTTCTAGGGCATACAGAATATCCGATGAATTATAATTCAAAAACAAAACTTTATTCTTGCATAAATCTCACAACGTAAGACAATTTCGCATGCACAACAATGATATTTGTAAACAAACAGTAATCCGAATGACCTGCCGAATCTTAAAACAAACGTTGTGTTTATTCCCGTACATAATGTTGTCTTTCCGAACGCAGTACCAGCGGAAAAAGTCGCTTGAAATATCATTAAAATATTATATGTTAAGCTTTTTAAAATATTAAACGCCACCTGGGACACAAAAGTCGAAGGTCTGCTTAACAAATTCCATCCATTGCAATCATCCAAAAAATTAAATTTAATACTTTTTTTGAATGTTGAAAATCGGCTTTTTCCCATTGAAATACATTACGAGAACCCCAAGCTGTCACGCAAGATGGCGACCGATCGCAAGAGAGGAGGGGTCCGTCGAAATGCTCTATTAATCGTAGTCTGGCCGCATTCGTAAACGCCAAACGAGTTGCACTCGTGCAACGAGTTTCTATTAAGGTGACCAAACGTCCCCATTTTCAGGATGTTTTTCAAATTGTCCCCAGAATGTAAAAATGGAACTGCGGACATTTTTTTAATTATTGCATTTTTTTTTCGATTACAGGGATGAGAATCTTCCGCGGAATTCCGCGGTTTGGTTATTTCCGCGTATTTTGCTTTTTTTATTTTCCGCGTTTTTAAAAAGACATTACTGTCCGCTTTTTCGTGTGTTTAAGTTCCGCGTTTAAAAATATTTTCAGTGCAATTTTCTTTTTTAAAGATGTATTCGCCGAAATACATCTTGCTTACCGATATTAAGACCGTATTGCTAGCCCCAACCCGTATTCGTCTTCGGCCATGCTTATTGCGTATTCAAAAATCTTGCAGGATTGGAATCCAAGGAGAAGCCTTTATGATCCACTCCTCCAAGCCAATGGAAGCGCTGCAACTTGCTAAGCATGCGCGCATCGAAGAAGTATGGGAATATTCAATGAGGAGATCAAAAGTCGAAAGACCCTCCGCGAAGTTACTTTTAACATTTTGGATATATATTTCTTTTGCTGTGCCATATTCTGCGTTCTTGGGTTATTTTATAATGAATTGTGGTAAATCTATGGAAGCTTGAAATATTTAATGACATTC